>JBCNJP010000010.1:75884615-76276848 GCA_039602395.1 Deinandra increscens subsp. villosa | reverse complement strand
TGAAAATATAATTGATTCCGGGCTAAAAAACGTCAAAACAAACTTGAAAATATTAAATTATATTTGTTTCTGATGATTATTGTGAGTTTTCAGGTTAAAACAAGTTTGGCACGGAAAACGAGGCAAAAATGAAGAAAAGTCAAAGTTCGGGTCAACCGGTCAAACGCGGAAGTCAAAATAAAAAGTTGCAGAAAATCTTCACGGCTTGCATGCCTTGAAACACCCTTTCACGGCCTGGAACAAGCTGTGAAGCCCCTGACCAAGCTGTGATGCTGAGCCGCAAACCTGTCACCGGTGAAAACTGTCTCACGGCCTGACCTGCAAGCTGTGAGAGCCTCTCACGGCCGTGAGACCTCCTCTCCCTGGGTAGCCCAAGCCGTGAGACCCTGTCCAGGCCGTGAAGCTCCTGTCCCTGGATAGCCCAGGCCGTGAAGCAGCACCTCACGGCTTGCAGGCCGTGAGGGACCCTGGGATCAATTTTGGAAATTTTTAGAATTCGGCCCCTATAAATACCAGGCTCATTTCCACCATTCAAAACATCTTGGAGAGCAGAAGAGAAGCCAAAGAAAGCCCTCGTTGAAGCCCTTTGAAGATTTGAAGTTTTGAAGCATTCAACGAGTCGAGATTTAGCGTTTTTCACCATTTCGAGCTTCCATTTGGTATTGTATTTATATTTAGCCATGAATTTCTATTTGAATCAGATTTATTCTTGTTTAAACATTAACATGGTTGGCTAAACTCATCGTATCGCTTAGGCGAGGCGAATCCAACCATGGTTTGACTTTATAAGTAT
The DNA here is from genome assembly GCA_039602395.1 of Deinandra increscens subsp. villosa. Lineage (NCBI taxonomy): Eukaryota > Viridiplantae > Streptophyta > Magnoliopsida > Asterales > Asteraceae > Deinandra > Deinandra increscens. The sequence goes on along the minus strand of JBCNJP010000010.1, from coordinate 76,276,055 downwards.
CGGTTTTCGTTTACATTTGCATTTATGAAGTAAAAGTTATGATTGCTTTGATTTGGTTGATGAATTGAATTCCTTATTGTATCTAGTCAATCTCTGGTCTTGTGGAACCCTAACCCTAGCTTGCAAAGCCTTCTATCGTTAGGGAACTATTGTATAGCCGAACAACAGAATCTGCGGCGTACGCGTGAACTAGAAATAGTCACGATCATCAGGGAAACCCTAGAATTCGATTAGGAGTCCACCATAGAGTTTGAGTGAGAAATCACCTTACCCTTAGCTAGTAGATACCCTTGCCATTGTCAAGTAGCCAAGCATTCACCGATAACTCGGGTCTGTTCCTGCTTAGTCGTGTCTAGGGCCTACCAGGTCAACCTATCAACCCAATTGTAACCGCTTCACAACTCTAGGACCGTTAGGGCCATACCTATCCTAACCCTTCGACCAGTTGTGAGTTGAGCCACCGATAACTCGGGACCCAGCCTAGGGCACTTCATAAACCGCAACCTTATCAGTACTTCACCATGGAACAGTAGTAACTGTCTAGGGCGTGTCCATAACCCTAAATTGTGAACCTATCCATAGGAACTAGGTAAGCCTTGTCTTAGGACACCAGTTCACCTCAGAGATAAGTTAGAACGCATTACCGGTACATTTGTCAAACCTAAGTTGGAGGAGCCATGCCTAAGTGATCCTTTCCAAATATCTGCTTTTCAAACAACATTTTAATTACCGTCATTTCCAGTTTTCTAAATTAAAATCAGTTTTCAAAATAAAAACAAAAACCGGCTGAATTATGAATCGACTGTTTTCAACAAGTTCGTGTCCCTGAGGTTCGACAACCCGGTGTTTACCAATACTGTGCTACGCACGACAGGTATACTTGCCTTAGTGTGTTGGTATAGTCCCCTGGTGAATAACCAGTTTTATAAATTTAAAATTTGATAGTGTAGAACCCTACTTTTCATATACACTTAACAACACATCAGTGTCTTTGGCAGGCGGCCAAGGGTGTACTTTGCGACAGGAAGTTCCCAGCTAGGCTGAAAGGAAAATTCTATAAGGTGGTTGTTGTCAGACAGACAATGCTTTGTGGATCTGAATGTTGGGCTATTAAGAAGACTCAGGTGTGTATGCTGGAACTGGCTGAAATGAGGATGCTAAGGTGGATGGGCGGTTACACTCGATTGGACCGAATTCGAAATGAGGTCTTCAGGGAAAGATTCGCGGTGGTGAATATCAGATAGAAGATACGGGAGGGAAGATTGAGATGGTTTGGGCATGTGAGGAGAAGGCTTACGTCGGCGCCAGTTCACTCGGTTGATAGCATCTTTGTTAAAGGGGGGGGGGGGGAGGGAAAGGTAGACCGAAAATGACTTGAGATGAGCGTATTAGGCTTGATCTAATTGATTGGCACATCTCTGAGGATATGGTCGATGATAGGGTTTCGTGGAGACGTAGGATTAAGGCTAAGGAATAGTAGGAAGTTTCTGTTCCTTTATTTAATTATATTTTAAGTAAAAAATAAAAAATAAAAAATAAAAAAATAAAAAGAATCTTATCACTATTATTATTTTAATTTTATTTTTATTTTTTACTTTTTCTACTTTTTTACTTTTTTTTTATTTTTATATATTTTTATTTTATTTATTTATTTGATTTTTTATCATCAAGTATCTATTTATCTACATATTTATTTGCTTTATTTTGATTTATTTTTCTTTTTAATTTAATTGTAGTTGTATTCATATTAATTTTATATCTTTCTGTTTATCTATGTATCAATTTTTTTTACGTTTACTATTATTTTTTATTACTTTTAGATTTCTGTGTGTATATTAGTTTTTATTTTTATTTTATTTATTTATTTATTTATTTATTATTTTTATGATATATATATTTTGCTTTCCCTCTGCACCCTTCTCGGGTTTCGATGTTTAGTTTTCTTGTTTTTCAAAGTTGGGGGTCTCTCCGGAAGCAGCCTCTCTATCCATTGTGGTAGGGGTAAGGTTTGCCTACATCTAACCCTCCCCGGACCCTGCTAATAGTATCTCAATGCTATTTGTGGGATTTACTAGGTATGGTTGTTATTGTTCTTGATTTATAAGGGGATTAAACTGGGTATGGTTGTTTGCCTACATACTGACCTGCTGAACCAAGCTCAGACTGAAACAAGTTAAACATGTTGAAATAGTAATAATTATCAAAACACTAAAAAACTATAACGAATATTATTTTCGCCACTATAAATTTTATCACTAATTCTGTCATTGGTGTTTCATGAGAAATCTGGCTATAGGTAAAAAAATTAGCGAGGATGTAACACCCGTATACAATTTAGTGTCAAACTTTAACGTATAATGTTATAAAAACCGGTCCCAGAAATTTATTGCACAAAACCTATGATTTAACAATCATAAAACACCATCATTGCGGTTTAACATTTACAAAATATACCAAAATTGAGTTTGACATTCTAAAGTGGTCATTGACTTAATATATAAGTTCTTTCCACCAAAATACATGACGGGTAGTTCGTGCTTGATGTGATCGGCTCCACGTAGTCATGATGAGCATCCCTCGGTAGGCCTTCCCTTTACCTGCAATTCACTCACTATTAATAGTGAGTTTCTATTGCATAAACATGTATAAACATCATTAACAATGATAAATAACAAATAAATTCAGAAAAAGGGTTCCTAGGCGTATCGCCTAGATCTTCATTATTTCCAAGCGATACGCCTGGACTTTTAGGCGTATCGCCTCCCAAGTGTCTTGCTCCAAGCGATATGCTTGGAGCCATCTTTCCAGGGCTTTGGCCGATTTTGCCCAGTTTTATACTTAGAATATTTTGACAGTTTTTCACAAATTTTGGCAACTTCATCCAGGTTCTTAAGGGACTTCTCCCAGCCATTCCAGGCTTTCAAAACATCATTTTAAACATGTTTATGAGGAAAAATACATACCTTTGTCATGGTTATGATACGATAACCAACCCCGGGTTCACCCGACCCGTTTGACCCATTAAGGGATTTCCTTGTGGCAACCCAGAAAGTTATGATCCAGATTTGATCCACAACATATATTTTGCAACTTATTTCACATATGCAAGAAGTTAACATAACATGATAATATGCACACACCTTGATTGGTTTTTACACATCTACTATGGGTCAAGTTCTTCGCAATACTATATTACTTGTGTTTTTAGACCCAAGTCACATGATTACGTTCTTTATTAATCTACTTGCCATTGAATTGCATAACCATTGTAGTTAATGTCCAAATGACCCATTTAATTCATTTGACCCGTTAAGACGGGTCCTTGTCTTTGGTTTACCCCAATGCCTAACTTGACCATATATAAGCCTTAGGATCTATGGTTCTATAACCATTTATGATTCCACTTCTCTTGTTACCTGGCATAGGCTCTATAAGCCCATTTCCGCCCATTGTAACTTATCATTCGTTTTATGATTCCTTCGAATCTTTCCTATGGTCAAGTTGGTCAATGGAGAACCTTTTGGCATTGGGCTTCATGGTTCCTTGAACAAATTAGCTAACAATTATCATTTTAGTACATAATTATGGTTCCCACGAACCATTTAACAATCTATCATCATATTAACGTGTGTTTATGGTTTCAATAAACCATTTAATACTCATGTAAATTTTACATACGAGATTCAACATTACACCTCTACGATGTCATAATGTAACCTCGTTTCAATTTATCTTAAATCACTTAGAGCTTAACTCTAGTTGTTAGACTTCATAGTTTTACTCAACCTTGCGAATTTCCACATTGGACAAGTCAATCGCTTTACTTAACAATTTGCATTTCATGTGACTATAGTAACTATGAGTCGTTAACAAAATATGTAACATAGCATAGATGTTACCTCGTGAGCTTTAACCATTCATACCCGGTTTCCGTTTGCTCCTTCCACTTGGTTACCTACTAAGATTATCACCCATGTTAGGTTTATATCACAAATTATCAATATACAAGCAATCCAACTTGTTCACTCTTACTAGCTTTCAGATACATAAATTCTTGTGCAGCATTTTCAGCAATGCTGCTGTAACGGTCCATTTTGACCATTTCTATAAAATTTTCTAGCATTCCATGTTGAAACATGAAACGTAGTAGACTGAAAGACCTTTCCAGGCATATATGGTACACCTTCAAACGATTTTTCTATGATTTTATACATTTTTTTTCTAAAAACAGGACAGCAACTTTGTTTATTCCAAACAACATGCTGAGTAATCTGCATAGCTGTGGAATTCATCATTTTTGACTCACTTAATATCCGAATCAGCTTCAGATTTATAAAATTGAGCTGAAGTAGTCTCAAAGACCTTTCCAGCCATATAAGCCACACCCTCAATGGATGCTCGAGTAATTTACTACGAATTTTTAAAACAGGGCTAAAACATATATGTTTTTTTTAATCACAGCAACTTGTTTATCATTTTTTCATTGAAAACTCACTTAGACATTCTATCGAACACCTTGTGTGCATACATATATGCACACACATAACCCCATCCCTTAAATCTCCAATTAACCATTTAGCATAGTGTTGGTGAAATCCATCCCCAACCCACCATTATTTCATCAAACAACATTATAATCATGTTAGGAATCACTTAATAGAACTTATTTCATGACTTTCTTATGTAGTCACCTAACATAGTGGTTCAACTAAGAGAGATTGATGACTACTTCATCAATTACTTACCAACTGGACATTTATGCAACAAATGAAGTTCTTAACATCAAGAGATTCATATAACACCAACGAATTTCAGATTTTTAACCCCTAATTTTCGAGATTATCACATGCAAGGAGTTGGGGTTTTGCTTACTTGACACCAAGAGTAGTCTAGGGAATGAGAACCACTTCTAACTCCAAGTTATTAGCCAAAATCGCAGCCCCTAGGCCCCTGATTGCGGAATTTCGATGAAGAAGAAGAAGGAGGAGGGTCTGGGATTTGCTCAAGGTCGTAACCCACGACCACCATCCCCTTTCCATCTCTTTTCTTTATTTAATTTTTGCATAATAGCAATTCTAGTCCCTCTATTTTCAGTTTTTTATTTTAAATTAACCAAAACTCTAATTTACACATTGAACCCCATAGTTCTACTAAGAATAATTTCTACCAACAAAATGGGTTATTTTGGCTACGGTATTTAGATTTGACTAAACGCTAACGGGAGTTTAGTTATTAAAATTTTGGGATGTTACAACTCCACCCCCCTTAAAGGGGTTTCGTCCCCGAAACAATTTTACGTACCGAATAAATGAGGGTAGTAACGTTGCATCTCATCCCCAACTTCCCAAATCAAGTCGGAGCCCTTTTGATCTATGCTCCCATTTTGAACCCAATGGGTCTCCGCCTTTTGTCCACATAGGACTTTGGCCTATTTTGGGTTATCTTTAAGCGTGCCTTTATCATGATCATATCATTTATGGCTCATGTATCCAACCATTGAAATCCTCATATAACACTACAACAAATAAACATACCATTTCGACCCTTTAGAGTCACCCAACCCATTTAACCCACTATCATGAGTTTTATATCTAGATTACCATAATCTTATGAGTTTGGTATAACAATTTGACTAATATTGATCTATGGTTACCATGAAACATTTATGATCATTTTTCCTTTGGTATATGATGATGGGTCCAATGACCCATTTATATCCATTGTTACCAAATTCTTGACTATTTATAGATCCTATGAACCATTTATAATCACACCTCATGATTTCAATTATCATGACTTTTCAAACCATTTACTTTGTTTTAACTTTCCATGTAATCATACAATATAGAAATTTCACAATTGTGGCTCCTTAGAGCCATTTAACCTATTTGACCGAGTAGCATGGGTTTCAACTAGTCATATAAATCATTAGGCAACACTTTTGCATTCTAGTATGGTTCCTACAAACCATCTATTTATTTCAATCCGTTCGACCCATTAACATGGGCTCTATATTTCGGGCATCATTCACATTCCACATCTACTAACCAGTTTTCCCCTAATGATTTATGGTTCCTACGAACTATTTATGATTAGCTAACTCATGGCACATGGTAATGGTTTTCTTGAACCATTTTCCTCCCTTGTGCCATACTTTGACTATCTTATGGTTCCAATGAACCCTTTATAGTCAACCTTCCTTATGTAGTTCAACATGATTCCTTCCGAACCATTTAACTCATTTATATTACAATTTAACTATGCTATGGTTTCTATGAACCATCAAGCTAACATCTAACAATTAACCATTTTTCATGTTGTCATGGTTCCTATGAACCATTTAGCTAGCGTTTATCATTCATTTAACAGGTATTTAGTATATTTTGAGGATACTTACTTGCATTGCAATCCTCTGTGCGTCTTCAGGAACGGTCGCTTCCAGCGTCCTCCCTACTTTCACACTCATCTCTGCTTGTGGGTCTCACCCATGAAGTTGGGTCGATCACCCACCTAACAAATGTTAGTTATTCAAGATGTACATCATAACCAACATAATTCAACATTATGAGTTTTTTTTTTGTTGTTGTTGCGTTCAATCAAGGTTACATTTTTACCCTTTTGTTAAACGTCTAGTCATTTATGGGGTTACGGGTTTTCTAGCATATGCAATAACCCGTTTCTCCTTATTCTTATCTTTCATTTCAATTTTTAATTAATTCTAGACTTGGGTTTTATCCTGAGTCACTCTATAATCGATCGCATCATATAAATTCGACATCTTTTGACCATTTATGCTATTGCATAGTAAACATGATACAACCGTCTCAACGGTTTTGTCGATCAAAACATATGACTATTTCGACTCATTAGTTCCATTATTACTCGTTAATCTTTCTTTTATGGCATTTCCATACAAGGTTCAACCTTTGTACATCCGTAGATGTCCCAATTGTAACCTTGTTTCAAATTATTGGCTTCAGGACCCCCTTCTTGGGTTGTTCCTCACCAATTACCCCATTAATTATATTGGTTTCACGGCTCCTACATAGTCGTTCTTCACCAATTACCCCATTAATTATATTGGTTTCACGGCTCCTACAGAGTCGTTCTTCACCAATTACCCCATTAATTATATTGGTTTCACGACTCCTACAGAGTCGTTCTTTACCAATTTCCATACGCACATTTGAATTTCGAATTATGACCTCATGGGTCCAACCTATTGATTTGACTCGATTTAGACACATGTGTATGGATTACCATTTATCAAAGTGTAACCCAGGTTAGGTAGTCCCACCTGGTTGTACCTTAGCACATGCCCATTATGCATTCGAGTCCTAACCCAATGCATTTTGGAGTCGTATGTGTCATCGTCCATCCACTTGCTTGAGGGCAATTGTCCTGCAAAATCAATGTGTCACATTTGAACACTTTTAGGGTTTTCCTTACCTATAGCAAGGTTACCCACATGAACATAATTGTTCGCGCGTTTCAAGATAGAACATTGCCGAATTATATGTCACAATGCTATCTTGTTACATATTTCTATTCAAGATACCACATTGAACAATTACTTGTCACAATGCTATATTGTTACCCTTACAAATTTTCATTTCATTTATGATCATATACCACATGATGCATGGTGGTGGCTCCCTAGAACCTCTTTCACCCATTGACCCTTATATGGTTCTTACAAAGCAAAAACATGATCCTAACATGGTAGGATTCAATAATTACTTATCAATTTTAGATTCCTTTGCCCTTAGCAAGGTTTTCTAAGTTTTATTGGTCATGGCCAATAATAACTTTCCACGGATTTATACGAGGTTTCTCGCCTAGGCTTTACCCCGTTTCTACCCGCCTTACCGATATTTAGGCTCTCAAAGCCTCCCTTCTTTGTTCCTCTGTAGTATCATCGCCACCATGGTCTGTTATTGATCTACAGAGTTAACATTTTCATTAGCTTGCAGCTTTTATTTACCCTTGCCCGCGGCAAGGTTTTTATAACATTATATTGGTCGTGGCCAATATCCTCCCAAAGGTTTATACGAGGTTTCTAGCCTTAGCATTACCTCGTTTCTACCTGGGACACTTCACTCACGCATACATTATATTGGTCGTGGCCAATATCCCCCCCCCCCCCCCCCAGGTTTATACGAGGTTTCTAGCCTTAGCATTACCCCGCTTCTACCTAGGACACTTCACTCACGCACTTCCCGGTTCAGGTGTAAAAACACCTCCCCGTGCGTTTCCCGAGTGATAGCTAATAACTTTGCCTTTACAAGCATATAGGAACTATTATTAATATTAAGCACAATTATCAACAATCAATTTTATGGTTATGTACCTTGCCCGGACGCTTCATCAAGCTTGAACCGATCACTTTTCCTGTTTCCCCTGAGCTCAAGGTTTGAGTTCAAGTACTCTCGGAGTGCTTAACTCTCTCAAACCGTGGCTCTAATACCAAATTGTAACACCCGTATACAATTTAGTGACAAACTTTAACGTTTAATGTTATAAAAACCGGTCCCAGAAATCTTTTGCACAAAACCTATGATTTAACACTCATAAAACACCATCATTGCGGTTTAACATTTACAAAATATACCAAAATTGAGTTTGACATTCTAAAGTGGTCATTGACTTAATATATAAGTTCTTTCCACCAAAATACATGATGGGTAGTTCGTGCTAGATGTGATCGGCTCCACGTAGTCATGATGAGCATCCCTCGGTAGGCCTTCCCTTTACCTGCAATTCACTCACTTTCAATAGTGAGTTTCTATTGCATAAACATGTATAAACATCATTAACAATGATAAATAACAAATAAATTCAGAAAAAGGGTTCCTAGGCGTATCGCCTAGATCTTCATTATCCAAGCGATACGCCTGGACTTTTAGGCGTATCGCCTCCCAAGTGTCTTGCTCCAAGCGATACGCTTGGAGCCATCTTTCCAGGGCTTTGGCCGATTTTGCCCAGTTTTATACTTAGAATATTTTGACAGTTTTTCACAAATTTTGGCAACTTCATCCAGGTTCTTAAGGGACTTCTCCCAGCCATTCCAGGCTTTCAAACATCATTTTAAACATGTTTATGAGGAAAAATACATACCTTTGTCATGGTTATGATACGATAACCAACCCCGGGTTCACCCGACCCGTTTGACACATTAAAGGATTTCCTTGTGGCAACCTAGAAAGTTATGATTCATATTTGATCCACAACATATATTTTGCAACTTATTTCACATATGCAAGTAGTTAACATAACATGATAATATGCACACACCTTGATTGGTTTTTACACATCTACTATGGGTCAAGTTCTTCGCAATGCTATATTACTTGTGTTTTTAGACCCAAGTCACATGATTACGTTCTTCATTAATCTACTTGCCATTGGATTGCATAACCATTGTAGTTAATGTCCAAATGACCCATTTAATTCATTTGACCCGTTAAGACGGGTCCTTGCCTTTGGTTTACCCCAATGCCTAACTTGACCATATATAAGCCTTAGGATCTATGGTTATATAACCATTTATGATTCCACTTCTCTTGTTACCTGGCATAGGCTCTATAAGCCCATTTCCGCCCATTGTAACTTATCATTCGTTTTATGATTCCTTCGAATCTTTCCTATGGTCAAGTTGGTCAATGGAGAACCTTTTGGCATTGGGCTTCATGGTTCCTTGAACAAATTAGCTAACAATTATCATTTTAGTACATAATTATGGTTCCCACGAACCATTTAACAATCTATCATCACATTAACGTGTGTTTATGGTTTCAATAAACCATTTAATACTCATGTAAATTTTACATACGAGATTCAACATTACACCTCTACGATGTCATAATGTAACCTCGTTTCAATTTATCTTCAATCACTTAGAGCTTAACTCTAGTTGTTAGACTTCATAGTTTTACTCAAACTTGTGAATTACCACATTGGGCAAGTCAATCGCTTTACTTAACAATTTGCATTTCATGTGACTATAGTAACTATGAGTCGTTAATAAAATATGTAACATAGCATAGATGTTACCTCGTGAGCTTTAACCATTCATACCCGGTTTCCGTTTGCTCCTTCCACTTGGTTACATACTAAGATTATCACCCATGTTAGGTTTATATCACAAAATATCAATATACAAGCAATCCAACTTGTTCACTCTTACTAGCTTTCAGATACATAAATTCTGGTGCAGCATTTTCAGCAATGCTGCTGTAACGGTCCATTTTGACCATTCTATAAATTTTTCCAGCATTCCATGTTCAAACATGAAACGTAGTAGACTGAAAGACCTTTCCAGGCATATATGGTACACCTTCTAACGATTTTTCTATGATTGTATACAATTTTTCTAAAAACAGGACAACAACTTTATTTATTCCAAACAGCATGCTGAGTAATCTGCATAGCTGCGGAATTCATCATTTTTTACTCACTTAATATCCGAATCAGCTTCAGATTTATAAAATTGAGCTGAATTAGTCTCAAAGACCTTTCCAACCATATAAGCCACACCCTCAATGGATGCTCGAGTAATTTATTACGGATTTTTAAAACAAGGCTAAAACATATATATTTTTTTAATCACAGCAACTTGTTTTCCATTTTTTTCATTGAAAACTCACTTAGACATTCTATCGAACACCTTGTGTGCATACATATATGCACACACATAACCCCATCCCTTAAATCTCCAATTAACCATTTAGCATAGTGTTGGTGAAATCCATCACCAACCCATCATTATTTCATCAAACAACATTATAATCATGTTAGGAATCACTTAATAGATCTTATTTCATGACTTTCTTATGTAGTCACCTAACATAGTGGTTCATGTAAGAGAGATTGATGACTACTTCATCAATTATTTACCAACTAGACATTTATGCAACAAATGAAGTTCTTAACATCAAGAGATTCATATAACACCAACGAATTTCAGATCTTTAACCCCTAATTTTCAAGATTATCACATGCAAGGAGTTGGGATTTTGCTTACTTGACACCAAGAGTAGTCTAGGGAATGAAAACCACTTCTAACTCCAAGTTATTAGCGAAAATCGCAGCCCCTAGGCCCCTGATTACTGAATTTCGATGAAGAAGAAGAAGGAGGTGGGTCTGGGATTTGCTCCAGGTCGTAACCCATGACCACCATCCCCTTTCCATCTCTTTTTTTTATTTAATTTTTGCATAATAGCAATTCGAGTCCCTCTATCTTCAGTTTTTTATTTTAAATTAACCAAAACTCTAATTTACACATTGAACCCCATAGTTCTACTAAGAATAATTTCTACCAACAAAATGGGTTATTTTGGCTACGATATTTAGATTTGACTAGACGCTAACGGGAATTTTAGTTATTAAAATTTTGGGATGTTACAGAGGATCACCCAAAAAAAATTTGGACGTTTAACAATTAACGTCTGACTACCAAAGGAAATCTTATAGGTATAAAGTGCACTCACACCCGGGAGAGCAGAGGGCATAATCATACTCTCACGTGTACTGGGTAGTCCAAACACATTAGTTAAACCCATCCCAGGGAAACCCACTGCCAGAAGGCTACTCTGGTAAAGCCTTAGGGCTCTAGGGATTGAACTTGTGACCTCTTGATCAACAAATCTCCCTATCATCACCTCATACCACTAGAACAAGTCATAGTTGATAGTTCACCCAAGATTTAGTGATCACTTTCCTGAAAAGAGTTGTGTCCCATAGATCGCAACTGCGGTTTTAGTCGATATACACTTAATAAAAAATAAGATAAAAATATTTTATGATGCCCAAAATATATTAGCATATATACGAATACAAATTAAATTATACCGATAATTTCTAGGAATATGATAAATTATATAAACTACAAATAATAAAAAAATTATAGGAAAATTGGATTTAAATATATTGGCAACTAATTAATAATCCCAATTTTTGATTTAGCAACCACCAGTCCCACCCTTCAACTTATTTATTTTTATTGGACCTGGCGTTAAGTTTTTATTAACTCCATTAAAAAGCTGATGACATGGCAAAAAATATGATGACGTGGCAAAGATGACATGGAATACTCTTATTTTTTTATTCCCTCCCAAGTGAGGGACTATTATTGTATTTTAACAAATTGGAGGGACTACACCAATACCCTAAGTCTATTTCTCCTCCATTCACCTGCCACCACCGACAAAAAACCCCCCATCGGAACTCCGGCGAGCATCTGCTCCTCCACAATCCACCGGTTGAATAAAAATACGTTTTCATTTGCGCCCACATAAACCAGAACCTCGTCGGAAACCCCACCATTGGAATCAGGTGGATAGCAAGGAAATTAAATAAATTTATTGAAAGTTCGATCATTAGAATCAATCAGTGAATGACTTGCGATGAACCTAAAATTGAAATTCGATCAGTGAAACCTATCGTAAACCGAAAATTGAAATTCGTTTGATCATTGAACAAATTGTATTCCAATTTCACTTTTTTGAACATACAGAATACGAAGAGAAAGAAACAGAGTTAGGTGCTCTATCTTCTACAAACTAGCAATTCTGATTGGTAGTACAATTCGCTAACAATTGGGTTAAATTAGAGAGGAAAACTAAGCTTTGATAGGATCATTAATAGTGGATCGATGATGAACTTTCCGAATCCGGTTAAAACACGAGTATTAGTCTCTCCGAATTGACGATGGAATCGACGGCGAACTTTCCGAATCTGGTTGTAAAAAGGTTAGAACTTTCCGAATCGACGTCAATCTGAGGTCGTTCCAGATCCCCATAGCTTCGAAAGAGAAGGATTTATGAGTGGTTTTGATTGTTCTTCCTATCCACCGATAGTGGTTAAGTTTAGCCTCTTGCAGTCTCAGATCTCAATATTAAATAAATAAATAAATAAAAGGGAGAAGGTACTAGATTAGAAATTATAATTGAAGTTAACAAGGCCCCTCCTGTTTGTTAAAATACAATAATAGTCCCTTACATGGGAGGGGATTAAAAAAGGTAAGAGTATTCCATGTCATCATATTTTTTGCCACGTCATCATCTTTTTAATGGAGTTAAAAAAAACTTAAAGGCGGGTCCAATAAAAACAAATTGTTAGAGCATGTTCCGGGTGTGGTCGTTACTGTGTGATTTATGTAATAGTCTAGATTGTGAATTAGGCTAGGTTGCTAACCAACCATGCAGCGTACCAATTGGTACGCTAGCAGCGTGCCAAATGGTACGCTAGGTAGATTGGTTTGTTGGGCATAGTCACCTATAAATAGGTGAAGTCTAGCTTTGCAATTAAGACTTCTGGTCATTAGGTCTTGAGTTAAGAGGAGAGGTCTGTCCAACCTCTCCCAGTGCTTCATTGATGTATACTTCTTGGGTTGTAACCATTCGACACATTTAATGACTAGATTCTCCGTCTCTATCTTTGTTATGTCACATGTTTAGGGGGAAAATTGGGAACCTTGAAAATTTCAAAGTTTTATCTGATGAAAACGAAAAATGTGAATATTCAAAGCAATCAGTTCAGGGATGATGATGATTTGTGATCTTTGTGAATTGGTAGTGTGTTTTAATGTTTGTGCGAACCGATATGTCAAAGTTTTCAGTTATGGTTTGGAACTCTCTGTCATATGCCCGATACTTTATTGAGTTGTGGAGACTTGGTTAGTTCCCAGTCTACAACGAAATATACATTTACCGGAGTGATATATTGCACCGGCGAAGCTTAGTGGAGACCGGAGGGCGACCGCCCCTCCCCCCTTCCCCGGTTTTTTCAGCCGTAGTACTAATCCCCCCCCCCCCCCCTAAACTTTTCACCGAAGATTCGCCAATGATATATTGGGAGAGACTTAATGCTGAGGGGGAATTTCTATGATTGAAGATTTTGAAGATGTTGGTTTTCATAAAGATTAGAGCATGATACAAGTTTCTGAAGATTATAAATGGTTGCTAACATGTTGTGTTGTTCGTGGAAGTCTTTACATTTTCCAGGTAACAACTTATGAAGTGGACCATTATCATATATGCCGGTTCCAGTTGGATGCTTGTGCTTTATTCGAGGGGGAACTTTATTGGTTGTGGAGATTGTACAAGATTCGAACGTTTCCTACATGCCTGAAATTCAGTCCAAGGGGAGTTTGCTAAAGATCAAGTTTTCAAGATGTAGCAGACTAACTGATGATGATTGCTGGAAGATAAAGACCTACATTCGACAGTAACGTCCATGGGAGAATTTGGTAGAGCATGTTCCGGGTGTGGTCGTTACTGTGCGAATTATGTAATATTTTAGATTGTGAATTGGGCTAGCTTGCCAACCAACCATGCAGCGTACCAAATGGTACACTAAGATTGGTTTGTTAGGCAGAGTCACCTAGAAGTAGGTGAAGTCTAGCTTTGCAATTAAGACTTTTGGTAATTAGGTCTTGTGTTGAGAGGAGAGGTCTGCCCAACCTCTCCTAGTGCTTGATTGATTTATACTTCTTCGGTTGTAACCATTCGACACATTTAATGACTAGATTCTCCATCTCTATCTTTGTTATGATCTGGAAATGATCCGTAACATGTTTTAACACTAATAATTTGAAAGGTGGGACTGGTGGTTGCCAACTCAAAAACTGGGATTATTAGTTGCCAATAGGCAAAAGTTGGGATTATTTAAATCCAATTTTCCAAAGTTATATTATATAATAAAATATAAAGAGAAAGTATTGAAAACCAAAGGGCGTTTTACCTAGCGATATCGGATAAGGCTTAACCTTTTATGTGGTGAATGTTCAAATCCTGTTGGTGATAATAAAAATGTCTAATTTAAGCCGTTAAACTTATATATTGAAAGAAATCGGTTTAATTAATTTATCGGAGGAAAAATACCATAATGTTCCTCATGTTAGGTGCATGTTATTATTTAAAAAAAAACAATGGTGTTGACACCTGGACTGAAACAGTTATAGAATGCAAACTACGTGTCCTGATTTATTTAAAAAAAATTCATTAGACAGAAAGGTTTAAAGATCCCAACATAAAGTTCCTCCTAGAGGAAGTGACATGGAGATGATGGTTAGGGGCTTAGGATCCTTGAGGTCTCAAATTCAAAACATGACTGGATTTTTCAAATGGTGAGTTTCCTCTTTGATTGTGTTTTCGTGTGAGTCAAGTCTGAGGTGTCAAATCCAGTATGGACTGATGACTCACTCGGATATTAAAGATTTATAATAGTTCTAACCGGCATTAAAAAAATCCCAATATATAATTTACTCTAGCATTTACTTTTGTAATCTAATATGATATTTGTATTGAAAATGAGATCGAATACAATTCGAAACTACCATTTAAAAAAGGGAACCAACTCTTACACTTACAATCAAGAAACATAGTTTGTGGGGCATTATGAACAACCTACTCCTAATTCTTCTCACATTATATCTCTTTTGTTGTGCAGAATCTTCAAATCAAAATGGTACAAACTCTTTGGAGCCGTATAACGTGCGGATCATCAATGGAGATATCGAAAATTTGGGTGCACACTGCCATTCAAACGAGTATGATTTCGGATACAAAAGTTTGGCTCTACACTATGCAATCAGTTGGGATTTCCGTAGGAATTTGGGTGAGACAACTCGATATGTTTGTCAGTTTTTCTGGAAGACAGACGGTGATCAAATTTATAAGCAGACGGAATTCGATGTTTTCAACAATGAGATAGCAGATAACGAGTGTGGCAACAAATTGTTTAAGAAGAATAGATGTTTTTGGTTGGTAACACAACGTGGTTTTTATTTTTCAAAAGAGAAACCATCTAATTGGTTGTTAAAACGTGGATGGTGATAGTAAAGTATGTATGAATCATTTTCATATCATGAAATGCTTTTTCATTCTATATTATATTTAGATTACTAGATCTATTAAAAGTATTTTTTTTCTTTTTCTAAAACCACTAAAATTAGATCTGATTCATTCATTTTATAAATTAATGTTAAGATTGAAACGATGAAAAAGAAGACTGAATGCGTATTATTGTAAAGTTTGTTTTCTTGAACTCTTTCATGTGTTTCCCAACTTTTTCTTTAAATTTTGATAACTTTTTCATACAATATTTTTTAAAATAAAAATTACTTTATAACGAGTATTTCTTATTTTTAATATGAGTATAATATATTAATATATTAAAAATGACGTTTATTTATTTACTAGCTTCTTTATTTAGTCTTACTAGCTTCTTATAGTGTATTCCACTGATTGTTTTAGTGAAAAATACCATGAATTCTTTTTATCTTCAAAACCATACTGGATTCTAAATATCATCCTATAAAATATGAGACCAATAATAATAAGTGTAAGATCAAAACGAATATATGATAAATTTATATAAAAAATAGTACATAAAAATCTACTACAAAAATCAGAAAATATTATATACGAATTTAGTAAAAAATGATAAAATAGTATATAAAAATTTATTATAAAATGATAAAATAGTAGAGTTTTATTATAGATCTCAATGCTCTTCCTCTTCTTTTTTCTAGGGTTATTGGCACTCCAGACTATCAATGCTCTTCCTCTTCGTTTTGATCTCAACTATCACTTTTTGGTCGATATCACTCCCAACTAGCGAATTTCCCTCTGACACTCCAGACTATCAATGTTAGAGCATATTCCTATACTGCAATGTGTCTCGTGTATTGTATCTAGATTAGAGCGTGTTTGTGAGTCTTGAGGTCAACATACAATGTTGGCCGTACCATTGGTCCGCCGGCCAGTATGTTGCTACTATATATAGTTTATGTTAGAGAGAGTTCAGCACTGGTTAAACTTCTGTCATTCTTTATCTTGTTAACTATGTGTAACTCAGTGTGCTCTCTCTCTCTCTCTCTCTAGACGTTGTGAAACCATCTATGTAATACAATAAAGCAAAGCTTTATTTACATCATGTTCATTTCGTTTAACCAAATCATGCAGCAGTAAGATCCGTCCAGGTACTTACAAGTGGTATCAGAGCAATCCAGGTTGCTCTACTGCTGTGATTTGGTCATTTTGGAAATCCTAGTGAGAGAAAGTCAAGTTTTGATCGTTTTTCATTAAAAATTTTCCAATTCTGAGTGATTCCAGGGTCAATAATGATTCCTAAAGCTTCCTAGAGTGTTTTCACACATCTTTGTTGTAATTTCCAGTTCAAAAAGTTGAAAATCACAAAAATCAGTCGATTTCAGCTTGGTACGTCGTTGGTATGCCCGATGAATGCGATGGTACGTTCGATGAACAGCTGGTACAGAGGAGTATCTTCATAAAGGGGTTGGTAAGCCAAGTGTTGGTACGAAAGGCAATCTTCAAAGTTGGTACGCGACGATTATTAACTGGTATGCTAGTAGTTACACTGTACCAAGTTGGCACGCAGCTTGGTCTGGTACGCCAATTTTTCTAGTATGTTTCTTGGTACGTTGGGATTTTGGTACGTTGGTGGTCCGATGAACATCGTTGGTACTGAAGTCGTTACTTTGGTACGTTGATTTGAGTATTGGTACGCTGAGTCAGATTTCATCAAAATTCAAGATGAGTGATTATCAAGCGTTTGCAGCTGCTCAAACATCGATGCAACTCATGATGAATTATGATAGTGAAATAGGAACAACTCAGAAGGTTCCTAAGTTGTTATGATTAGAAGATTATCACAATTGGAGGAGTCGATTTGAATCTTGCATCTTTTCTTAAGATGTTGATTATTGGATTCCGATTGAAAAGGAATATGAGTATCCAATGATAAGTGCCAACAAGCCGAAGATGATTAGTAGTTTTGATTCGGAGGAAAGAAAATTATTTGCAAGAGAGAAGAAAATGTATAGTTATCTTACAATGGCATTACCAAAAGATCTAATGCATCAATTCAAGCAATATACTAGGGCTAAAGAATTGGGGATGCTATTTCTGAAAGATGCGAGGGTAATGAGCAATATAAGAAGAATCGAAAGAAAGTGTTGAAGAAAGAATTTGATAATTTTGGACATTGTGATAATGAAAAAGTGTCAGATTTGATTGCAAGGTTTTCACGCTTGATAAATGAACTTGAAGTTGTAGGTGTCAAGAAGGAGAATGATGAATTGAAAGAAAATTTTCTGGAAGCCTTACCTGATAAGTGGGAAAATTATGTTATGATGTTGACTAATGATCAAAGTTATGCAGGTTGGACATTCAATCAATTGAGAAGCAAGTTACAAGCTCGTGAAATGGGAATGATTGTGAAGAAGTCAGCACATATGTCTGTTCAAAATCCTGAATTATATTTTGGGGCAAATTCTGCTACCGTGATAGCTAAAGCTACATCGCTTCCTAATTCAAGCTTTAATCTAGCTCCAACAGCGTTGCTTGCTGGAAAGTCTGAAAATTCTGGTTATTCACCAGGTTGCAGTTTCACTATTCCTAATAGATCAACCAACAGTTCGATCCCTGTTCAAAAAGCTGAAGATTTAGCTTCATTATTCACTGCATTCATATCAGCGTCTTCTGGGTCAATTTTTAGTCAAATTGGTAAATCTGGTTTGTATGGAGATGACTTACATCAGTTGGATGATAATCAATTGAATAAGTTAGATTTGGATTGGCAGTTTGCTATGGTGGTTGAAAGAGGTAATAGATTCAAAAAGAAACATGGATAGCAATCTTTTAAACTAGGAGAGAAACTTGGTTTGGATAAGTCGAAGCTTAAATGTCACAAATGTTCCAAGATAAGACATTTTGCTCGTGAGTGCAATCAATCGTCATCTGAAAAGTGTAATTCAGATAAGCATGTTGACAATAAAGAAGCAAATGCTATGGTGGCTTAAGAAGGTTATGATTGGTCTAAAGATTTTCCAGATGAATATCTGTTTTTATAGCCACTGTAGAAGTTGAATCAATTGATTCTGATTCTGAAGTTAGTGGGTATGAGTCAACTTGTGAATTTTGTGCTCAAAAGGAGAAAAAGATTCGGGAATTGGTTCAAGAAAAAGAAGGGTTGATTTTTGAAAGGAAGATGAAGGAAGAAGAGTTAGATAGTTACAAAAAGAAGTGTGCCGTTTCTGATGAGATTTTCAAGGCAAATGAAAAGTTAGTAAAAGAAAAGAGTGTGTTGATGGAAGAGTTTGTAGAGCTTAAGAAAGGTTGGATGAGATGGTTGTTAAAGATAGCGAGCAAATTTTGAAGTTACAAAATGAAAATGCAGAGGTAGTAGAAAATGCTTAAAAGTGGGAGACTGAAGCAAAAGATGTCATTAAAGATTTTAATTCTTTGTTTAACAAGTCAAAACTCAAATTGGACTCGCTTCAGCAATCGTATGATGAACTTCAGAAAGCTCATGATGAAGTTACTGCTAAGGAGAATGATCATCAAGTGGAACATTCAAAATTACTAGATAAAGTCACAAACTTAACACAGGACAACAAATTGTTGACAAGGAATGTTGAGATTTATAAAGGGCGGGTGGATAAAGTGACTCAAAAAGTGTATGATGCACATGACCAGATGAGACAAGAAAAGTTTTTGTTCAACAGAGCTTCGGAACAATGAATTGATTCAGAAAAGGTGTTGGGTGAAGCACAGAAGAAAATATCCGATTTGAATGTTGCGGTGTTAGATCTTAAAAGACAATTAAATAATATGAAGAATTCACATTCATTCACAAGCTACTTGTGAAACGACGAGAATTTTAAGAAAGTGTTTGGAAGTGAAGAATACAATCAGATTCCACATCCAATTATTCAATCTGATCCTCTAGCTGATCTTAATTCTTCTGATGTAAATGGTTTTAATTCTGAGTTTGCTACTGAGAAATCTGCCAAAAATAAAAAGTCTCAATCTAACAAGAAAGTGGAGAACGAGGAAAGCTTGTTTGATAAATCTGCTTCTAAGTTTGTATCTGGTGGGTTTATATCTGATGAGGGAATAATTTCTACTGAAAAGGTGATTGAGAAAAATGAAAAAGAGTTGAATGACGAAAAAGCTGCTGGTAGAAGCGAACAAATTACAGGATATTAAGGTTTCATTCACTCAAGCTGCTAAAGCTGGTCCTTCGAGTTCTCAAGTTGACCTATCAAAGCTACCAGGTTACAAAGGTTCGGGATTGGGTAGTGAGGGTAAGCAATTTGAGAAGAAAGACAAGAAGCCTGTGTTCAAGAAGGTTCCGAAAGAAAAGAATGATACAAGTTTAGAACAAATCTATCATTTGGCCCAGGTATTCATTTCTACCATAGAGAAAGGATTCGGGGGAAAACAAAAGAAAGAAGGATTCATTTGAAAGTTCTCCGAAAGAATTTTCATCGTCTGGATCAAATTCAACACCTCGAAGTCCTACATCCAAATGGGTGCATGCGAATAGGTTTCAAGTATTTGATGATTTTTATGATTCTTTTGAGTCTGATGATATGTGTCATCCAGTTCAGGACAAACGAATGCCAAAAAGATCATATCGTTTGTGTTATCAATGTCGCCGAAAGGGAATATGGCACAAGATTGTCCTGGAACTATCAAAAGAACATTTTGTACTAAATCTGCCACATTTATTGATGCATCAGGTAGAATGTTTACTGGGTCAACACCTTCGCATACTAAATCTAAAAAGAAACAATTTTTCTAATTTGATTCAAGTGTTGGTGGTTCATCACAGAATGATGACTCAGTTAAAACTGAAAAAGCAAAAATGCAGTGGCGACCTAAGGTGGTCAGCAAGGCTGCAGATGATTTTGTTGAAGACACTTGTCGACCAGAAGCTGTGTGCTTTGGGTCATTTAGAAACTGATTGTTTTGTCCAGTGTGCAGGTGCTTCAAGAAGACCTGTCGGTGATTGTGAAGTTCAAAGCTTCAAGCAGTTACTGATAGTGGAGTTTCCTGTGTAACTTAAATTGAATGCTTCATATTACAAAACTGAAACGTTTTTTGAAAGCTAAAACTGAAATGTATCAGTATCGATTGGTCAATTTTCTTTCTTTAATTCATTTCATATGTTGTTTAGGGAGAGAAAATTGAAAAACCAAAAATAGTGTCTTTGTGTTTTTGTTAAAATGCAATATCTAAAAATAGAGTTTTCATTTTAAGGGGGAGAAAAACAAAAAAAATACAAAAAACATTGAAAACTGAGAAATTGTATCCGACATAATTGGGAAATGATGTTACATTGGCTTACGTGTCTGACTCATGGATAAATTAGATGAAAAAGCCATAAGATCATTGCTCGATGTGCTTGGTAGGCTCGGCATTAAATCAGAAAATATTCAGATGTGATATACATTAAATACTAATGCTTGACCAAGTGGACAACATCTTGATGCATAGTTCAAGATATCAAGAAAAAGATATGTGAAAAAGAAAAATAAGAAGTCACTATGTATACATGTGTTCATTTTGCAAAGATTTAAACTTGTTTGATTTTCATTATTTTGTCAAACGATCGGACTTTCTCTGTGTATCGAAAGATCGACCTGATTGTTGTTCGTTTGACGTTCTGCTTTATTTTCTTTGGTGTTTCGTATAACACATCGGACTTTCTCTGCGTGTACGGGAGTACCGAACTGATTGTTGTAGGGTTATACAATTTCAACTTGTTTTTATTTTATTATTTTGTTAAATCCGAGGCCTTATCTGCGTATCGAAAGATCGATCTTAAGGTAGACGATTTAAAATTCTTATTTCTTTTTGCATGGAACACAGTTGACTAGATCATGAATACAATCACCAAGTGTTAAATCACAAGTGAAATCACAAAGTGTGATAAGCAAATGCATATTTTAGTATGTCTGATAGTGTGGGATACACTGGTCAAAGCAATCTAATAAATACAATAACATATCCAGATGTTATGAGTATGATTGTGCCTGAGTTTAAGATGGAGAAATTATACCAGTAATCGACATGACTTATGTGTTGAAGTAATTAAAATTGAAGTGTAGTTCAGCGTGTTATGTTCAATATGATCCCAAGTTGTGATCTTTCTCGCAAAAGACAAAAATAGTGTCTGATTCAGTATTGCATTTATATTTCATGTCTGAAAAATCCAAAAAGATTTTAGGTGTGTTTTAACATAAACTTAAAAAAGTCAAAAAAAAATTTGGTGTGTTTTGATATAAGGTTTCAAAAATCCAAAAAGATTTTGTTTCTTATTTTTTTTGACCGATCAATACACGATACGAAAAACATTTTCAAAACACAATCTTCGATTCTCGAAGAGAGGTTTTGCGCCAAGATTAAATTAATTTTCAAAAGAAAAAGAAAGCCGCATTTTTGTCTTCTGAAATTGCAGGTTTTGTGTGACAAGACTCAAGCATGGTGAAAGGGGGACTATGAAGTATCTTTCACAAATAGATCTTGATGTTCTAAGATTATTCAAGTTCTGATCCAGCCATGCAAGTTCTGTTGCTGACAATAAATTTCAAGTTGAAGAATCGGATGCAACAGTGCTGAAGATTGAAGACTAAAGTTTAGTTATCATAGATACACTACACGTTAAGGGGGAGTTTGTTAGAGCATATTCCTATGCTGCAATGTGTCTCGTATATTGTATCTAGATTAGAGCATGTTTGTGAGTCTTGAGGTTAACATACAATGGTGGCCATACCATTAGTCCGCCGTACCAATTGGTACGCTCGTACCAATTGGTCCGCTAGTTGGTACGCCGGCCAGTATGTTGTTACTATATATAGTTTGTGTTAGAGAGAGTTCAGCACTGGTTAAACTTTTGTCATTCTATATCTTGTTAACTGTGTGTAACTCAGTGTGCTCTCTCTCTCTAGACTTTGTGTAACCATCTAAGTGAATCAATAACGCATAGCTTTATTTACATCGTGTTCATTGCGTTTAACCAAATCATGCAATAGTAAGATCCGTCCAGGTACTTACAATCAACATATTTTCTTCCACCACTCCCCCCATTAATTTTCTTTAACTATGTTAGTCATCTGCCTACATGGCTATCCTACATAGAATTTTATTAATAAAAAAATAACTTAAGTTGCCAAGTGTATGATGACAAGACACACACATATATAATCAATTTCTCTTTATTTGAAGAAACAAGACACACAGAATTGGGAGAAAGAGATCAGGCAAAAAGGAGCCACATCTCCGGTGTCATCTCCGGTGAATGCTTTTCGCGACTTGCATGTTCAGATCCTCCCTTTCTCTTTCTAATATGACCTCAGCTTCATTTTTCCCCTTCTCTGTTGTGGGTCTAAAGTGTCACACCCCCAAAAATCCCACGCGCGATAACGCGCCGCAGGGAGCGTGACAAACCAGGATCGCCGTCCATTAGTTACACCAAACGACCAGTAATTAATAAAAATGTTGTCATATTTCATTGAAATATAAATTCAGAGTGTTACAATTGCGGAAGCGTAAATACAATTAAATTATTATTTATGTAAAAACATCGTCACCCAAGGTGACGTGGTTTGTTCAAAGACACAAAAAGGGTTTCAAAGTCTCATGCATGCGTACTCGTGATACTCGAACATCTGCAACCTGAGAAATAACATGCTAAAAAGTGTCAACACAAAGGTTGGTGAGTTCACAGGTTTATCAGTTCAAAAACAGTTCCGGTTAATGTAAATCGACTGTTCAACAACAGTCCTAGTTCAGTGTAAATCAACTGTTTATCGACAGTTCAAGTTCAGTTTAAAATTGATTGTTCAACAACAATCAAGTTGAGTTTAAGATTGACTATTCAACAATAGTCAAGTTGTAAGAGCATAATCACTAATATATATCAGATAGCTAGCTAGGCTATGTACATGAAACTTTGCACGTGATGGTCACCGAAGCTGACAGTTGTTTATAGTTTGCCTTGTTTCGTTGAGGACGAATATAACACCCGTTCGATATCCAATCGTGCCAGAGCGACTGGCCCGGGTGGGGTTTGTCAAACCCAGTAGTACTACAATATATTTCCCGCTATCATCACCAAATACTAACGGTACCATGAGAAGGACTTTGTTGTCTAGTGTGCCTCAGTAATCAGTAATCGTGTGATATATAAAAGTCTAATTATCTCAGTTGTGTAAATCATGCATGTTAATCTCCCCCAACAGGATTTAAAACAGTAAAATGGGGCCGTGAAACTCACCTTCGGGTGCACAGCAGTTCCAAATAAATAATAACAGCAAGTACAGCAGATGGTGGCTTGTTCTACCAAACACCTAACGAGCATAACGATATAAGTGTGTGTCTAATTGAAAACGACTAAGTCTAGACCAACGGTAAGTGGTAAATAATGTCAAACTATGACACGACTACGATTGTTGAGTTTCAAAACAAGTCGAGGATGGTACATAGCCAAAATCACAACGATTACGAAAAACCAACGAAAAGTATATTATTTAATAATATATATGTCCGTAAATCGAATAGTAAAATATGTATATATATATTCTCTAAATATGTATATTTTTACAAATCACCATTAAATAACCAAATATTTTATATAAAAATAAATTTTATATAAACCAAGGAGGTAAAAAAAAAGAAACGAGGATACAAAGTCTACGAGGTTTCCTACGATCCAAAAATAACATGAGAGAACGATTGGTGATAAATCTTCGGGTCAAGCAAGTCCAGAAAACATAAATAAAAATAAAATACTGAAAACCGAAGGTCACTGGGTTCGAACCCATGACCTCTTGGTTCACTGACAATGCCCTGACCATCGGGCTAGGCTGTTGATTTGGTTAAAGTTTTGAAAAGACCGGTTTTATCAACACAGTGGACCTGGAAATCTGCTTAAAGAACATATTTAAAAAGGATGCGTCGGCCGGGGTTCGAACTAGCGACCTCGCGGATCGCGGGTCGCACACTTTAGCCACTGGGCTAGCTTGCGAGTTTGGTTTTAAACCAGAAAGGGAATAACATATTGTATACGGTTGCGTCATCATCTTCCCCAAACGTAAACCCTAATGTTCCCGTTCACCATTGATTGTTAACAGAAAAGAATGATTTGCAGAATTCGTCCAGTTAAGATCGATGTACCATAACAAGCCTTATAATCAACTACGGAGATCAAACACATACCTTTAACGTGAAACGATTGTCGAGCACAAACCGTGACGATCCAAACCGAGACCCGAACCCGTCACCGGAGACCGGTCCTGATGTTCCTGTCGCTATTGTACTCGTCCAGAAACAACGGTGAGAGTACGATGGGGATGAGGCAGCAGGAACTCGGAACTGAAAGCGAAGGTGGTCGGCCGGATTTCTTCAGTTACGGTGGTGATATGTGTTGGTTCAGGGAGGGTGAACGAAAGAGTGTAAGAGGGAGTCGAGGAAGGACGATTTGTGGTTTTAGTTGTCAAATGATTGTGGTATGTTGGATTGTAATCAAGAGGGAGTATGAAACCGATGAGTTGAGGCCGTTTATGAAGTGAACGTCGGTTTCCCTTCCGAGCCCTCCGTCACCGACGGTTACATTGGACTCAAATCGAGTTTATACCATTGGCAAGAATAACCCCTCATGCAAGTTACAATATGGGTTCAAACTTTCAAAAGTTGCAAGGTTGGTCCTCGCAGGTTAGATAAATAGAAAACAAGCTTTAAAAAGTTAACGAGGTTAACCCCTCAAAGTTTAAGAGTGTTACAAATTTCTAACGGAGCTAACGGGAATGATTCTGACTATGAATATACGAAGAACGTGTATATATATATACATATATATATATATATATATACATATATCATATAATGTTTTAGAAGAAATATAAATCTCGTTTTGCTCACATAAAATCATAATAATACTAACTCCCAAAATATATATATTTTCAAGTTCGCATAAAATCATAGGTTTAAATCTATGCTTATGTGTTTAGACCCTCATGAAATCATAAAACAATAAGCCCGTGACACGTTTGTCCCATAAAATAATAGAACAACATATAATTATATATATATATATATATATATATATATATATCACATAAAATTATAACTTCCGTTGTCACATAAAGTCATAGAATCACAATATATGATTTACATAAAATCATGAAATTTCAAACGTTTAGACTTAAGTGCATGCTCGACTAGTGATAATTACACAAAACCCTAATTGCTAGATTTAACACAGTCAACACATAAATGATCACATAGCATTTAATACAGTTTAAGTCTAGTTAAAGTCAGGGAAGGACCTGAAAAGACGGATTGTCACAGTATCCCCTTGTTGAAGAATTTTCGTCCCGAAAATTGAATAATGTGGTTAACAAGTTGGTCACAAAAGAAAGGAAAATTTTCTCAATCGTCACATCATCCCCTTGTTGAAAGAATTTCGTCCCGAAATTTAAATCCGTGACAATTGATTCAAGATCGAATTGACAATTACGCATCGAAGAGTCCAGGTTCTCTACTCCGAAAGGAGTAATGGGTGTTACGATCAAGAAGGTGTACCCCATGTTGAGGATTTGTCCAATGTTTAAAGGTTTTCAAAAGGAATTCGAAACGAAAGTATAGGAAATAATTTTCTTATCACGCGTTCTTCTACGAGAAGAGTTGAGCAACCGTATTACAGGAATCGTGTTGAGTGACAAGGCCGAACAGAGTGACCAGATAACCTAAGTATCTGAAATCAAAATTTTTATGCGAAGAAGGGATCATAATATGTCCGCGTAGCCTGCGACTATTGTACCCAATGATAGAAGTGAGATTTTCGTTTCATGTCTGGTTTTTGGTTAAGGCATTCGAATTCACCAATAACCCGGATGCGTCGAAGAGAAAGGAATTTTTGTATGAGGAAGTTGTGTATGTCAAGTCAATAAGTGTTTGTCTAATAGACTCATTGTTTAAAGAATATGCAAAAATCTGAATTTGCCTAACAATTAGAATGTAACATACAATGACTTTGACTGATCAAGTTAACACGAGGACCCATTAATTGATTTAGTACTTTATGCAGTTATGACCAATTAAGTTCCCATGATTCATAATAACATTGATATTCGAAATTCACATTTCATGCAATAACGGTTCGGATAGTATACGAGTTCCTACAAAGATTCCTTTTTTTTTCTTTTTCTTTAAGGTTGATGCGGTCAAAGCGTACTAGCATGCAATCTATCACGAAGGTTTTACCATACAACGCATACAATTGTCCTAGCGTCAGATATACTAGCATACAACTCTCACATGGCATATCTCTAGTATTTTTTTTTTTTTTTTTTTTTTTTTTAATTAATAATACCTTTAATTCAAACACCCCAAAATAAAGGTTACAACTCAGTCCGACATACGGGGCAAGCGGGCAACAAGCTGCGCCGCAAGCCCTTTTTGAATAGCAAAACCTAAGCGGATAAAAATAAGTTGCTTAGCTCTAGGAGTCACTATATGTCCATGCATAACTTTCTGGATCCGCCCAAGCGTGTCCGCAGCCTCTGACGCGAGGTGCCCGAACGTGTCAAAAGCAAAGGGGACAAACACATGCTGATTCTCGAGACATGCTTTCTCGTGCTTGTCCACCTTGCCCGCAGCCGCCTTAGCAGCAGCCTGCCCCGCCGTGAAAACTCCAGAGCCAAAGCCCACAAGGGGAGAGACCCCAGTCAGATCGATGCAAGCGTGCTTCCCCCTTGACCACCCAAACACCAGGATGTCCGCCGGTCTAAGGGTCGAACGCCCCTCTTTTGGGTCAGTTAAGAAGTTAACGGGGGCTTCCTTCTTGGCTGAAATCCCAGCCTTTCTAAAAATGTCAAATAGCACATCCCGGACCCAGTCATGACGGTACTTGAACCCCGGGAGATCTTTACAGTGAACCGCGTGCTCCCCAAACGAGTCCAAACACGCCTTGCGGCAAACAGGGCACTTCTCGTCCGCGGGAAAGAGGGGTATCATAAGCCGGTACTTGAGGATAGATCGGTATTCGACCGACGACATGCGCTGCCCGAGCCCGTCAATGGGGAGAGCATGGAGGAAATCTTGGGCATGTGGTTGACGAAGACAGCTCCACACCGCTCTTTGCCTGGCATTCATATTAAACCGGGTTTCCATATCCAACACGACTTTGCTGGAAAGGGCATTCGCCAAAACATGTTGGGGTTTTGGGGGGGCGGTGTCCTTGTCAGAGAAACCGCTAGAATCAAAACCCGGTATGATGTCGCGCAGGGCCGCCAGAGCGAAAGTAAAATCCGAGTCCATGCCACAGACCCCGCTCTCCCGCAAGATGTGGTCCTGCAGCCCCCAGGATTGGGCCCTGGACGCTACACGGTGCAGGGCCCAATCCTGGGGGCTGCAAGACCACATCTTGCGGGAGAGCGGGGTCTGTGGCATGGACTCGGATTTTACTTTCGCTCTGGCGGCCCTGCGCGACATCATACCGGGTTTTGACGGGGCAACTTCACATGGTCTTGTCATTCCCACCGAGGTAGGAGACTTAGGACCTTGTATGGTGTATGGTTGTCTACCTAATCAAGTTAATACATTCATAACATGTCATTTTCCGGTCCCTAACACGTTTCACACACATAACTAATCTTGCAATTCTATGCAACATATGTTTAAACCAACACTTCAGTGATTAATCAATTTATATACCCTAAACATAGGATTAGGTTCTCAAATTTTAGCATGCATAAACACATATGTTTTATAATTATTTCTCATGAGAAGTTCAGAAACAAACAAACTATTTATCATGGTTAAAATGGTTCAACAGTGACTCACATACTAAAATCTAACCGGTAACACACTGATTATGTGACAAAAGGACTGAGGTCTAAAGAGAAATCCAATCAAGAGTTCACAACCATTTAAAAGATAATCATATAGCAGTTTTGTTTTAGAAAAGAATTACTAAATTCTGTTAAGAACTTTTCATGAAATAACATAGACAATTAGGTTCAAATTCAAGTTGAAGCTTAGTTCAACATATCATCATGCATATTACCTTGGTAAAGTATCCAAAAATAAGGGCGAAAGTTCAACAAAACAAAAGTGTAAGCTATGAGGTACCGAATATTGAAAAGTGATATGCAGGGTTACGTGTGGCATCAAGCATGAGAATAACAAATATAGGAAAAGCGCCAACGGCTTAGTTCATGAATTCGAGTAAGCGATGAGACAGCCAGCTTAATAGCCGAAGCTATACATTCCAAGAATGACATGTGAGTTTAAACTGGTACTGGTAAAAATACAAGTAGGGAGGATGCAAATAACGTAATGGATAGTATAAAATTCGGAGAGAGGTATATATGTGCTTGACAGGATTTGGCAAGAAATTTTGCATAAACAGATATCGAAATAAACGTGTCAACGGTTATACAATCCATTAGAGTAACGTCTCATTGGGGAAATCTTCATTGTTTAAGCTCACCAGTGTGTCCAATCTCCTTGGTGTTCCTGCGCTTCATGCGTCATGCTTCCTTTCTTGTCAAAACATCGGTTCAAATGGTCTTCAAAAGTAAGATGAAGCACGAATGTGTAATAAAAGGGTGTCTACAAAACACAAAACATCAGGGTGTTCAAAGGTGGATTTAGCTTGGGGTGCCTGTACATATGCGTCTTTGCTAGGGTTTAGTGCAGGTTTACCGCGGGTCAAAAGATCAAATCGGGTGTTCCATAGAAAAGTATCAGGCATATCACCTCAGTGAATGCCAGAGAGTGTATAGAAACAAAGCAGTCGACCAAAAGTAGTGTCCGTTAAACAAAAGTCGATCTACTTCTTAACCCATGCTTCTAAAAGTTGGAGTTGTTCATTCGATCATGCGGTTTTTCATTCTTAGGAGGAAAATCTCTGGTTTTCAAAACGTTGATGTTTATCTGAGTCAGAACTCGCGTCTAAATCATGGCAGGAAATTCGCTTTAGAAAAGTTTTCTTCTAGGCTCGGACAGTTGAAGGCATGAAGTTTGATTATTTTGGGTATATCTCTTTTGGTAGGAATGCGTAAGGGATATCTGTAATCTCGGAGAAAGTAGCATTAAACAGTTTTGTCGAGGACGTAGTCCCGTTGGATGAAGTTTCTCAAGATGAGGCTCTTGCGCATGACTCTAAAGTTAATCCTTGGTCCAGTACCGGTCCCACATTCGACGTGCCACTAATGTTTATATATAGGGTGTACCGCAGCTAACCCACCACACTACCAGCACCTTGAAAGTGTACCAGCAACCTACCATTACTATCTATTAGACATACCACACTGGATATTTTCATCGGAAATAGAGGACTTCAAGTTTCTCCCATACTTGAATGTAAAAGGGGCGAGAGATTAAAACCTCAATACGTCATGCAAACAAAAGGTGTACGAGTTTTCATTCACCATACCAGAAAAATGCGTAAGGTTTGTTATTCTAGTGAAGTTCGTCAAGAGATTGGCACACGCAGTGCGAATATCATAAAGCTTCACATTTCAAGATGATTAAAATTTAAACAGGCCACAAGGTTTAAGTTCAAGCTGGGGGTTCATCAATGAAAGTTTTCTGAAAAGGACGATGAGGATTCGTGTATCAGGAATTTGTCGATAGCCGCTATGAGGGGAGCGTTAATAAATATGCAAATGTATGGATATCTTGGTGTACTCGATGGGTAGGAAGGGATAATACATGTTGATAGCACAATTAGCTATCGATAACAAGAAGTTCACACTCGATGAGTGTAAATAGGATTTCCATAAAAAGATTTTTATCGTTACTGCGATTGAGATACAAGGTAGTCTCATCATCAATGGTGTTTAACTAGTAGAAAAGCTTACAAAAAAAAATTGTAACACCTTTGGGTTCAAAGCTTGAAAGCTCATCCAAGACATCAAGGATTACAAAAGCGCGAGAATCAGAAATCGTTGGTTGTTAAATCGTAAAAGGTTCGAATCATGCACATAAATCAATCGCACAGGTTCAAAAGGTCGGTCGGAATAGTCATTACGTTAAAATTGGAAGTCATCAGCTTGAAACAAAGAAGACTCTTCACTATCATTACCTCCATTCGAGAGAAATATGCTTGCAGTGAGATAGGCAGTTTGTACAATCGCGAGGATGTTGCTGGCAACAAGTTTTGGTTCGTAGAAGAAAATCATGAATTATGAATATTCAGAGGGACAATTCACAAGAGTTTCTAGCCAACAAATATGCTCCAATGCTCACGGTATATGCTTGAACTAGTTCGTTTATCAAATATTGCCTGGGAATTCGTCCGGTGAATGTATATACAAGTTGTCTCACAATCATAAAGTTTCGAGGATTGGTATGGTAGGTAAAGTCGCAAAGATAGAATTATGGTTCAAAATGAGTTCAAACCAGTCGAATATTTCGTCGAGAGTGTTCGTAGTTACGAAAGACTTTTCATTTAAATACACGAGTTAAACGGTGCCCCTTCCGGACTAACATTCGTAATAGGTGTCAAAGGGTTCACGAATGGATTAGAATCCATATATATAAGAGATGATATCATGTGCGATAGTGTTTACAAGATAGATGACTTCGATCATCTAGTCGAATTTCAACATGCTCAACATTCAGCCCCACAAAATTTTTTTACAGAAATTTGCTCCCAATTACGACCATTAGCTTGCCTAGTAGGATTCTCCAGGATTTCCATACACTGCAAATTACATTTACGTGTGCACCCGTAACGGTAATTTACCTTGTATGGTCACCCTGTCTCCTCTTACTTAGCTACCAGGTACGGTGGAGTACAGATGACATAACCTCGAAGTGTACATGAAGAATGCGGTCACTGAACCAAGGTTATCTTGACCAGAATTTGTTAAAAGACAAGTTTCGAGGATAAAATGTTCGTTTTAAATGGGAATGAACCACCCGAAGCGAGTCAGGCATAAATTTTGCTTAACAAAATTCGAATAGGGTTTATCACAATGAGTCTAGTTTAGCTCGAAGTTAGAGAATAATTAATACTGGCGTGATCGCAATCCGATACACAAAGAGGGAATTTCAGTCGACCCGCATCAGGTTTCATTGGGGTTATAAGAATGGTACCCAAGTTATATTATGTCAACGCACAACGCGATAAAATCGAGAAAGGGAAAGATCTTGAGAGATTACAGCAAATGTGAAGACGGTCAGGATAACGAAAGTTGATATAAGTGCCCCATAGGTAGGTACTTGAATTCATATAACTCTGGTGAAGCTAAATAATCGCGCCACTAGCACATCGAGATGACATTTCCCGAGCGGATGAGTTTAGAGATATACGTAAGGCATGTATAACAAGAACCTCCTAAGCTAAGATAGAGGTTTAAGGACAAGAAGATGTATTACACCACCTCTCTATGCAGCCTACATCCATAGTATGGGCACTACGCCCAGTTGTTCCATCCGGAATATTCCCGAGTAGCAATCAGCTCGTCAAAAGTATAAACGTGATCCATCGATCTGATTAGACGTCTCGTCGTACATGAATGTTAAACAAGAGGTACACAACTTAGAGAGGTTAAGAAAAATGATTCAAGACTAACCGGCTCCTCGCCGTGAGTATAAGGGGATTGGATGATGTAAACGACAAATCGTAAACTAGGTGCGTGTAGG
The DNA here is from genome assembly GCA_039602395.1 of Deinandra increscens subsp. villosa. Taxonomy (NCBI): domain Eukaryota; kingdom Viridiplantae; phylum Streptophyta; class Magnoliopsida; order Asterales; family Asteraceae; genus Deinandra; species Deinandra increscens. The sequence continues at coordinate 76,243,584 of JBCNJP010000010.1, read as the reverse complement.
AGTGAGTATCACGATGCATGAGAGAAATGTTTAAGTGCAACTAATGCAAAACAGTTACAGTCTAAGACGAATCTTAGTTCGCTGTAACCAATGGCTCTGATACCAATCTGTCACACCCCCAAAAATCCCACGCGCGATAACGCGCCGCAGGGAGCGTGACAAACCAGGATCGCCGTCCATTAGTTACACCAAACGACCAGTAATTAATAAAAACGTTGTCATATTTCATTGAAATATATAATTCAGAGTGTTACAATTGCGGAAGCGTAAATACAATTAAATTATTATTTATGTAAAAACATCGTCACCCAAGGTGACGTGGCTTGTTCAAAGACACAAAAAGGGTTTCAAAGTCTCATGCATGCGTACTCGTGATACTCGAACATCTGCAACCTGAGAAATAACATGCTAAAAAGTGTCAACACAAAGGTTGGTGAGTTCACAGGTTTATCAGTTCAAAAACAATTCCGGTTAATGTAAATCGACTGTTCAACAACAGTCCTAGTTCAGTGTAAGATCAACTGTTTATCGACAGTTCAAGTTCAGTTTAAAATTGATTGTTCAACAACAATCAAGTTGAGTTTAAGATTGACTATTCAACAATAGTCAAGTTGTAAGAGCATAATCACTAATATATATCAGATAGCTAGCTAGGCTATGTACATGAAACTTTGCACGTTGATGGTCACCGAAGCTGACAGTTGTTTATAGTTTGCCTTGTTGTCGTTGAGGACGAATATAACACCCGTTCGATATCCAATCGTGCCAGAGCGACTGGCCCGGGTGGGGTTTGTCAAACCCAGTAGTACTACAATATATTTCCCGCTATCATCACCAAATACTAACGGTACCATAGAGAAGGACTTTGTTGTCTCAGTGTGCCTCAGTAATTAGTAATCGTGTGATATATAAAAGTCTAATTATCTCAGTTGTGTAAATCATGCATGTTAATCTCCCCCAACAGGATTTAAAACAGTAAAATGGGGCCGTGAAACTCACCTTCGGGTGCACAGCAAGTTCCAAATAAATAATAACAGCAAGTACAGCAGATGGTGGCTTGTGTCTACCAAACACCTAACGAGCATAACGATATAAGTGTGTGTCTAATTGAAAACGACTAAGTCTAGACCAACGGTAAGTGGTAAATAATGTCAAACTATGACACGACTACGATTGTTGAGTTTCAAAACAAGTCGAGGATGGTACATAGTCAAAATCACAACGATTACGAAAAACCAACGAAAAGTATATTATTTAATAATATATATGTCCGTAAATCGAATAGTAAAATATGTATATATATATTCTCTAAATATGTATATTTTTACAAATCACCATTAAAGAACCAAATATTTTATATAAAAATAAATTTTATATAAACCAAGGAGGTAAAAAAAAAAGAAACGAGGATACAAAGTCTACGAGGTTTCCTACGATCCAAAAATAACATGAGAGAACGATTGGTGATAAATCTTCGGGTCAAGCAAGTCCAGAAAACATAAATAAAAATAAAATACTGAAAACCGAAGGTCACTGGGTTCGAACCCATGACCTCTTGGTTCACTGACAATGCCCTGACCATCGGGCTAGGCTGTTGATTTGGTTAAAGTTTTGAAAAGACCGGTTTTATCAACACAGTGGACATGGAAATCTGCTTAAAGAACATATTTAAAAAGGATGCGTCGGCCGGGGTTCGAACTAGCGACCTCGCGGATCGCGGGTCGCACACTTTAGCCACTGGGCTAGCTGGCGAGTTTGGTTTTAAACCAGAAAGGGAATAACATATTGTATACGGTTGCGTCATCATCTTCCCCAAACGTAAACCCTAATGTTCCCGTTCACCATTGATTGTTAACAGAAAAGAATGATTTGCAGAATTCGTCCAGTTAAGATCGATGTACCATAACAAGCCTTATAATCAACTACGGAGATCAAACACATACCTTTAACGTGAAACGATTGTCGAGCACAAACCGTGACGATCCAAACCGAGACCCGAACCCGTCACCGGAGACCGGTCCTGATGTTCCTGTCGCTATTGTACTCGTCCAGAAACAACGGTGAGAGTATGATGGGGATGAGGCAGCAGGAACTCGGAACTGAAAGCGAAGGTGGTCGGCCGGATTTCTTCAGTTACGGTGGTGATATGTGTTGGTTCAGGGAGGGTGAACGAAAGAGTGTAAGAGGGAGTCGAGGAAGGACGATTTGTGGTTTTAGTTGTCAAATGATTGTGGTATGTTGGATTGTAATCAAGAGGGAGTATGAAACCGATGAGTTGAGGCCGTTTATGAAGTGAACGTCGGTTTCCCTTCCGAGCCCTCCGTCACCGACGGTTACATTGGACTCAGATCGAGTTTATACCATTGGCAAGAATAACCCCTCATGCAAGTTACAATATGGGTTCAAACTTTCAAAAGTTGCAAGGTTGGTCCTCGCAGGTTAGATAAATAGAAAACAAGCTTTAAAAAGTTAACGAGGTTAACCCCTCAAAGTTTAAGAGTGTTACAAATTTCTAACGGAGCTAACGGGAATGATTCTGACTATGAATATACGAAGAACGTGTATATATATATACATATATATATATATATATACATATATCATATAATGTTTTAGAAGAAATATAAATCTCGTTTTGCTCACATAAAATCATAATAATACTAACTCCCAAAATATATATATTTTCAAGTTCGCATAAAATCATAGGTTTAAATCTATGCTTATGTGTTTAGACCCTCATGAAATCATAAAACAATAAGCCCGTGACACGTTTGTCCCATAAAATAATAGAACAACATATAATTATATATATATATATATATATATATATCACATAAAATTATAACTTCCGTTGTCACATAAAGTCATAGAATCACAATATATGATTTACATAAAATCATGAAATTTCAAACGTTTAGACTTAAGTGCATGCTCGACTAGTGATAATTACACAAAACCCTAATTGCTAGATTTAACACAGTCAACACATAAATGATCACATAGCATTTAATATAGTTTAAGTCTAGTTAAAGTCAGGGAAGGACCTGAAAAGACGGATTGTCACATAAAGCTTACTAGGGCTCCACCTAGGGTTAGGTTAATCGATGGCGGTAGTGTATTTTGAGGTGTCGGACGAACGTCGGTGATGTTGGGTGACAAAAAACAGTCATGAACCGAAAACCCAGTCGCCATTCCCGGCGGTTAACTAGGCTCCTCCTAGGGTTATGCGTTAGTAGTAGATCTAATATGTAGTGAACTAGTGATGTTTGGATGGTGTTGAATGGATGTGGGGTTTTTTGGCGACGGGAATAACGACTGTGGCGGTAAGGAACCACCGAACAACAAGGTTGTTATTGTTCGCCGGATTTGCAGCTCGCCGGGTTTACAGGCCAGCGGCGGCGGCTAGGGTTCTGGGTGGTTACCGCTGCTCGTCGGATTTACAGGCCACCGGTGGTTGGGTGGGAGAGGTTGCTGCCTCTCTCCTTCTTCCTTCATATACACGTGACATTTTATATTTATTTTTTTACTCAAAAAATGCCATGTAGACTGCCAAGTAAGCGAGGTATAACGGGGTTAGAAAAAATTTAACGAAGGGAGTGGTAGTGGAAAAATATAATGATAGTTGTGAGTGTCAGAGAAAAATTCGTTAGTTGGAGTGGCAGCGGCCAACAAGTCATAGTTGAGATTATTATAAGCCAATAACCTTTTTTTCTATTATATCATATGTCATAATAGTAATTGTTACTAGTGATTTTAGACAAAATAAACCTCTATATTTATATAACAACATATCACGACAAAGTTACGGTCAAAATTTCATTTGTTTAAATTGGTCCCATTGGTTTTCTCGCACCCGAGGTCTCGTCAAGTTACTTGGCAGGATCCAACATGTCATGCATAGTAATGTTATGACACCTAAAATCATGAACGTAGCTTTTAAACGGCTTAGTTTAACTATACAAAAAGGTATAACTGTGTAGCTTATTGTCCTTTTACCTTCATTTTCCCTGTGTACAGTTGATATATTGCCCGTTTATTTTCACTTTCCCAGTGTACAGTTGATCGTTGTATATGGGAATATATATATATATATATATATATATATATATATATATATATATAGGGGAAGGATCATGGTAAACACATTTATATTGCGAAAACGCGTAAACACATATTAAAGCATCTATAACTTCTTAATACGTTAACATTTTTAAAAAAAATTGCACCAAAAGTCTTAGAATTATGTTATCTTTAATTCTGGAAATTTTTTTAAAAAAATTTAACATTTCGGTTTTTTTCGTGTGATGCACATGTGCAGCAAAAAAATCATGCTTTTAGCATAAGTTAATATATTTTTTTCTAAGTCGCACCATATATCTTATATTTCTGTTATTTTTTCATATTTTTTGTATATTTTTTAATGATGCACATGTGCATCACACCAAAAAAAAACCTCATACGTGTGGTATACATTAATATTTTTAATAAGAAATTGCACCCTAAATCTTATAGTTGAGTTATTTTTAGATCTAAAGAATAAAATAACATTTTATAATTTTTTTATTCTATGTTGCACATGTGCACTATGTACCGTTATCATTAGTACAATAAATGTTTTATTGTTTTTTATAAGTTTTTAACATAAGGAGTTTTTTTTCGCATGATAATTCGTCTTTGTGCAGTACTAATGATAACGATGCACATGTGCTGCACACGAAAAAAACACGAAACGTTAATTTTTTTCTACTTTTTTCCAAAATTAAAGATAACATCTTTCTAAGACTTGTGGTACGAATTTTATAAAAAACAATTAACGTATGAAGAAGTTATGCAGGTTTAATATGTGTTTGCGCGTTTTCACAATAAAAAGTGTTTTTTCGCATGATTCTTACCCCTATATGTATATATATATAATTGGTATTATTTGAAAATAATAATCTTGGAATGTGGATTGTACTTTTGTGACAACCTAAATTTATTGTTTCTCAATTCAATGACTATTTTGTTAATTTTTTATTATATATTTAATTTTTTTGTATTTAAGTTCTTTCAATTTGGGTGATTCCATTGTTGGTGGCCATCGGTTTTCACTTATCTTAACCGGAAGAGTAAATTATTAAGAAGGTCCTTTATGTTTTACCTTATTTGCGAATTAGGTCTTTTAAGTAAAGTTGTTTCATCCGACATCCTTTATATTTTTATTTTGTTTATCGGAGGTCCTTTATCACTAACGGTGTTAAAAATCACCGTTAAGTCAGGGGTAATATAGTCATTTCCAAAAGTCATTTAAATTGAACTAAAAAAACAAAAAACAAAAAAAAACTAATAAAATCCTATCTAATATTAAATGACGTATATTTCCTATTCCTACGCACACAATGCAATCAACTAATTGATCCCTCCTCTCTAAAAAATCATTCGTTCCTTCACGCCGTTCCTAATCAGATAACCGATCCCTGCTCTCCAACAAAAAAATTGATCGTTCCTCTTCCCTTCCTGATCAAGATCGCAACTTCTTCTACTTCTACAAATGATCAAGATTGATCACAAATCAGCTGATTAATTACCAACTATCAATCACAAGTCTAACAATATTCTCATTTTTTCATTCCAAACAAAAACACCAGAAGCATAAGGTTCTATATTGATGGCATTGCTTTTGATTCTGACCCATTTCCTGCAAATTCAATATTATGTTAACTAATCCTCTAAAAAAATTAAACTTTGATTAAAGTAAAGCGATAAGATGGACGGGTCCGTATAATCAGAAAACTGATATACAAAATCTCCACAACTAAAACCAAAATCGCATCCCCAATCTATAACATATTAGTTTCACCAACAATTTTGGAAAAAGAAAGGAAAATAAAAAATTCACAAAAGCAAAAAGAAGAAGCACGTTTCAAAGATAAAATCAGAAGTAATAAACACTGAATTTTAAATCTACTAGAAGAAAAAAGAAGAATATGAGTTCCTTGGAAACCATTGCATTTATCCCCAACTTTGTAGCCATTCATCACTGCGTATTTGTGTGTGTAACAATTCAGCTCATCAAAACCTAACCATGGTGGACCGCCGTGTAAGCAATCGATCAGAACTCACCGGCAAAAACCTAAGGAAAATTCGAGTCATCTGCTCCGATCTTGAAGCCACCGACTCATCATCGGACGAAGCCGATAGCGGAGAAAGATCTTCAATGCGACGAACTGTATATGAGATTGTGACTGGAGCCGACACTGAAGAGGACGACGACGATGAGCCGACGGAACGGAAGAAATACTTGATTGGATTGTGTGCGTACAAGGAAGAGAAAAGAGACGGCGTAGGCTTTTATTATTAGTTTTTTGTTTTTTTAATTTAATTTAAATGACTTTCAGAAATTACTATATTACCCCTGAATTAACGGTGGTTTTTAACACCGTTAATGATAAAGGACCTTCGGTGAAACAAAATGAAAACATAAAGGATGTCGGATGAAACAACTTTACTTAAAGGACCTACTTCGCAAACGAGTTAAAACATAAAGGACCTTCTATGTAATTTACTCTAACCGGGATGAGAACGATTGAATGTCGGTGCTGAGTGTGTCGATTCCGATGGGAGGTTGTTGGTGGCGGCGGTAGGGCTGTGTCAGATGGGAGTGGTCATCCTCGGTGGGGTTGTAGGTGGTGGCTGCCGCTGGCAGGGGGTGGTTGTTTTGTCTAATTGGAAGAGGACTCTAATCAGGTTAGGTCTTGCATGCAGGGGCGGAACTAGAAAAGTTTTTGAGGAGGTTCACAAATTTTTACGGAGTCATTATTTTTAAATATTTTAGTTTCATATAAACATATATAAAGAAAATTTGGTCTATTGGTTACTAAATAGTTTGTAACGCAGGCGTGCATTGCGGCACGGCACTGCGGGTAAAGAAAAATAACCGTTTAAAGAAAACTCTACATGATTTGATAAAAAAAATTTATACCGTAACATTGACAACAATATAATAGCAAAAAAAATAGTAATGGCTAATATGAAGAGAAAAGAAAAAGTAACGCGTGAAAAAAATAAGACGACAAAATGTTTGCCTATTCAAAAAAAAATCTATATTTTTATATATTATAATAATTATTATAAAAAGAGTCTAGGATGAATGTATTTTAAAAGAAAGGCTCTATAATGAATTAATTAAAAGTATGGGAAAAATTAAATACCCTCATTTACTATTCTCATTTATAGCACTAAAATTAATTAAAAAACTGGGAAAAATAAAAAAATGTTGAGGACCAGATTTGAACTTGCATCCCTTCAAAATCCAGCAACAAATCTTACCACTAGGTTAGTTGCTGGCTTTGTTTTATTTTCATAAATTAAGTATTTATTAACTCATAATCACAAAAAAAAATTATTTAAAAAACCGTTCACATAATTTTTACTTTGCGTACGAGATTGAGGGGGTCCACGGGACCCCTGTGCCTATTACAGGTCTGCCTCTGCTTGCATGGGGTTCCGGATTGCATGCACGATTCGGGTTGGTGAAGGTGGGGTGTTTCGGTGGTTTGTTTTGGGTCTGTGGTGGTTAGTTTCGGGCCTGTATGCAGGGGAGAAGCTTGGATCGAAATGAGGATGGGGCCGGACTAAAGGCGGATAGGGCCGGACTAAGTATATAAACAAAATTTGGACCAAACGAGTATAAATTTACACTACGGAGCGAAAAAATAGACCGGTCCACGGCCCGGTCTGGCCTCTTAAAAGCTTCTCCTTTACATGTATGGGAGTCTTGTTCTCGTTGCTGGAGCTCCATGGGAGCGAATCCGACTCAAGTTGATCATAGCTTAATCTCGGTTGCTTCGGGTTCGATGGAATTATTTGGGATGCTTGGTGGTGATGGTTTGGATTAGAGGCTACCCGGGGGCCGTTCTTTGGGTTAGTGGAGAGGTGGATTGATTCTGGGTCCGTCGGGTTTGATTCCGGCGATATGTGGTTTTTGGTCACCGTGAATCATGGGTTTGCATTTAATGGGTTATTAGAATTTGGTCAACTCATTTATGGTGATTGGTTTTGATCGATGAGGTGTATAGCATGAGGTTCTTTTCATTTTCTTCCTTGGCACGACTTCCCACAGAGTAAGTAGGCATAAAGATGGGTTAGATTACAGTGGAAAGCGCAGACAACGGGAAGGATTTCCGGCAATAGATTAAGCTGACACCTCTCTTTGATGAAGCAGCGAGCGTACTTCCATGTCTAATTTATAACTAAAGCGGTAGTCTTTGACTGGTCTAACGTAAGCTCCAAGGCTTCACACCAAGTCTTCACTGACATAATATGCATGCTTAAGTAGGGTCAGGCGGAACCGTTGTTGCCTGATGGGAACTTCCCCCATATTGCTATCAATGTCTTCATGTTGCACGACTAAAGCTAAAGGTTTCTCCCTCTCAACACGAGAAAGCTCAAAGCAGTCTAGCTAAGCCAAGTAAAGCTGTGCCAGATACAGATTAAATTGTTGGTGATTCTATTTCTTTATTCCGGAAGTGAATTGCTCACGGTGTCTTTGAGGGTGTGGAGGGTGGGCGATCACACACGACATATGTTTTAAAGAGGGCATAAGAAAAGAAAAAAAATCTTTATATATCATATGTTATTTGACATTTTATTTTTAATTTTTTTATGTTCGATGTAACAACCCGAATTCCGTGATTTTTAATTTCCGTTAAATTTTGTGTAAACTTAACTTGGGGTTTAATAGAAACCTGTATTTGTTATAACCTTGCATAAATAAGTTATAATGTGAGGGTTACATGTGAAACTAGCCATTTTATGTTAATATTTGAAAAGAATTAGAAGAGGAGGGACTAAAGTTGCCAATGGGGCAAATTAAGTCTAGGAAAAGCTGGAAACAAGAGGAGATCGACATTTCTCCTCTTGTTGGTCGAACCCAGCGCTCCCCACACCCTTGAAATCGAAATCTGGCCCTCCTCCTCTTGCAACCTGCGATTGCTATGCATATGTGTGGATTAGGAAAAGAAATCCTTGAATCCTACCACCTATTTGATCAAGTAAGTGAGACTCCTACTTAGATGCATGTGTAGGAACTCGTGAATCCTTGTGTGAATCATGAAATTGAAGGGTAATGCTTGTTATATGTTGCAATTGAGATGTTTCTTGTACCCTAGAATATATGTAGACAATGAATTGGGTGGGTTAGCCACCAAACTTGATGACTAACTCATAACTTGCGAAAAAACCCAATTGGGGATTCTTAGCCAATTTTCTAAATTGTGTGTATGTGTTGATTTCTCTGTGAAAATTTGGGTGTTATAATGAGTATGGAACTTGAATCTCACTTAGTGGAAGTGAGATGGTCACTAGTAAGCATGAGAATCAAGCTAGGGCTAACAACATAAAATTATGCATACAATGTGTTTGATGAAATGCTTGTGTGAGAGTTCTTTGACCATAATTGAGAAATCTCCATGTATGATGGTTATGAAACCAGAGAGACCATGTAGAAGTTAATCTCATGATGAAATTGAATTGTATAATGGTAAAAACATGAGATTTAAGTAAAAAGGCTTGAGAGGTAAACTTTGTGTGAATTGAGGTATTGCATGATGTTTAGATTCGTGAAATTGATTGATGTCACCATGATTGGGTGCTAACGTGTAGTTGATGCCATGATTGTGAAATTCCACGTCATGATTATGGGTCTTAACTAGTTAATGACCATATAGGCAATCAAGGCTTTGAAGGAGGTAACCAAGCACACGCTAGCGGTAATGGATCGTCAGGCAATCGAGGTAACGTACATTTTGTTCGTTATACTAGTATGTTAACAATGTTAGGAAATTTTGTTATTGGTCGTTGACCATAGTGGGTGGGAAAAGTAAATCCCCACCTCATGGGAGAATAGACGGATTCTCTCATAGTGGGGAGGGGGACATGGCATAGGCGATCATATTGGGTTGCCTTGTCCACACACCTAAAGACCCTAGCCAACGGATAACCAATCCGAATATACCTTGAAGGGCTAGTTGAGCCTTTGGTTGGTGGCAAAAGAGGACTATGTTGCATAAATGTGATTTCAAGCCTTAAGTAAAGACGTAGACTCTTTCATGGATTACATGTTTTATTTATATTGAGAATCTCTTCTAATAATTGTGGAAACTTGCGTGATAGCCAAGGTATGGGTTATTTCACACCATGATGTATTGTGAACATGTCAAAGATTGAATGCCCAATATTTGGGTTCCCTTGTAAAGTCTTTGTTATGTTGTTGGCGTGATACGGTTCTTAACGGGTCAAACGGGTAAGGTAAACGCAAAGTAATGAGGGTATTAGTCCATGTCTAGTTATAAGAGTTCTAACGAGTTTGTAGAGCTCAATTAATGTGTTGGAAACTTGAGGACGGTGGGAAACGAACCCGGGATGAATAGCGGAAAAAGAACCAAAACGGGGTACCAAAACTGCAAGTACCCCTGTAGCTTACGGTGGCCACCGCGTAAGCTACGGTGGCCCTGCAGCCCTGGGATCCCACCGTACTACAGCACTGAGCCACCGTAAGGTTGCTGAAGCCACCGTAAGCTACGTTGGCCAGCGTAGCTTACGGTGGAGCAGTTCAAATTCTGAAATTTTGATCCCGTTTTAATGCTTAGATGTCGTTTTAACTTTCCTAGTTGTTACAAACTAATGGGGTGTGATCTAACGCATGTAAAGGTACCATCTAGCAACGGAGTCCCGTCGAGCTCAAGTCAAACCGAACACTTGGTTACTAATGTTTTAACGAACTTAATGCGTTGTAGTTATCCTTCTGTAGTAACCGAACTTGAATTAACTTGTATTTTGAAACTCGATCTATTACGTATGTAGATAAAAATGCAAGACGTTATCGTATAAATGATCATTTTACCACGAAATTTTCTAGGACCACTTTTCACGCTAAATACTCGCTAAGTATTTGGGAAAAATAAATTGCGTTATTATAAGTTGGTATCAGAGCCTGGTTTGAGGGATTCAATTGTAATTTGACTCTTGAACTCAAACTCGTGCTCGAGGTACTAGTCAAGTGTTCGGTTCAAGCTTCATCGAGGATCCGGGTACGTGTTAGGATTCTAAGTAGATGCATCTTAATAGCTCTAATGTGTGTAGTATGGAAGATAATTCAGGGTGCATAATTGATGCACAAATCGGTGACTACAGATTGTCAAAGGGGATGGTGAATTGCACCGGAACCGAAAATGCGTAAGATTCAAGAATAGTTTAAAAAGGGTTATGGAATTTGCCATAAACCCGTGACCTTAATGTGTGACACCCTTGGAAATGGCCATAGGGAGTCCATAACAACCCTGGTCTAGGCAAGGGGAAATTCATATGTGAACTAACCTGTTGAATTAAACTCTATAGTGGCATGACGAACCAAACTGGGGATGGCATGACCGAGGAGCAGAGAGAGGAGGCCCTTAGTGCCCGAATTGCTGAAGAAGTCGGGAAGGCTATTGATGCCGCTCTCCCGGAATATGTGCATAAGTTCCAAGAGGATCTTCTCAAAACTATGAACGAGAAGTTTGATGAGCTAAAGGGTGTTCTTCTAAATCGAGGAGAACAAGAAAAGACAAAGAAAGGTTGTTCTTTTAATAAGTTCATGGCTTGCAAACCCCCTCATTACTCGGGTGAGGTGGATCCTATTGCTTGCCATAGGTGGATTACCAACGTGGAAGGTGTATTTTGCCGAACCCATTGTGAGGTGGATGATCAAGTAAGCTATGCCACGGGTCTACTTCGGGACCGGGCAAAAGATTGGTGGGACGCAAAGGTCCAAGAGAAGGGGGATGTCGCAGTCAACGCAATGACGTGGGCTGAATTCAAGGAGGTTTTCATTGAACATCATTGCCCTAAGGCGATGGTGAACAAACTCAAACAAGAATTTCTCAAGTTGGAGCAAGGTGATGACCAAACGGTAGAACAATTCACTGGGATCTACCTTGATCGGGTCAGGTTTTGTACGGATGTGTTACCTACCGAAGGGGCTAGGATGTTCTTCTATAGGAACATGCTAAAGTCCACGATTAAGAACGTTGTACCACTATCTGAGTTTCACCACAGTGGAAGAAATGATTAACGCTGCGAGGGCTCGGGAACTTGATATCACCCGAAAGGAAGAAGCCCATGAAAGGAAAAGGCCTAATGAGGCACAATCAAACCCTCCAAAGAAGCAGAAAATGGGAGAATCTCCCAAGAAGAAAGAGTTCAAGGGGGGAAAATCCAAATGCAAGATTTGTGGGAGAGGGCATTCAGGCGAGTGCCTTTTCAAAGAACGACCATGCTTAAACTGTGGCAAGAAGGGCCACCTTGTCTCTAATTGCCCATCTGAAGTGGTTAGATGCTTCAACTGCTACCAGACGGGTCATAAGAAAACGAACTGCCCAAAATTGATGGGAGAGGGGTCAATGTATGGGGGAAAAACTGAGATCCCACGAGCCACCGGAAGCGCATTCCAAATGACAGCCGATGAGGCTAAGATCGACCCTAATGTTGTGTCAGGTACTTTTCTGATTAATTTGTTTCCTGCACGTGTGTTATTTGATACAGGTGCCAATAGATCGTTCGTTTCATATGATTTTGTTAAGCACCCTTCATTTGTAATTGAAAAGTTATGTGTACCCTTAGAAGTAGAAATTGCTAACGATAACTCTATACTTGTCTATGATGTATGTCGGGGATGCACGATCACCATCAATGGGGAGGAATACTCCATTGATCTTATACCGATAGCGATGAGGGAGTTCAAGGTGGTGGTGGGAATGGATTGGCTATCCCGCCACCATGCGAGAATGATATGTGATCACAAGACGATCGAACTCACATCATCAAAGGGAGATAAAGTCATCATATTGGGTGACAATAGCGGAACTCCAGCAATGTGCTCTATGCATAAGGTAAGGAAGTATATAAGAAAAGGATGCCGAGCCTACCTAGCCACGGTGACTGATGTTAGAGTACAAGGGCCGGTAATAGATGCGTTACCGGTAGTTCAAGAATTCAAGGATGTGTTCCCGGAAGACTTACCGGGTATGCCTCCGGACAGAGATGTGGAGTTCCGAATTGATCTTGTTCCGAAAGCCAAGCCGGTAGCACGAGCACCATATCGATTAGCCCCTGCGGAGTTGCAAGAACTTAATACCCAAATCCAAGAGTTGTTGGACAAGGGGTTTATAAGGCCGAGTGTCTCACCATGGGGGGCCCCGGTTCTATTTGTAAAGAAGAAAGACAAGAGTATGCGGATGTGCATCGATTACCGGGAGTTAAATAAACTCACGGTGAAAAATCGATATCCATTGCCCCGGATCGACAACCTATTCGACCAATTGCAAGGGGCAAAGTGGTTCTCGAAGATCGACTTGCGGTCGGGGTACCATCAACTTAAGGTGAAAGAAGAAGACATCCCTAAGACGGCCTTTAGAACTCGCTATGGGCACTATGAATTTTGTGTGATGTCCTTCAGGTTAACAAATGCACCGGCGGCCTTCATGGATTTAATGAACCGCGTATGTAAACCCATGCTAGACAAATCGGTGATAGTTTTTATTGAGGATATTTTGATCTACTCCCGGAGCGAAGCCAAGCATGCCAAGCATTTGCGGGAGATACTTGAGAAACTACGAACTGAAAAACTGTATGCCAAGTTCTCCAAATGTGCATTTTGGCAGAGAGAAGTGCATTTTTTGGGCCATGTGATTGGTTCCGAAGGGATTATGGTAGACCCGGCTAAAATTAAAGCAGTAACATTGTGGAAAGCTCCTAGGAACCCAACCGAGGTTAGGAGTTTCCTCGGGTTAGCAGGCTACTATAGGAAGTTTATTCAAGATTTCTCGAAAATAGCCTTGCCTTTAACCAAGCTGACTAAGAAGGAAACCAAATTTGTGTGGGGTGCCGACCAAGAGGTGGCATTTCTAAGCCTCAAACAAAAGCTAACCCAAGCCCCGGTTTTAACCTTGCCCGCGGGCAACGAAGACTTGTTGGTTTACTTGGATGCGTCACAAGTTGGCCTAGGTTGTGTGTTGATGCAACGGGGCAAGGTGATCGCGTATGCATCTCGGCATTTGAAGGTGCACGAGCAAAACTATCCGACGCATGACCTTGAGTTGGCGGCGGTAGTGTTTGCCTTAAAATTTTGGCGGCATTACTTGTATGGGGCCAAATGCACCATCTTCACCGACCACAAGAGTCTCAAGTACTTCTTCGATCAAAAGGATTTGAACATGAGGCAACGGAGATGGCTTGAGACAATCAAAGACTACGATTGTGAGATTCACTATCACCCGGGCAAGGCCAATGTGGTGGCCGATGCCCTAAGCCGGAAAGGGACTATGTGCCCATTAGGGTGAGATCTATGCAACTTGTGGTGACCTCCAACTTAATAGCAAAAAATTAAGGAGGCCCAAATAGAAGCAGTCAAGAAAGAGAACTGGAAAAGAGAGCGGATTGTAGGCCAAGTGAAGGATCTAATAGACGAAGAAAGTGGAATAAAGACTCGCTTTGGGCGAGTTTGTTCCCAACACATGTGATGTGAAGAATATGTTGTTAGATGAGGCCCATAAATCCCGGTACACGGTTCACCCGGGGGCGATAATGATGTATAACGACCTGAAGGTTAACTATTGGTGGCCCAGGATGAAACGAGACATAGTTAAGTATGTCGAGAGATGCTTAACTTGTCTACAAGTCAAGGTAGAGCATCAAAGACCATACGGAAAGTTGCAACACTTGGATATTCCCTAGTGGAAATGGGAACATGTGACCATGGACTTGGTAACTAAGTTGCCAAGGACGGCTAGAAACCATGACGCTATTTGGGTGAGTGTGGTCCGGCTAACCAAAAGTGCCCACTTTCTCCCTATCCCGGAGAAGTACTCATCGAATAAATTAGCAGATATATATATATTGACGAGGTCGTGTCTCACCACGGGGTACCGGTTTTCCATAGTGTCAGACCGGGACACCCGGTTCACATCGGAGTTTTGGCAAGGGTTCCAAGAGGAATTGGGGTCTAGACTACACCTTAGTACGGCGTATCACCCCCCAAACAGATGGTCAAAGTGAAAGGACCATTCAAACGTTGGAAGACATGCTTAGAGCATGTATTATTGATTTCGGGGGGAATTGGGACCGACACTTGCCACTGGTAGAATTCGCCTACAACAATAGCTATCACTCGAGTATTGGGATGCCACCATTCGAGATGTTGTATGGTATAAAGTGTAGGATACCCGTGTGTTGGGGTGAAGTGGGCGAACGCGAGCTGAGTAGTCGCGAGGTGGTCAATGCAACATCGGCCAAGATTGACATCGTGAGGGCACGATTAAAGGCCGCCCAAGATAGGCAAAAATCTTATGCTGACAAGAGAAGGAGACCAATAGAGTTCCAAGAGGGAGACTATGTCATGTTAAAGGTCTCACCGTGGAAAGGTGTAATTCGGTTCAGGAAGCGAGGCAAGTTAAGTCCTCGATTCATTGAACCTTTCAAAATCCTTGCGCGTGTGGGCAAGGTGGCTTATCAACTGGAATTGCCGAAGGAGCTAAGCGGCATTCACAATACGTTCCATGTGTCCTATTTGAGGAAGTGTCTTGTCGAAGAGAGCGCCTATGTGCCACTTGATGATTTAGTGATTGATGACAAGCCTAACTATGTCGAGAGGCTTATTGCGATCCTCGATCGTAAGGTTAAGAGGCTGAGAAACAAAGAAGTGAACCAAGTGAAGGTTCAATGAGAGCATAGGAAAGGATCGAATCTAACTTGGGAGTCCGAGGAAGAGATGCAACGCTACTATCCCCACTTATTCGGTATGTGACTGTTTCGGGGACGAAACCCCTTTAAGGGGGTGGAGTTGTAACAACCCGAATTTCGTGATTTTTAATTTCCGTTAAATTTTGTGTAAACTTAACTTGGGGTTTAATAGAAACCTGTATTTGTTAGAACCTTGCATAAATAAGTTATAATGTGAGGGTTACATGTGAAACTAGCCATTTTATGTTAATATTTGAAAAGAATTAGAAGAGGAGGGACTAAAGTTGCCAATGGGGCAAATTAAGTCTAGGAGAAGCTGGAAACAAGAGGAGATCGACATTTCTCCTCTTGTTGGTCGAACCCAGCGCTCCCCACACCTTTGAAATCGAAATATGGCCCTCCTCCTCTTGCAACTTGCGATTTCTATGCATGTGTGTGGATTAGGAAGAGAAATCCCTGGATCCTACCACCTATTTGATCAAGTAAGTGAGACTCCTACTTAGATGCATATGTAGGAACTCGTGAATCCTTGTGTGAATCATGAAAATGAAGGGTAATGCTTGTTATATGTTGCAATTGAGATGTTTCTTGTACCCTAGAATATATGTAGACAATGAATTGGGTGGGTTAGCCACCAAACTTGATGACTAACTCATAACTTGCGAAAAAACCCAATTGGGGATTCTTAGGCAATTTTCTAAATTGTGTGTATGTGTTGATTTCTCTGTGAAAATTTGTGTGTTATAATGAGTATGGAACTTGAATCTCACTTAGTGGAAGTGAGATGGTAACTAGTAAGCATGAGAAACAAGCTAGGGCTAACAACATAAAATTATGCATACAATGTGTTTGATGAAATGCTTATGTGAGAGTTCTTTGACCATAATTGAGAAATCTCCATGTATGATGGTTAGGAAACCATAGAGACCATGTAGAAGTTAATCTCATGATGAAATTGAATTGTATAATGGTAAAAGCATGAGATTTAAGTAAAAAGGCTTGAGAGGTAAACTTTGTGTGAATTGAGGTATTGCATGATGTTTAGATTCGTGAAATTGATTGATGTCACCATGATTGGGTGCTAGCGTGTAGTTGATGCCATGATTGTGAAATTACACGTTATGATTATGGGTCTTAACTAGTTAATGACCATATAGGCAATCAAGGCTTTGAAAGAGGTAACCAAGCACACGCTAGCGGTAGTGGATCGTCAAGCAATCGAGGTAACACACATTTTGTTCGTTATACTAGTATGTTAACAATGTTGGGAAATTTTGTTATTGGTCGTTGACCATAGTGGCTGGGAAAAGTAAATCCCCACCTCATGGGAGAATAGACGGATTCTCTCATAGTGGGGAGGGGGACATGGCATAGGCGATCATATTGGGTTGCCTTGTCCACACACCTAAAGACCCTAGCCAACGGATAACCGATCCGAATATACCTTGAAGGGCTAGTTGAGCCTTTGGTTAGTTGCAAAAGGGGACTATATTGCATAAATGTGATTTCAAGCCTTAAGTAAAGACGTAGACTCTTTCATGGATTACACGTTTTATTTATATTGAGAATCTCCTTTAATAATTGAGGAAACTTGCGTGATAGCCAAGGTATGGGTTATTTCACACCATGATGTATTGTGAACATGTCAAAGATTGAATGCCCAATATTTGGGTTCCCTTCTAAAATCTTTGTTATGTTGTTGGCGTGATACGGTTCTTAACCGGTCAAACGGGTAAGGTAAACGCAAAGTAATGAGGGTATTAGTCTATGTCTAGTTATAAGAGTTCTAACGAGTTTGTAGAGCTCAATTAATGTGTTGGAAACTTGTGGACGGTGGGAAACGAACCCGGGATGACCTAGCGGAAAAAGAACCAAAACGGGGTACCAAAACTGCAGGTACCACCGTAGCTTACGGTGGCCACCGTAAGCTACGGTGGCCCTGGGATCCCACCGTACTACAGCACTGAGCCATCGTAAGGTTGTTGAAGCCACCGTAAGCTACGGTGGCCAGCGTAGCTTACGGTGGAGCGGTTCAAATTCTGAAATTTTGATCCCGTTTTAATGCTTAGATGTCGTTACATACTAATGGGGTGTGATCTAACGCAGGTAAAGGTACCATCTAGCAACGGATCCCGTCGAGCTCAAGTCAAACCAAACACTTGGTTACTAATGTTTTAACGAACTTAATGCGTTGTAGTTATCCTTCTGTAGTAACCGAACTTGAATTAACTTGTATTTTGAAACTCGATCTATTACGTATGTAGATAAAAATGCAAGACGTTATCGTATAAATGAATATTTTACCACGAAATTTTCTGGGACCACTTTTCACGCTAAATACTCGCTAAGTATTTGGGAAAAATAAATTGCGTTATTACATTCGAGCTCATATTTAAAGTAATTAAATGAGCAATTATGCAAAAAGTTCACTAAGTCCAATAAATGATAAGGGACGTGGCATATTTTTATAACACTTATCTTCCGTTTATAAAAAAAATTATATATAAAGGCATATTTTTTAAACTCGTCCCGAACACCTGAAATCTTGAAAACACCCCTGGAATTGCCTTGCACATTTACACGTGACTGGGTATTTAGATGTGTATGCATGTTGATATTTGGGCACTTGTTTGCATGGAATGAAGAGAACACATGGAATTTTTAGTGGCTTATAAGATTTCCTTGCACGTGGCTAGTAATTTGATGAGTATGCATGCATTCGATGAGGGCCGTAAACCCAATTGGGTTTGTTGGGCCGTAAAGTTTGTTTGGGCCGATGAGAATTTGGGCATTGGGCTCAAAACTGTTCCTTCATGGTTTTTCTTTCACTACTATTTGGGCTTTCTTTTTGGATGATGTTTGGCTTAATATTGTGGTTGGGTTACGAATTGGAGTCCTATGGGAGCGAATTCCTGGCTTACTTGCTTATAGGTATGACTGGGTTATCCTCTCATGTTTTGAATGGTTAGTCAAGCTATACCCTATGGGAGCCTACTGGGTTGTGTCGGGATTTTTGGTTAGACAGATCTGGGTTCAATATACTTAGATTTATTGTGGCTTGGTTTATAGACTGGAGTCCCGTTGGGATACCAAATTTGGGTTCAATATACTTAGATTTGAATATGGATACCAAAGTTTGTGTCTCCATTATCTTTAACAGATTATTGAATTAGGTCAACACACCACTCCCAGAGTGAGTGAGTGAGTGAGTGAGTGGAGGTTATAGTTAATATTCTGCACTTAGTCCACCAGCGCAATTATATTAAGCTTCAATTCTGGGATACGGGAATCACAATACAACACGCATGCTCTAATAGATTGGTTGATGATTAGGCTGGAAAACATAGTGCCCTGATTTACTTGGTGCGCTTGCTTGCTTCTTACTTTTCTACAAATTAAGTCCATAGGTAAGTACATTTAAAAAATAAATATGCTTTCTTCCATACCACCTTTGAGGGATTTGTTGAAGATTTTGCCGGTTCATTGCTACTTGAAATATTCGTCGCAAACTGGATATGCTTGACATACCCTCCTGTAGTATACCTTTTTAAACTTTTTTTCATGTTTTTTATTCTATGTCCTAAAAGTTTTACATCCTACTGCATTATTGTTCCATCTACTTTCATTTACAACAAAGTCTATGTTTCTGTACTACACTTTCTAAACCAAACCTTCTATGTTATCCTCATGTTTTAGTTTAAAGCCATTCCACTCCATAAATTTACTTTTCTTTAAAATGAACATATCTATAACTATAACATTTTTTTTAACAACAAGAATTTTATTAAACACCAAAAACACGGGACCCGGGAATAGCAAGGCGCTAACCCAGAAACCGAAACACTTATATCATGCACATATTAACCCAATCAATGGGTTTTTTGCACCTATTGTTACACCACAACATACTCCAAACTTTGATTTTACAAATAACATTGGAAGTCGACGGCGCCTTCCCTTTGAAAACGGCCTCGTTCCGTTCAGCCACAGCCACCAACACGTCGAATAAACCACGGCTTAAACGATATCTCTCTTGCCCCTGTAATTCCCAACCGAATCGTGGAACTGCACCACCTCATCCATTGACGCAGTCGTAAAAGTCGGGCACATAAGCCAATTCATAATCCACCGCCAAACAATGCAAGTGAACCTGCAAGTTGTAAAGACATGGTTGACCGACTCCTCCTCCTCGTTGCATAGCCTACACCGATCCAAAGCAACATTAACCCCACGTTTCTTAAGTTCGTCACACGTTGCAATCTTCCTCCGGTGAGCTTTCCAAAGGAAATAATTCACTTTGATTGGAACAAACCTATTCCATTTGAAGATATTGTTCGCCTGCCCCCTTTTTCTTTTTCCAACATTTTCCTAACCTCCTTTGCAGAAAAATCAGTCCCCTCATCCCTTGTCCATTTCCACTGCCCATTGTACCAAACCACCAAATTTTCCAAATCCACCTCCTTTTTTAACTCCCTATTTGCAGCCATAATATTTTTCTAAATGCCGGTCATAGAATGTCTCCAAGGGAACCTCGCAACCCTACCAGCAACCACATGTATTGCCTTGATCACCCGGGCCTAAAGCTTGTCTTCCTCCTTCTTAAGACGCCAAAGCCATTTGCTAAGAAGACTCAAGTTAAAGTCTTCAAAATTCACGAGCCCCAACCCACCATTCGCCTTGGACTTATAAAGCTCCCCCTTATTAACCCAATGAATTTTCTTGCCGTCGCAATTACCCCCCCCCCCCCCCCAAAGGAACCAAAATCTAATCCGATCAAGCTCCGAAATCACACTTTTTGGTGCCTTATAAAGAGAAAAGTAATATGTGGGAAGACTATCAAGGACACTTTTAACCAAAGTAAGCCTCCCACCAAATGAAAGGGAAATGGCCTTCCAACGGGAAAGTCTACGTTGAAAAGTATCGACCACCGAGTTCCAAAACACCTTTTGATTCATATTAGCACCCACCATCATCCCCAAGTATCCAAACGGGAAGCTTCCATCTTTGCAATTGAAAATGGCCGCCATCCTTTTCACTTCCAAAGGCTCAACATTCACCCCAAAAAGAGCACACTTGTTGAAGTTCACTTTAAGCTCCGAGACCAAATAAAAGCACTGCAAAATCCGAATAATGTTACGGGCATTACAATCCCCCCACTCTCCAACCACCATTGCGTCATCGGCATAAAAATAAGTGAGTCAAATCCAGGCCATCATTGGAAATCTGAATTCCGTTAATGACCCCCAACCTCTTAGCTTTATTCATCATCCAATCCAAAGCTTCCATTGCCACCACAAAAAGGTAAGGCAAAAACAGATCCCCTTGCCAGCCCCCCGAAAACAATTAAACTCTGGAGAAGGAGACCCATTAATAAGAACCGAGGCACGAGCCGAAGCCAAAATGCCCCTCACGCAACACCGCCACCTAGAAGGGAAAGACATATGCTTCAACACCGAATCTAGGAAATCCCAATCAAGCGAATCATAGGCTTTCCTAAAATCGGTTTTGAACTACAATCCTTGTTTCTTTTTAACTTTAAGCCACGACACCATTTCGTTAAGAATTATCGAACCATCAACAATATTTCTACCTGCCACAAAACACATTTGAGATTCCGAAATAATGGTCCCGAGAACCTTTTTCATTCTACCGGCGAGCACCTTTGAGATGACATTTGAAATACACCCGAGAAGGCTTATCGGACAATAATCCCCCAACGATTGAGAGTCCCCCGTCTTTGGAATCAAATGAAGAAACGAGGCAGCACATCCATTAGAAATCTTCCCTGTAACAAAAATGTGAGACATAATATTATAAAAATCCTCCTCCAACTCTCCCCAAAAGAATTTTAGGAAGTCGAAATTAATACCGTCCGGCCCCGAAGCCTTATCCCCCTCACAATCCCACACCGCCTCCTTTATTTCGGCTTTAGAAAACGGACAAATAAGTATCTCTCCCTGGGCCTCGGATAACGCCTTAATACCCCCACGGTCAAGACGAGGAAACACCCCATTCCGCTTGTCGAATAACTCTTTAAAAAACGAACTAGCTTCCTTTTTGATCTCCTGCGGATCCACAATCCATTGCCCCCGGATCCAAAGACCGTTAATTCTGCAAGTCGTCAGAATTAACCATTCCGTGAAAAAACCCGGTATTCTCATCCCCCTCCACTGCCCATTTAACCCGGGATTTTTGGCGCAAATCTGACACCCGTTCCTCCTCCAACATAACCAATCTCTCTCTTTTTGCCTTCCAAACCTCCATCTCCCTAGCACAAATTGGATTACACTCACTGGAGCTATCCATAAGGATACAGAAATCACGAAGTTCCTCCATCTCTTTGATATTATTCTCTTTATTCCTTTTGATCCAATCTTTAGTTAAAGCCTTCACCCTTTTAAGTTTTTTCATAAGAACACGATCAGGGGCTTCCTCATCCCCAACCAGAGTCTTTAACTCAGCTCTAATCAAATCCGTAAGATCCGCCTTCTTTAGCCAAGAGGAATAAAACCGAAATGGACACATGCCAAAATCCGTTTGCGACGTCTTTAGAATCAACGGGCTATGGTCAGACCATAAACGGGGAAGAGCGGTAAGCTAAGCCGTCGGCCACCTGTTCTTCATAAACCCATAATATAGATTTATAAATTATTTGTATGATATTTTTTTAAATAAAATAACAGGTTGTCAAATGTTATATTGAATTTCTTGGAATTAATAATGTTGCTGCAGAAAAGTTTTTTTTTAACCAAGATTATGTCTGCATTCAAAAACATACATCAAATGCCAACTATCAATGGGTTATTTGACTTAATTCTCTTAACAGAAGCTTTATAAAAAATACTTCACTTTTTGGAAATATATAGAAATTTTAACTTTTAAATAAATATTCAATTGTGCCCTTTGTGTTCAATAGGTCAGCGAAAAAGTTTGCCTCCACCAACCTGGTTTCATTAAAACTATTTAATTATGTCTTCAGACTAAAACAAAAAAAAAATCTACTTTAACAAAAATTAATTTATTACCGTTCAACCAATGCACACACGTCCCATATATGTTCTATTAACCACGGTAACGCGCGGTTGATCTTTATTTTCTATATAATATAACGTCAGAAATGATGAGGATTCACAACTGATATTTTCCTATGGTGTCTGATGATGTATGTCCAAGTAAGAGTGACATCATATGTAACACACATTCTAAACACTCCACCTCAGACAGACAAGTCGAGTGATTAGTCGACCGACAGTCACAAAGACCAAGTCGGCTGATTACTGGCCGAGTGACTGGTTGACCAAGCTAAGGTCGACCGACAATCACAAAGACCAAGTCGGCTGATTACAGGCCGAGTGACTGGTCGACCAAGCTAAGGTCGACCGACAGTCACAAAGACCAAGTCGACTGATTAAAAGCCGAATGGCTGGTCGACCGACAGCCACCAAGACCAATTCGACTAAAGAAAGGTCGAGTGACCTTTCGACCAAGCCAAGGTCGGCTGACAGTCACTACAACCAAGTCGATTGACAACAAATCAAGTGACCAGTCGACCAAGCCAAGGTCGACTGACAGTCACTAATACTAAGCCGACCGACAATCACTAGCACCAAGTCAGCTAACCACAAACCTACTCTGGTCGAACCTCACCAGGTCGACTGGCCACACTTGGAAGGATAAGCCCTTAAACCAAGTTAGGCTGATACGGGTAGGTACAGAACAATGCTCATACATCCAAGTCGGCATCCGAAAGACCCGACACACCCACCAAGGCAATTTCTCAAAACAACCACTGTGGTTGTTCGGCACAGTCCGGATGCCAGACCTGCAACACTCTTCTTTGGGCTCACCGCATTAAATACAATACAAGAGAAAGGTTGAGGGTTATAAATACCCCTCAACCACCAGGTAAGTTCTCATTCATTGTGTTCTCTCTCGTCTGATTACACTTAATCTTTCGAAACGTACTCTTATTCTCACGCCCAAGCTTGGTCGCAGGACATCTTGTCATGCTCCCGAAGAACAACGACGCTTCTGTTTTGCAGGTTATAGTTCAAGTATCCTGCAACCGAGTCGACTGCCTTCCAGAAGACTCAATCCCACCTTCCTTGTAGTCCGACTGCTAAGTTCACTCGTTCTAGGTTCCAACCTATACAGTCATCTTCGGTAGCCCGATTCTACATTGGCGTCATCCGTGGGGTACTTCCAACACTAACAATGACTGACGACGCATTACTAATATAGTTTAGAAATTGATTAGATAAGTGTGTAGGTTTGTAGTTTTTTCGAAATAAGTTAAGTTTTGACTAAGTTATTTAATCTATTAGCTTTACATTTGAATATTAAAATATGGTGAACCTCCGTCGAGAAAAAACCTACAACTCTTTGTTTCCTCCCTTAATCTATTTTAAAATTAATGATCTAAAATAACATGTGTTATAGTGGCTAGTTTATTATTAGAGTTAATTTCCTTTTTGGTCCGTATGGTTTTGGTCATTTAACGGTTTTAGTCTAAAAGTTTAAAAAATTCGATTTCCATCCAAACGTTTCATTTTCGTTTCAATGTCAGTCCTTTTTTTAACACTGTTAAAATTTTTCTATTAAGTCTGCATAAAAAGACCAATATACCCTTATTATTTATTTAAAAAAAATATATAAAATACAATCCCCTTATGTGCTCACAACCAAACACTTTCCTTCAATTGCCTTTACGGTACATTATCCACCACCAGATGCATATGCATCATCACCACCACCGCCAGATGCATCATCGCCCCCACTCCGACCATCGTTTTCAGTTCCAAATCTCTTAAAATTTCAGGTACCCCAATCGTTGTTCTAAGCACAACCGGAGCTCTAGTAATCACATCCTTCAACAGAATCTGGTACCCCTAATTTTCGTTGTCCCAATCGATTAAAGCCCTAATTTTCATTGATAGCAGCAACGAGGAAGACGATGGTGGGGGTGAGCGAGTGGTGTTGCGGCGA
This sequence comes from Deinandra increscens subsp. villosa, assembly GCA_039602395.1. Classification (NCBI taxonomy): domain Eukaryota; kingdom Viridiplantae; phylum Streptophyta; class Magnoliopsida; order Asterales; family Asteraceae; genus Deinandra; species Deinandra increscens. The sequence continues at coordinate 76,218,843 of JBCNJP010000010.1, read as the reverse complement.
CAAGAATATAGTGACTAAAGCCCTAATTCTCGGTGGTAGCAGCGACAGTGAGGGAGATAACGGTGGGGGTGAGCGAATGGTCCTGCCGGCAACAGTGTGATAGATGGCCAAGATAAGTAGTCGGCATCACCATGGAAGAAGTTGCGAGGTTGAGGAAAACCCATAATTCCTCTTCAAATACATATCTTCACAAATCACTTCAAAATACTCCAAGCCCTAAGTCCAGATTCACCAAATTCAAACTGCTCAAATTGATTATATGTTCTGAGTTTGAATATTAGAAGAGATACTCGAGATGGTTTTAAGGTGCTCGTAGTCCCGGGTTGAACACTTTCAATCTCGACAACAATTTTAAGCCGAAACTAGAGTGTTTTGAGAGAAAAATGAAAAGGGATGTGAGTGAATTAAAGGTTTACTCACGGTATTTTGTATTTTGTCTGGAGGAGAGGATTAAGCCTAGGCCTTTAGAGGCTGTTGAATGTGGGGTTGAGATTTCACTTCCACTTTTACTCAAAACTACAGTATTTTGCATTTAGCGAGGGTGGTGGTTAAGTATGGCGGCGGGGGGGGGGGGGGAGGGGGGAGGGGTAAGGTCCGGTGACAAAGGTGGTGGTAAGGTCCGACTACGGTGGTCAGGTCTCTTTCTGTGGTGAACAAATGTGTGTGGGATAGGGTTTGTCAACCATATCTAAGTAAGAAAATATATTGTTTTCAATTTTTTATAACAGGGGCATTTTGGTCTTATTATTAAACTTAACAGAAAAAAATTAACAATGTTAAAAAAAGGACTGATATTGTAACGAAAATAAAACGTTTGGATGAAAATCGAATTTTTTAAACTTTTGGACTAAAACCGTTAAATGGCCCAAACCATAGAGACTAAAAAGAAAACTAACTCTTATTATTATAAAAAAAGGAAAAACATACCTAACTCGTTTACACTCGATTACACCTACCTACTACTTTCTGTTTAATAAAAAAATTACCTACCTACTCCTTGTGGGTTTGTCTCACGTACCCCTCTTGCATTTGATTTATTAATATTAATATTATTATTATTATTATATTATATATTATTATTATTATTATATTATTGTTATTATATTATTATTATCATCATTATTAATGTTATTAATATTATATTCTCTCAAGTTGCAGACAATGTGAAATGCAATTATTAGATCTATAATACAATATTTAATTATTTCGGAAATCTAAATGAATTATCTTTATAAATATTTATTTACAGAAATTTGTGGTTTATTTTTTATTCTTCTATATTTTTACATTGTTATACCTTAGTGGATACAAATATTAGATCTACTAGTTTTTATATTCGTACATCGCACGATTAGGATCTAAATAATACTAAAATAAATAACTCACATTTAAGAAACCAGCCTTCTAATAATCTTATCACCAAGAACTTCAACTAACCATCAAGGTGGGATCCCAGTTAAACCATGATTATCCAAGAGTGTTTTTTCACCTTCATTGTAAGGCTATGTGTATTGAGTGTGAAAACCCACTTTTTTAGAACATAGCGTCACTTAGCGTCCGGGTCACCACCCTCCGGAACGCTATGGGTGTTTTTTGAGGCCTATGACGTTACCAATATAACACCTCACTCCTACTACGCCATTTTTGTGAATACCCCCCCCCCCCCCCCGTCCTGAGAGAGGGGTGTTTATTTTTTATTCTTCTACATTTTTTACATTTCTATACCTTAGTGGATACAAATACTTTTATTTAATGTAATTATGTATTTCTTTGAAATATATTGTCAATTATTTTCTTTTTTTAAGTTTATCATGTACGCTTTCCTATAAAACCTTAACAAAAAAGCCCTATCTACACCGTGTATAATTGAATTCAAACGTCTTTTTTTTTAACATTTTTTATATTTAATACAGGATTTGTATGCTTAGTTTTTGTCCTACTTAGTTTTTGTGCTACTTTTAATATCAATCACATACACTTTTATTACTTAGATGGTTTAGTTTTTGTGCTACTTTTAATATCAATCACATACACTTTAATTACTTAGATGGTTTCTTAACTCGAGTGGCTTTCAGCAGGGTCGGCATCGAAAACCCTTAAAAATGTATGGGTCCTAGGCGAGAAAAAAAAATAGACCCTTGGTCGGACGTTTGACGAGTGACGAGAGGCGAGAGTGAGAGGGTCCAGAGAGAGAGGTAGAGGTCGATTGGGGTTTTTTTTTTGGATCTGCAGATTGTGTCGTGAACTCGTGATATGTGTTCGGGAATAAACAAAAGAAAGTTTTAAAAGTTTACAAAATTGGTCCCTCTTCTTTCATAACAGCGAAATTTTAATTAAAAAAAAACGAAATAGGGACTTGCAGGATTAGAACCTCTGTGTCATGATTTCAAAGGCTAACCAGTTGCACTGCGTTTCATTTGTTTTCATATGTCAAACGTTTAATATGTATAATAAAACTAATATATATATATATATATATATATATATATATATATATATAGGAATGGTAAAATGAAAACCACTCCGAGTTGGGAAAACTTTCGAAACTCTTCAAAAACGGGGTCAAAAAGTTTTTTTTTTCGTTCAATTTTTTTATGGTGATTCTTTAGGTTATAGGCTACCCCTAGATGGAAAAAATAAAAAAAACGCCTCGGGGATTTTTTTTTTTAAAAATGTCAAAAAACAGTCTTGTTACATATGTAACATTGTATACATATATTGGTTACATATGTAACAACCATTTTTGAGATTTTTTTTAAAAAATTGCCGTGGCGTTTTTTTGATTTTTTTTCCACCTAGGGGTAGCCTATAACCTAAAGAATCACCATAAAAAAAATTGAATGAAAAAAAAACTTTTTAACCCCGTTTTTAAAGAGTTTCGAAAGTTTTCCCAACTCGGAGTTGTTTTCACCGTAACCATCCCCAATATATATATATATATATATATATATATATATATATATATACAAATATATATATATATAACAAATATAATATATCTATAATATTAACTTATTTCAGGCCCTCCAAAACCCTGAATCCTAGACGGTCGCCTACCCGGCCTACGCTCGGGGTCGGCCCTGGCTCTCAGCAAATTAAGCTCAGATAGGTTAAACACTAAACCGAGCTGTGTCAGAATGATCCTTTTGTTTAAATTTTTTCATTGTTGTTGCCGCAACACGCGGCTGCGTAAAATTAATTAGACATAACTGAAAACAATATATACATATATATATATATATATATATATATATGTATAACTAAATTAAAATTAAAATGAAAACAATAAATATCAAGATAATCCTAGTTTAATGCATGATGAAGGGACAATTCTCACGAGCTACGGAAATAGTATACATATAGTAGAACCTCTATAATTTAATACTCGATAAATTAATAACCTCGATAAAATTAATAATTTGTCTGGTCCTAACTTGGGACCACTACAAAATTGGATCCCAATCGATAAAATAATAAGATAATAATTTTTTTGAAATCCCAATGTAATTATATTGGTCCCAGCGAAACTATAAATTAATTATTACTAAAATATTCTAAAATTATAAGATTGTCTAGTAAAAAATGAATCTATAGTCACTTGTTTTTTTTGTGAACTTCAAATCTATATTGAGTTCTTCTTTATATATCTTCATTGCACTTGAGAGTTGAGGTACAGTATTCTCGTATTGCAACAAACAGTCGCAATGCTTCTTTCCGAGTGACAGTTTATAAATGTACTAAATCATCAGCAACTTCATCATCAACCGGATTTTGAACAGTATCATTAGACATTTTATAGCAATCAATCTAGATCTATATACATTGAACTTGATAAGTTCATTAATGTGTGAATGTACATGGGAATTTTGAAGGTCCTTGTTTCTGTTTTTTTCAAATAGGTAAAGTGAACGGATATAAAAACTTTGAAGGTCGATACATTAATTTTTGAGAGTTCCTCATGAGTATAAGCCAACTCTATAAATTAATAATTTATTAATTTATCGATATAATAATATCTTGCTAAATTAATAAAATATCTCGATCCCAACATTATTAATTTATAGAGGTTTTAATGTACATAAATAGTAAAAGTTTACAAGACATCTCATGTTAATTGCAAAACTTTAGATCAATTTATTTATGTTTACATCAAATTTTAAATTTCGTAATTAAGTTTTAAATTTCGTAATTAAAGTAAAAAAATAATAGAAATTATTTTTCATTTAAATTGTCTATAAAGTGCACTTTACGTCCTTTTCACTAAACACGTTTAGCTTTATGTTAAATGACCAAACTACTCATGTTTTAAAAACAATAAAATAGTAAATTACACTTTTCATCCTTATGTTTACACAAAATTTCAAGTTACGTTCCTAAACTAAAGAAATACAAACCGTAATTTATTTACGGTGATTGAAGACATTCTGGTTTGCGGCTGGTGGGTAGTGTGGAAGACTCGCAACGAGATTGTTCACAATCATGATGATCTTAAACCGGCTTGTCTGTTTGACTCGGTTTGCCAAGTTTCCTTTAACTGGTTTAAAGCTAGAGATAAGTCTTGTATTATGTCGAGTTCTAGTTGGTTGCAAAACCCTTTATTATTCATGTAATTGTTTGTTTTTGGTGGGTTAGGTTTTTCTAACCTCCATGTGGTAATATAATATTTTTTCCATTAAAAAAATGTGTTTGTAACACTTTACGTCCATTTAGCTAAACGTCATTAGATTTTCAATTAATGATGTGTTAAATAACCAAACTACCATTGCTTTAAAAAATAACAAAAAAGACCACCAATCTAACACGTCCCTTCGTCAGAATCAATGGCGATGAATTTCTGGTTAAATGTTATTCTGTCTCTAATAATCCATTTCAACCATAACACCCTCAGATATTTCTCCGGTTCAACCATCCCATACAGCTTCAATTTACCTTCAAAAGCTCAAACAAACCAAAACAAGAACCCATCACTACACCTCTAGTTACACCCCTATTTTTATCACGGCTAACCAAGTAATCGTAGAGTAACTACTTATTAACAATGGTGTTAATGAGGTCTTCTAAAGTTTAGATTCAGAGATGGGATATAAGTTGAGGAGATGCAAAGAACACAAGGAACATACGCAAAGATTGGTGAAATTTTAACAGAAAAGTTGACGTATGTTACCCGTATCTAAAAAAAATTGTAACACACCTCTAAGAAAAATGATGGTTTTGTTATTTAGTTAGCTTAAGGCCGAAACCTTAAATTTAGTAGAAACCTAAAGGACGAAAAGTGTAACTTACTTTTTAGGTAATAATAAGAGCATTTTGATCATTTTTGAAAAAGTTAACAGAAAAGTTAACATATATTATCCTAAAGGACGTAAAGTGTGACAGACCTCTTAGACAAAAACATGTTTTTTTCTTGGTTCAAATATGAAATTTGAATTTTATTATAAACTTGAGGATGAAAAATGTAATTTACTATAAAATTAAATGAATATACACACATCTTGAAGTTGAAGTGATATACACATACTTTGTATACGAATCGTATAGTATAATATGTCTCATGTTCAAAGATATGTGTCGTATTGTACAATATAATTTCTATACAAAAACACGTCATAATATTGTCCCATATGGCCCGTATCTAATAAAAAAGATTGATTCTTTCTATTAGATGATAATTTTTTTATACTTTTATAAATTATTTGGCATAATGTATCATTACTTGACATATGTGCAAATTATCTGACACGACATATTATTCCTTTAAACTTTTTAAACTAATCGTTATATATTAATTCATTTTACGAGTATACAACTCAACTCAACGGGTTTCCGACATCTTAATTTTACTAGGTGGAACGAGAATGCGTCAAATACATAGAATTGAACAATGAAATTAATTAAAATTTAACGATTTATAAAATTTTGAAGAAATAATGCGTCACGTTAAACTGGCACGTATATCAAGTGATAATAGATCGTGCCAAATAATTTAACAAAATAAAAAAATCAATATTTTTTCATCAAATAATGGCCATATTGTAGAATACGGCCTATTTTTTCATACAAGTCATATTGTACCATACGACTCGTATCCAAAGTGTATGGTATCAAGTTTGATGTGTGTAACAACTCCTTATATTTATTATCTCAATAATTTTTCAGTTTCTTTCTAATTAAAAATCAACATTTCTTCTATTAAATATGAAGAATTTTAGATAACTAAATTATATAAATGAATATTAAAATAAATATTCTTATCATAATTATTTGTTCAGACTTCTTAAATTATTAGAAAATTGTACTTATATCTTAACTTTTTTAACACAATAAAATCTCGTTTTATTAAAGATACAAAACGAACACGACTCAAGACACCAAACAAGGAAGACGGGCAACAAGCTGCGGCGCCAACCTTTTCTAAATAACGAACCCAAGACGCGTAAAAACAACGTTCATCGGCCTAGGGGACGAAACGTTCCCCGACATACCTTTTTGGATACGACTAAGCGTATCCACTGCTTCCGGAGCGAGGTAACCAAAAGTATCAAACGCGAAGGAAACAAACACATGTTGATTCTCGAGGCACGCTTTCTCGTGTTTGTTCACCTTCCTAGCAGCCGCCTTAGAAGTCGTCTGCCCAACCCTGAACATGTCGGGCCTCAACCCTACCAGGGGAGAAACCCCCGTAAGGTCTACACAAGCATGTTTCCCTCTCTGCCACCCAAACACAAGGATATCAGCCAGCCGGAGTGTTGAACGTCCATCCAAGGGATCTGACAAAAAAAATGATCGGGGCTTCCTTTTTGGTCGAAATCCCTGCCCACTTGAAGATGTCAAACGGAACATCCCGCACCACATCGTGCCGATACTTGAACCCGGAGAGCTTTTTACAGTGCATAGCATGCTCCAACACGCCTTGTTACACACAAGGCACTTCTCATCAACGGAAAACAGAGGGATCATAAGGCGGTACTTGAGGACAACCCGATACTCAACCCGCGACATGTGTTGCGCCAACCCGTCAATGGGGAGAGCGAGGAGGAAATCTTGGGCATGCGGCTGACGGAGACACTCCCATACGGCTTTTTGCCTAACTATCATCTCAAAGGTGGCTTCGATTTCTTGCACAGTTTTACTAAAGAGGGCACTCGCCAAAACATGTCAGGCTTTTGGTGGGGCAGTGTCCTTGTTAATGAAACCGCTCATATCAAATCCCGGAATTATATCACAGAGGCCTGCCAGAGCACACGCATATTCCGAGTCCATACCAAAAACACCACTCTCCCGTAAGATGTGGTCCGGCAACCCCCAGGATTGGGCTCTCGATGCAACAAAGGCATACGAAGAGGCCTCGAAAGCTGAATAAAACCCGAGCCCCCCATGCTGGAAAGGCATGGAGGTAAGCCGCCATTGGAGGTCCCCAAAGAAGGGCCCCCCACACACAACAATATTCTCGATAGTCAAACGCAAATCATTGCCGAATCTAGATACCGCCTCCACCATATGAGTAGGGGGGACATGTTCTTAAGCCATAGAAAAGTTTGGCAACGCCCATACAGGAGCGGAGTAGGAGGAGCTCACATTACGGGTGACCAAGTTTGGGGGGGGGGGGGACGCGCATAAGATCCGCAGCAGTAGTCGCCCTTTTTGAAGCCAAACCTTGAATAAACCCGCCATCTCTACTGACCGCTCCTCCAAGGAGCTTCACCCCCAAGGTAGGTCTACAAATGTCCGGTCGGCCTTTCCTACCATCACATGATGGCCAAAAGAGTTCCGTCTTCTTAATATTAAGCTCCAAACCCAAATATAGACCATTTTCCTTAATAATTCCTAGAACCTTAGGGACCTCCTCGGCATCCCCAATAATTGTGCCATCATCGAGATATCAAGCATGGGGGAGCAGCTCAATTGTCCCTAATATGATGCATAAGGGGGTAGAGGACAAGGGCAAATAGATTGGGCCCCAACGGGTTACCCTGTTGGACTTCCGTAGTGACCCAAATATGATCATCCCCTAAGTACAAGCGAGCCGGCTGCCCGTATAAGAAATCAACCCATGACGAAATAGACAGACACCTCAGCCTGACCTCACAGAGAAGGGACGATCTGTCGAACATGTTAAACGCATTAAATAATCAGCTGTAAGCATGGCGAGGGATCCATCCCAATGTCGGTCCCCCAACAGTCGGTTAACACTGTGCACAATGGCTCCCCCCCCCCCTAGACACTCCAACACCAAACTGGAAGTCAATAAGGTACTTAGACATTTCTTTGACAACCCCCTGCATGGCGATCTTGGATACCAACCGCCGTCAAACGGTGCCACCGCAATAGGGCAGACCCTTCCCCACAGAGGTTATCCAGTATGTGTTGGGCCCTCATCCCGTCCCTACCACACGACGTCCCTTTGGAAAATGATTTAATACATTCAAGAACCAGGTTGGAGCTGGTGACTGGCAGAGGCTCGGAAAGGGGGACAGTTGGCAATGTCGGGGGTGGCAAGCGTGGGTGCTTGGCTTCCAAGGCGTGCGTGGTTTCGGGGTTGTACGGCGCAACCCAGATGAAGATTATAATTTGTAATTTTTAAATATTTATTATTACAATTTTATAATTCTTAAATCATACTTTTATAATTTATAATTTCTAAATATTTATTATTACTTATTTCACCGAGAACTGATAACAACTAGCATATAAATATTAATAAAAACTATTATTCATAACAATGCTTTGATCTCAACCTATATAATACATAAGTTTAAACTATGTATATTTGCTTTTAAATCACAAAATTTTAACCAAATCGTGAAAATTATTATATAATTATCAAATGATAATGTTGAGCTGTACACTAAAAACTTACTATTCTGTCCAACTGGAAATTTTTAATTGGATGAAACATGTATGATCTGCTGTGCTGGCATGTGTGGCTTCTTTTGGACGCTACATGTGTGACTTCTTTTGGACGCTACAATCTCTCTTTCCACTTCTGCAACAAAGCCTCTCTTTCTTTCTCTATCCCTGTCCTCTCGGAAATTGCATGGTCGATATTCTCGATGCTCAGTTTTCGATGGCTGGATTTCTTATGGCTATGTTTGCGTTAGCATGTTTCGATGTTCGCTGTCGTCTACGGCATCACGTATGCGTGTGAAAATAAACCCAAATCGAAGGGTTTCCTATTATTGCTCCGTCTCCGATGACGGCCGCCGTTGTTTGGAGGAGTCGATGTCGGACGTTAAAGCGACGACTGTTCTTTCTATCTCCATGTCTACCCGGTAGAAATTTGTGGCATTTGTGGTTAGCCCTTTACTTTCATGGGGCGTCTAGGGTTCATCGGCCTTCGATTTGAGTTCTTTATGACTCGATCGGTTGTTTTCTTTATGAGATTGTTACATGCAGGCACTTTCTTTCTTACTTTTGATAGGACTCTGTTAGAGACGAAAGGTTTTTCGCTTTGTTGTAATTGTGAGGGGGTTTTTTTTACCTTTCTGATTCTTTTGAATCTTGTTGTTGTTACAAACAGAGAATGGAGTTAAGTGAGCAAGGGTTAGGGAAGTGGTTAGAACCGGTTTGGGGCTTGGGTTCATGATTTGTAAATTACAACCATGGGGTGTTGACCTTGCTACGTTTCCAGTGGCCGGAATACTCTCGATACTCCGTTTCTGATGGTCGCATTTCTTCCGGCTATGGTTGCGTTGACATAAAGGGAAGTTCACGTTGCTCTATTTACAATGCCCGGATTCGTATTGTATTATTATCAAATGATAATGCTGAGCTGTACACTAAAAACTTACTATTCCGGCCAACTGGAAATTTTTTGCTGGATGAAATGTGATGATCTTAAACTCACGATGCATCTTTCTGATTCATGGTATTCAATGTTAGTTGTGATAATCTTAAACTGATTTGAGCATTTTTCAGATTTGTCCCATTCAGGATTGTCCCTTTCTGATTTATGATATTGAAGCATGGCTATGATGATCTTAAAGTGATTTGAGCCTTCTTAGATTTGCCCCTTTCTTGATTTTCCCTTTCTGATTCTATATCTTGCTATGATGATCATTCAGGTTCTGAGGTTATAGAGGAGTAGTGGGTTGTGCTTGGCGTGATAATAATTTTTGCAGCCACTATAATCTGCTTTTCCTTTTATATTCCTCTTAAATACCGATCTAAGCCACACATTCTGTTACCAAGCTGTGTTATAGATGCTCAATTAAACGTTTGTGTTGTTGTATATGTAGCTATGATGATTTGCAACAAGATCATTATAATCTTTAATTCTGAGCCATTTCACATACATTTGATCTTAAGTTTTCCAAATAAATTGTTGCTTTGTTTATGCTATTTCTTTCCTCTTAACTTTACTTGGTTCCTTGCTATGTTTTTTAATTTACTCATAGTTACTGTCCTTTAAGATTGAGAGCATAATTGGACGAAAAAGAGGTATAATCAACATCTATTGGTACCACCGACCCATTGTAAGTTGTTTCAACATCTGTCATTACATTGTTTTTTGTATAAAATTATTTTATGAAATCCTAAAATAGATTATTGATCTTGATAGTGTAATAGTCTTTCAGGTTTCTTCCATGTTAATTTTTTTGACATCCTTTCACCTTTTGAAAACCTTATATAATTTGCCTTTTGCATTTTCATTAAACTGAGTAAGAGTTGAAATTTTCAAATGGTTAAACCATTCGGAATCATTTCATTAAAATGGTGTAAATTGTTTATATGTATGCAAAAGATCTGGATGAGAGTATGGAACTAGAAAGATCTACAACTCAATATCAAAGTCAAATATTCTAATATGCCTATTTATTTATATTTATTGCAGAACAAAGCTTTCAAATGTGCAAAAGATCATATTGATTCTACATCTCCTAAAACTGGGATAGAGATTGACTTCAAACGTCTTGCTCCAGTCCTCAAAAAGGTAATTTTTTCCTCAAATCTTTTTTTTAATACAAACTGATAGACATTTTATTTTTGTATATTTCTAACGACTTTATTTTTTTATTATATTCTTTACTTTTATGCTGATGTGGGTTGTTAATGTATTCGTAAAGAAGGAAAAAACGGATAAGAAAATGATGATGATGGTCAAGTGGTAGTTTGTTGTGTGGTTTGTTAAAGACAATGTTTTGGTTGCTGGTAACTTCTAAATAGTTTGTGATGGTTTATGTAAGACATCTGGTTGACTTTGATATATGTAGTGTATAGTTGCTATAAATTTTGATCATTGATCTTTGGTTGATATTGTGTTTTGTTTATGACCACTTTATCCAACTGCAGTTAGACTACGTAATTGGTATCCAAATGCAGAGGTAATCAGTCAGGTTAATAAAATAATATGCCATGGAAAAAATAAAATACACATGTACAACGAACGAATCACTATACATATAGAAACAAATTGACATGAAAATAACATACAACCCGTGGCGAAGCGCGGGTCACGTTACTAGTAATTATCTAAATCCTAAATACCATAGTAGTTAACATATCGTTATCAAATAATAAAGAATTTAAATTCTAAGCTTGTGTGGAATAGTTATTAACCGATACCGTATACAAATCGTAGGTTTGGGACCAGTTTAACGTTTCAAAATGAAGAACCTACTTAAAGTAAATGGGTTTCATTATAACCTATTAAAAATATTTAGAATTTTACAGAACCTAGTTATTAGATCGGTTATTCCAGTTAATCAACTCTGCTTCTAAGATAATCAGTTTCATCAGTTTTAGTGTTTCACACATCTGTTTTTACCAAACCCTTTTTACTAATAAGGCTGGACGGAGTACTCTAGCGGCTTCCACAACAAACTCTTCATCGGCTTGGTTTTTGAAGGATTCACAACTACAGGTAGCCGTGAGTTCTAGTTTGGTATGTGTGTGTTATTGTGGGCCCCATTCCCATTTTTACCTTTACCACTTAAATCATATTACTCTCTCATAAAATTCTTTAAAATTCTACCTAAATTCTACTTTTTTTTCTATCCTGCATGACACACTTTTATTGGTTACAATCAATTCTAATTCAACCGAAAAATTCTACCACTCCCTCCACCCTAAGTTAGAGATGTACAAATGAAACCGGTTAGGTTACAACCCGGCCCGACGGTTACCATCTGGTTCCACCTCCTTGCTCATGAACCGGTTACAAAACCGGTTATTCCCTAACCGATTGTTAAAAAACAATAAAAACAGATAAAAAACCGGTTAATCAATCATACCGGTTACAAACCAATTCCACATATTTTTTTCTGAAAAACCAATTTCTAACCTAACCAGTTTTGACTATTCAACAGCTTTAACCGAAACTGATTTCTAAACGTAACCGGTTAGAAAAAAAACGGTTTGTACACTTCTACCCTAAGTGAGTGATTATTGTTAACCAAGATAACTTGGCCTTTAACTAATATGTTCACCGTACCTATATCCGTGAAATGATAGAGTGGTCTTTTTTTTCTCGAGTGGAGTAAATTAACTAGTACGCGTGATATGACTAAAGATAAGTGAGCGGAGAAATAGTACGATTATTCTATTCTATTAGTTTAGATTAACATACTATAATATAAAAGTAATTAATTATTAATAAACAAATGCAAGCACTTATAAATAGACTCGTTCCAAGTTTCAATATACTATAATCACCCAATACAATACAATGGTTGTTTATCTTTTAATTATTTGTCTACTTGTTTTATCTTCTTCTTCATCAGACGCCACCTCCGGTGGCATCGTCAAAACCCTCCCTGGTTTCCCCGGCGATCTACCTTTCACCCTCGAAACCGGGTACTTATCTCGTCTGCTTTATTCGTTGAAAAACGATCGATCGAGTTAATTTGCATGTATGTTTTTTGACTCGCTCGTTTGTGCATGTGCATAGATATGTGGGAGTCGGAGCAGACAACGAGGTACAACTGTTCTATTACTTTGTTGAATCTCAAAGAGATCCGTTGCATGATCCTCTTCTTCTGTATCTCACCGGGGGCCCCGGGACTTCTGGACTTTATCCTTTTCTCTACCAAATCGGTAAGACAAATTAAACATATATATATATATATATATATATATATATATATATATATATATATATATACACACGTACTACTCATGTATGCATGATCTGGATCTGCATATGCATCTAGAGGTTCAGTTCAGTAGATATCCGTTTTTAACCGGTAGCTCAACCAAAATCAAAAACCGGTTTGGTTTTGTGAAACACTAAAACCAAAATTAATGAAATTGACCCCATTGGTCAACCAAAAACAAAAACCCTTTTGTGAAACACTAAGACCCAAACCAATGAAATTGACCCGCTTAGAAATTTAGCCAGGTTAATCAAAAGAAACCCATCTGGTAACCATTATTTTTTAAAGAATATATATTCCTAATGGCTTAACGAAAACCAAAGTTTCTTTCATCGGTTTGTAACCATTTTTTTTTTCTTAATTCTCTTAACTATCCGGAGATCTTGTGTTCAAACTAAAACATTAGTGTAATGTAGTTTGTTGAGTAATTTAGGAGGAGTAGAATAGATTCAACGATATAAAAAATCAAAAAACTAATTTTCTTTAATGGGTTTATATAAAACTAGTTCTTCACTCTGAAATCTCAAACAACAGATCCGTAATCATCGTTACTTTTTTGTTTTTTCTTTTTTTTTTGTCAGCTATAATGTATATGGACCACTGTTTTTTAATTCTTATATTGTTTGTACGAGGATCCCCGTGACCCATCACGGTCGGCCGAACTTAACCGATATGAATACCAGTTTCATTAAGTGACTGTAATGATAAAGACGTTCAACATGAAAACGTACTTTTTTTCCTTTTGGATTTTACGTTTGTCTAGCGGTTACAAGTTAAAAAGAAATTATGTTTCTGTAAGGCTACCGTAAAAGAATTATGTTTGTTTTATAACTATAAAATAAACAATCTTTAAAATCTCTAAATCAAAGAAGTCGTTATTTTTCCTCATTTTTTTAAAAACGACAGTCATTTGACTCGTGAGTTTAACGAAATGTTTAAACTGCATAACACCATCTAAATTTACCAGTTCTGGAGGAAACCCACCTATTGTGGTAAAACCCCCCGACCAGGATCGAACTTGTAACCTCCCGACCACCCGAAGCCCTATATATCCTTCATGCCCCATTCCAGCAATGTTTAATATTAATTTGTTATTTAATATTTTTAAAATTAAAATTATACTATCAGTTCAAAAATGAAAAGAAGTGTAGAATGCAATTCTCTAGTTCCGTGAAATAGAGGTTTGATGTGACGCTAACGTAACACCAATTAGGCTATGTGTAGTGGGGCGTTATCTTGTAAAAAATTGCAAGATGGCGCTCCTATAACGCCCTTAGACCGCCCCCCGGGACGCCATCTTCATCAAATCCCCCCTCCAGCGCCATGTTCTTAACGCCTTCCCCCCTCTTCTCCACCGGCGCCATGGGCGCTACCGCCACTACGATGGGGCGCTATGGCTCCTATAACCCCCCATTTCATCCCCACCACTACGGATAACCTTAGACGGGATTTATCAATTTAACCGGAACCGAAACTGACAAACTGACTTTCTTTTGCTTTATTTTTAGATCTGGTCTTTGGTCCGGTCTAATATAGTTCTAAACTAATAAACCTCACTAATGTTAGATTTACTCGGCTACATATTCTTAAACTATCTTTTTGCAGGTCCACTAAGTATCAATTTTGATAATTCAACATGGGACAAATTGACATTGGAGTTGAATCCCAATTCATGGGCAAAGGTTCATATTTTTAATCTAATTTTTATCACAACATTTTTGTTACATATTTATATGTTTTCCAATAACAAAATTATTCTTGAAATCTGTAGACAGCTAATGTAATATTCATCGATCTACCGGCCGGGACAGGGTTTTCATATGCTACAACATACGAAGCATCGAAGAGTAGCGATTCTGTTTTAGCTCAACATAGTTACAAATTTCTAACTAAGGTAAAATAATTCTTATTTCCATCTCAATATATACATAATTTGATATGTTTTTTATTAATTAATGATTATAATAAACGTAGTGGCTTGATCAACATCCAAGGTTTCTTAACAATCCTTTGTATATAACGGGGATCTCATACATGGGCATATTAGTACCGGTCGTTACTTTGGAGGTATACAAAGGTAAAAATTAAGGTCTTATTTTTTATTTGTTAATTATATATTCTATCTGTTTACGGTACCTATCATGCTTTAGTTTTTAGTTTTTACCATACAAATAGAGTATAAATTAGTTGAGACGAGCTTCAATCTCTCTAAGCTTAAATTTAGTTTATCTATATCTAATTCTATATCTATATCTATATCTATATCTATATCTATATAATAAACAAAAAGTTTGGTCATACTATAATTAGTAAGAAATGACATTTGTCATCATTACAAAATTTTGGATTAAGTCAAAATTTTAATAAATAATTATCCAAATACTAAATTTCTATATTAGGGTTTATTTAATTTAAACTTTTAATAAGTAATTATCCAATACTAGATTTTAATATTAAGGTTAATATTTTATTGCATATAAATTATATTTTATTAAAGTAATATATTTTATTACATATACTTTAATATATATCTTCTATACTATATAATAAACAAAAAGTTTTGTCATACTTTAATCAGTAAAAATGACATTTGTCATCGACACAAAATTTTGGATTAAGTCAAAATTTTAATTTGTTATTATTCAAATACTAAATTTTCATATTAGGGTTTATTTAATTTAAACTTTTAATAAGTAATTATTCAAATACAAAATTTTATATTAAGGTTAGTAATTATTCAAATACTAAATTTTAATATTAAGGTTAATATTTTATTCAAGATAATATTTTTATTGCGTACATATTATATTTTATTAAAATAATATATTTTATTGCATATACTTTAATACTTTAATATAATGCTTATAATACTTTATTTATAATAATAATGAGATGTTTACCACCCCGCGCGTTACTGCGTGGTTGAATTTGTATGCTGAACGAAAGTTTAAAAAGTTAAAAGGTATAAAACGTAAAAGTTTAAAAATCCTGTGGTGAAAGTATAAAACTATACTAAAAACGAAAGTAGAAAAGTTAAAAGTTTCGTGGCAAAGTAGAAGACAGCAAAAGTTCAAGTAAAACGTTTAAAAAACAAAACTTAAAAAGTTAAGGGGTATAAAACATAAATTTCTAATAGTCTCGTTGTGAAAGTATATAACTATAAAAGTATACTAAAAAACGAAAGTAGAAAAATTAAAAGTTTTGTGGCTAAAGTAGAAAACCACAAAACTTAAAACAAAAAAAAAACTTTTAAAGTTAGAGAGTAGAAAACGAAAAAATATGAAACATATATGGCTAAACTATATATGAAAACCTAAAGTTTACTATTTCGTTAAAGAAATAAACAAATTAAGTGTTAAAGTTTAGGGTAGAAAATATCAATATGTCAAACTCCGTTAAAGAAAAAAAACAAAGTGTTAAAGTTTAGGGTAGAAAATGTCAATATGCCAAACTTCGTTAAAAAAACAAAAAAGAAAAACAAAGTGTTAAAGTTAAGAGAAGAAAATGTCAAACCCTCAAACTCTAATGGCTAAACTATGAGAATGGAAAATGTTACTATTAATCTTTCAAATTTTATTGTATATATATATAATTTAATTAAATATTATACATGTAATATAAAATATTTTGTTCTATTTAATTTTATAACTTTTTTACCTTAATTAAGTTTAAATTCAAATTTACCAAGTATTTTATTTAAATATAATAAACAAAATCCTTATTTTCCGTGACTAGATTTTTTCTTTGAACTGCAAACATCCGGTTAATTGGGGGTCTCATCATGATAAACGATGTTACCACCACACGTTACGACCACAGAGGAAACCTATCGCGTAAATGTCCTTTGTGTTGCACATTCATTCCTGAGGAAACTCACCGCCTAAATACTCATTGTCGTAAAACCTTTGACTTATCTATAATTACTGAGAAATTTTATAATATAATTATAGAAATACATAATTATCGTTGATTATGATTATATTTATAGTTTTTATATAAACTCAGCCGTGTAACACACGTGGATAAATAACTATTACTTCAATATATATAATGCTTATAATACTTTATTCATAATAATATTTTAATTAAATATTATACATGCAATATAAAATATTTTATTCTATTTTAATTTTATATTCTATTTACTTTAGTTAATTTTAAATTCAAATTTATCAAGTATTTGATTCCAATATAATAAAAAAAATCTTATTTTTTTGTGACTATATTTTTTTTAACTCCAAACATCCGGTTACTTGGGGGTCTTATCGTGACTAGATTTTTTTTTAAACTACAAACATCCATCACAGAGGAAACCCACCGCCTAAATGTCCACTGTCGTAAAACCTTTGACCCACCTATAATTACTAAGAAATTTTTATATAGATATAAAAATACATAATTGTCATAAATTATGATTGTATTTATAGTTTTTTTTAAAATTAACCGTGTAACACACGAGGATAAAAAAAAGTAGTGTTCCTATAAACACTACGACACAAAACAAAGTTGTTAAGTTTTAGGTCCTTTTTTTTTTAATTTTCGTTATTTTTAGGTTTTCTTTGTTATCGTTGTGTTTTTTTTAACATTTTCTTGTAGGTTTTTATTTATTTAAAGTTATTTTTATTGTGATTTGTTCCCTTTAAGTTTTCACCTATGCGTTTGAGATATAAGTTTGCATTTGACATGAAACTAAAATCTTAAATTTATGGGTCAACACCATATTGTTTTAATTTAAAAATGAAAGAACTTACAACTTGCAAGTTACATGTTGGGTGCGTCACGTTGTTTTTTTTATAATACTGAAAGAACAAGTTACAAGTTACATATTGGTCAAAGAGACGGCTAAGAGGACTAGTAAAGATAATGAAATAACTATTTTAATTGCAACAATTAACTTATTTTATAGTAGTGGCACCGGGTGTCCAATTTTTTTTTTATCATTTTGCTTTGGAGTTGTATGTCAGGTGGGTGGTCTCCCCTCCTAATACTCTAAATATATTTGGTACAACCCCTCCTAGGCTCCTACTACTCTAAATATATTTGGTATATGGGTGTTTAACGAATTAATTTTAAAATTTTAACTTATTTGAATTTTATATTTAAAACGTGGATTTAAATTCGAAAAGATTAGAATAATTTGATTTCAATTCGAAATAAACATCCGATTCAAATTCAATTCGAATTTAAGTTTTTGAATTGAACAAATTTAAAATTATTTTAGTAAAAATATATAAATCTATAAAAAGTATAAAATTTCAAAACACAAAATCCATAGTTTAATATTTAAAATGAAAAGGTCCAAATTAGATGAGGTTTAGCTTAATATTCAACAATTATTATGGAAACCAACTTATTATTCAAAGCATCAAACACTTGACATTCCTAAAAAAAATGCATTCTAAAAACTTGTATGTTCGTCTAAACCATATGTTCTACCATAATCTATATGTATACCGAAAACTACAAATTAGCATCACATGCCTTATTGTTTTACACTAACATTACCTTCACAACCACGGCGAAGCTTAGTGGATGCTGGGGGACGACCGTCCCTCGGTTTTCTTCGGCCATAGTGTAAATTTTTAGGGTTTTTGAAATTTTTATATATATATTGAGAACTGCCCCAGGATTAGGATCCGTGACTTTTCACCCCCAAACTTTTCTTCGAAGCTTCGCTAATATTTGGGTACAAACGGCCGTTTGTATCCTGTGTAAAATTTAAAACCTCATGTGTCTTTATCACGTCCCTTAATTAATTGAAATAATACCCAACCCCCCTCCACTTCACGCCCGTTGATATCTTCACGGTAAAAGATCACGCCACCCTTCCACGTAGGTGGAGGGTGGTTTTTAACGCCATGATCCTTGCATTATCAGCTTCCACGCCCCTTTAACGTGGGTATACCTGGTACCCTAATAAAAAACATCCCGACATTTAGAATCACCTGACAATAGGACCACGCTTACATTTGAATATCAAAAATGTGGTGAACCCTTCACCAGAAAAAGAAAAAAAAACACACACAGAATTATTGTTTCCTACTTTGATCTATTTGAAAATTGATGATCTAAAAATAACATTGTGTTAAAGTGGCTAGTTTATTATTAATACAAAGTTGAATTTAATAATCTTAATTATTATTTATTGGCAATAATAATTTGTATTTCGTTTTTTCCTTACGTTAAACCCCTTTTTAGTTATGTTGAAAATAAAAATGAACGTCGTTAAAATGACCCTAACTCCGTTAAAAAAAATTTCTCTTTTTGATTAGTTAGCATCACGGTGCACCGTCTTATGTGAGATGTTTTTTATGACTGAGCTCCAGCACAAATGTTTTTTTTTAGATTTTTGTATGTTTCGATGCAACGAATAAATGTTTTTAATCCGATTGTAGAAGAATTTTGTGTTTTTATGGTTGTTTTCTGAAAACTTTTCTTCACGGACATAGAAAACACGCCACATAAGACGCTATCGTGATGTACAATCATCAAAAATGAAAATTTTTAGTGGAGGTAGTGCCATCTTAACGGCATTTTTTTTTAATTTCTAACATGATTAATAAAGATTCATTTTAGAAAAAAAGTATGAATTATTATCAACAAACAACGATACAAACAAGCAGCAATGGTTAAAGATAATTAAAATACAATTTGAAAGAAAAAAAAGACTCATACCCAAAGGAATCATACCTAAGTACCCAACTCCTTTACACTCAATTTCCTACCTACTCCTCCCTGGTTTCACTAATCTACCCCGTTTGCGTTTATTTTTTTTTTCTATTATTGTTATTATTATTATGTCCTCAAGTTGCAGACAAAATGACAGGCAATTAAATGTATAATCTAATATTTAATTATCTCGGAAATCTAAATGAATTTTTCTTTATTTCTTTGTTTAGTTGCAGATGAACTGAAATGGTCCACAACTTTTAACTTTAGCGTTATATTATAAAAAAAGTGTATTAATTTTATTGCTTCTGTTTTGATACGGATTCGTATAAGCGGGTAAAGATAACCTAGGCTAAAACCTAGCGGCGAAGACGCTTGGCCAACCAAGTCGCTGACGACGGTGTGATATCCGGCCAACCGGAACTATCGATGAACAAAACCTGTTCAACAAGAAAAGACTTTTCTTTATTCAATAATCAACTCCCTTAAAACTATTAGATAGAAGTCTTTAAATAGACCAAATAAATAAAGGAAACACAATTAGACTAGGAAACTAATAACTAATAAAATATTATTCAAAATAAAGATAGATTAGGAATAAAGAATCCCTATTGGGCTTGGATTCCCTGTGTTGCGATCGGGTCATCCGGTTGATCTGTATTCCCTGTTTTGATCTATATTATAAAAAAAGTGTATTAATTTTATTGCTTCTGTTTTTCTTTCAATTTCCGACTTTTTCATTCTCTCTCCTTTATTTTTACTCTCTACCTTCGTATTATTTTTTTAATTCTTCACTTTACTTTTATTATTATTTAATTAATTTAAAAAAAAAAGACATAAAAAGAAGATTGGGAGAGAGAGATTTTGAGGCCCACATAACTTAAAACCACCATAGGAAGAAGGATCAGGGAGCGGTGCCGAGTTTGTCCACGCCATATGCTCACCGTGGTTCACCCAATGGTGGCACCATGCAACACGTACTGAAGCCAGCTTGACATCCCCATAGGGCTCGGGGTGTGTACTGCAGTGGCCTAAACTTGTAGTCTCATTATTTATCAAACAACATTTACAAGTATTTATTCATAAAAAAATTATTGTTTTTATTTTCACCCATGTATATTTTTAAATTCTCGTATATTTTCAAATTTCTATACCTTAATAGATACAATTATTTTTATTTTACGTAAATATGTATTCTTTAGAAATCTGTTATCAGTTATTTTCTTATTTAAGTTCATCTTGTAGAGTTATTAATAACATTAGGTATTTATCTTCTATAAAATTTTAATATAAAAACCTATCTACACCGTGTAAGGTTGAATTCAAGCATCATTCTTTTCACGTTTCGTATATTCTACAGGATATGTATGTTTAGTTTTGTTCTACTTTTAATATCAAATCGTGTGCGTTTTTATTACTTGTTTTCTATTTAGCTTCGGTGGGCCTCTGCAAAGCTTGGGCAAGTTAAATCCTAGACTGAGTTGTGTCGGAATCTATTGTTTAACTCGTTTTCCCGTGGCGCCGTCGTTACATTACGTGACTACGTAAAACTAATTACAGCCTATATACAATTTTTAACTTAATAATAGTAAAATTGTTGTCATGTGATCTATAGGTAATTCTTGTCTTTTAGTTGGAGATTTTGAGGTCAAAACCTGAACATGGTATCATATAATATGAGAGGTAGTTTAAGAGTAAGACTTGGGTGAATTTACGGTTCAAAAAAATGTGATCTTAAGGTTGCTGGTTTGAGTCGTGGGAACATATATGCAAAAGGTATGACTCTCATGTTTAATACGTTTCTCTCATTTTGTAGGCAATGAACGTGGAGATCAACAACAACTGAATATTAAAGTAATTATCAATACGTATAAACTTCGTAATACCATTATAACTTATATGAAACCGAAATGTTTTAACACAAAACTCACTCATGTTTTCCCAGGGATGTGCGATTGTTAGCCCACTCACTGATAAATTCAATGATTTCAATTCAAGATTTGAGTTTGCTCACAGACTTGCACTTATATCAGATGATATTTATGAGGTAACAACAATCATATAGAATAATTCATGCATTTAATAAAATGTTGTCCATGTCGGACAAGATTTTCATAGTAATAACATTTGCGAAAGAAATTCCATATAAAGGTCTTTAAATGTATTTCGTTTTAGAAAAATAAAGTAGATGCTCGATATAAATTTTATGTGGGTTAATTACTTGGTAGAGGTGTTTCATGTTTGCCTCTTATTTGGTTTAATTGTAATAATTGAGGCACTTTAGAAGTAATGTAGTTTGCCGTTCAATAAAAATATAAACTTTATGTATAAATAAGAAGGGTTTTTAATATGTGCCTTAAGAGCACACATAAAGTGCAATAAATGCACCTCGAAAACTGAAAAAAATACTAAGTTCTTTTTGAAAATTGACAAAGATATCAAAATTTATCTTGAGAAATAAGAAATGTATGAATATATTTTTAAACAAAATTTATTTTTTAATTTTCAAAATGCATTTATTACACTTTATGTGTGACTTTAAGGTACATATTAAAAAACCACAAATAAAAAATTAAAAAGATACATACATTTCAAGACATTTATGATAATACACGAAGTGGTTTCATGTATTATTTGATTATAAAGTTATTTAATGATTAGAAAAGGATACAAATGACCTAATTTTCATGATTTTCTCATTTATGTATTATGACACATTTACTGAGTTGTAACCTTTATTTTGGGGTGTTTTTAAGATGTTATCTTTTATCTAAAAAAAAAAAAATATATTCTGACTTGCTTATTTCGTGTCAAATTTTAGTCTGCCAAAGATGCATGTCGTGGTAACTATGTATATAACGACCCTGAAAATGCTTTATGTGCAAGTAGTCTTCAACGAGTGGATGAGGTATATATTCATGAATTGTTTAATTTTGTTGAAGTTATTTACATACTCTATTTGTCACAACTTTAATCCTAGTACCCAATTTCAGTGCACAAGCAGAATTAATGCAGGAAATATATTGGACCCGTATTGTGATGATGTTGATCCGGATCCAAATTGTCGGGTAATTTTTCTTTTACAAATCAGTACAACATATTTTTGCTAGCATAATTTTTTACAAACCAAAATATTATAATATGAAAAGAATAAATTATTTTACCTTTAGGAAGCTGCTGCGATATATTTAGAATATTTTGGCAATGATAAAGCGGTTCAGAAAGCTCTTCATGTTCGTGAGGTACGTTCTTTTCATACGATTACACAACTTATGTCATTCCCTACATTACCTTATTTTTTTTCTTTACAGGGAACAGTCGAAAAGTTTGAGAAAACCAATGAAACGATTCATTACGACTTAAGGAAAGAAGACACCGAGTGTTACTCGTATGATATCTTTAGCAGTATCGACTACCATAAAACACTTATTTCAAAAAGCTGTCAAGTTTTGATCCTTAGGTATTACGACTACTTTTGTATCATTTTATGACTAAAAGAAACATATGAAATAACTACTTTTTACCGATAGGGTTTTGGTATATTTACTTTGTCTTAAAATTTCTTTTGACAGCGGTGACCATGATTTCACGTTCCCATATGTTGGGGCAGAGCAATGGATACAATCTCTCAAACTTCCGATTGAAAGCCCATGGAACCCATGGTATTTTAGTAAACAAGTTGCAGGGTAAGCTCAATATATAGTCTATTGTTATTTTTTCTGAAGTTCACAATATGCAATACTTTATTAAATAATTGGCACTAAAAGTAGTGGATTTTTTATTTTATAGATATCGGATGAAATATGTGAAGAATGAATACTCGTTAACATATGCAACTGTTAAGGTAAGAACTATAATTTTATCCTATTATGTTGATCAATGGCGAATTATAGATTCCAATTCCAACTCCGTTTCATTAGTATTATTTGAGTTCTAATTCGTGAACTAACGTATCCAAATGTCATGTAGGGCGCTGGTCATTCAATCCCATTATACAAACCCGAAGAAGCTTGGGCTATTCTCGATGGGTGGCTTGCCTCTCATTCTTACTTGAAGAGTGACGCTTAAGCGTGATAAATCGATCTCTATGATCATTGTTATCGACAAACAATAAATTTTTCATATGTAGAGAAATATAAGTATTCCGACGTATTTCTCTTACATATCATCGCTAGAAAAGTGTGCATCCTAGATACTTCGATGGAAGATTTATTATGTACGAAGGAAGAGGTAATGTAGATGACTCGTCATTTTGGTGTAGCCACATTGGTTTGATTATATTTTATTTGGATAAAACATCAAATGTAGACATATTTTGTTTCGTCTATATTGTTTGTGATAAATAAACTCTAGTATGTAATGTTAGACTTAATTATATTACTTAATATATATATATATATATATATATATATATATGATTTCGTATATATGTATATAATATAATATATTATGTCCTTTAATTATTTATCTTAAATAATCAATTACATATTTAACCCTATCTGGCATTATTTGATGGACGCAATTGCCCTTATTAGATAGACTAGGGTTTCCCCTTGGATGTATAAATAGAGCCTTATTGGAGAGATTAGAGCATTCACAACCCACCCCCTATAATATTGTGAGGTAAAACCCTAAAATTTGGGGTTTAGTTGTAAGTGGTTGTGAGTAAGGAGATAGGAAAAATTACTGTTCACCCCTATATTTGATGAAAAAACTGGTGATTTTTTTTAATTTGGGGTTTTGTGTGATTGAAAGAGAGAGAAAAGGTAATGATGAGGGTATAAAAAAGTATTATTTAATTGTGGTTGTGAGTGGAAGAGAGAGAAAAAGTAATGATAAAAATATAAATTATAGGGATGGGGATGGGGGATGGGTTGTGAATGCTCTTAGAGGTTAATCACCTACACACAATTTTCGTCTCTCTCTCTCTGCTCTCTCTCTAATTCGTGAACCCTCACGAATCATCCCACCATTAGCATACACTCTAAAGGGGAACCAAGGCTACTCACAGGATGGACTACCTGACTACTGCTGATCTCAACCAGATGACAACAGGTAATATTTATATGTATATTATCTGCTTATTATATTAACGATTCAGGATTCGATCAACATGTGGTATCAGAGCATATGTTGCTCAATCGAATCATAAATCTGAATTCGTTAAACCCTAATCTCGAAATCAATAAGGGTTTTCGAACCTAACCGAAAAGCTTTAAAACCCTAATTCGTTTAATCACTAAAAATCGGTTTTAATACAAATCTGAAAATCTTAACATTAATCGAATCGATTTTCGGATATGAAAACTAAGAAAAACCCTAAAACTGATTTCGATAAGGTTGGTTTACTTTTTGATCGAAATCCCAAATCTCGATCGAAAAGCTTACTTTTCTACCGGCTTTTCTACCGGCTTTTCTACCGGCGTTTTTACCGGCTTTCCTACTGGCTTTCCTACCGGCTTTCTTTTATTGGTTTTTCGATCGAATCATGTGGCTAAGTCCCTGCTCTTCGATCGAAAAGCTTACTTTCCGATCATATGGCTTCGCGATCGACTTCTCGATCGGACCATTCCACTTTTTGATCCAATCGAAAAGTCCACTTTTTAATCGAAAACCTACTTTTCGATTGACTTTTCGACCGGATTTTCGATCGGGTTTTCGACCGACCTTTTTGACCGGCTTTCCGATCCGATCGAAAAGTCTATTTTTCGATCGAAAAGCTTACTTTTCGATCGGACACCTCTTTTCGATCGTAAAGCACCCTTTTCGATCGGGTACACTTTTTCGATCGGATACCCCCTTTTCGATCGAAAAGCTTACTTTTCGATCGGGTACCTATTTTTCGATCAGGTATCCCTTCTCGATCGAAAACCCCGCTTTTCGACCGGATACCCTTCAAAAAATTTGGGGCTTAACGTTAAATTTTTGTTTTGTTTAAAACCTTATATGCTTACGTTTTTACAAAACCTAACACCAACTAAAATCAGATAACTAATTGACTTGTGTTATTTATAGTTATATAATGTCATCTAACCTTATCTTACAAGTCAACTTATTGACACTGATTTACAATCAAAATTAGATTAATTCATTAGCTTGTCTTAATTAAGTTGATGACATCTTCAAAAATGGTAATTCTGGCCAACGCTGATTTACTATCTTAACTAATGTCATTTAACTTTACAATACAAGTTGACTTATTTGAATTAAACTAATTTATTCGCTTAAATTGATAACATCTTTAAAACCTCGATTCTGGCCAACGCTGATTCATTGTTTTTATAATGATTATCAACTAAGAATTAAGCATTCGCCTTTCTTATACAAGTGTTTCTCTTCTGGCCAACGCTGATGAGTTGCACATGTATTCAGCGAACCTAACTTGTACATAAAGCTTATGGTATATCATTTCTGGCCAACGCTGATGTGATACATCACTTTATGCACATACCCTTATCTTGTTCATAATGCTTAGGTGATAGGCAAGTAACCAACGCGAAAGCCGATTCATTTAAGTAGAACCTAACTAGTCTGTTATTTTGGTGATATAATAGACTATATCACATCTTCTTTTGTTTCATAATTGCACATTATTATTAATTATAAGAATGCCTTATTATTACACCTTAATTTAAGATTATGCATTATTAATTGTGCCTTAGTTTTAAGTACCCCATAGAATCACTCTTAGATCTTCTTTCAAACCAATTTAACTTTTAATCTCCATAACTAATCCACTCTAAATTGAAAATCACTAAATGTTTCCATAAAGTTTTCCTCTCATCATTATGATCTTGATTATCTCTTAAGACAAAAGACTCCTAATTACTCTCTCAAATAAAAGGTTTTACAACCAGAACATTAAAAGCGAGTAAAGTCTACTCAAATTGTCTATCATGATAA
Source organism: Deinandra increscens subsp. villosa (assembly GCA_039602395.1). Lineage (NCBI taxonomy): Eukaryota > Viridiplantae > Streptophyta > Magnoliopsida > Asterales > Asteraceae > Deinandra > Deinandra increscens. Next base: position 76,192,180 of record JBCNJP010000010.1, on the reverse strand, counting down.
TCAAAATATCTTTAAACAATGCTATCAGGGGAGATGTTTCAGATTTCCTAATCTAAACATCGTGTAAGTAATAAATTTTGAAAGAACTTCTAAAGTGCATGCAAACAATTAAAATCTAATATGCTTAGTACAAAGTATAAATTAGGTTTGATTTAGTGAACACATCATAAACACATGACCATTAAAGGGCTTACACATGTTTCAAATTGAAGCTATTCTAGTGCATTTCATAATGAATCCTCTCTTAGCACAATTACATGCTACTTAAAATTAGTCATGACACTTATAAGTACCAGAAGGAAAATGAGTGCTTGATGGCATTGTGCATAAAGGATACATAATTAGAAAAGCAGATTTGTTCACCTCACAATCACTAACCTCATATAATTAAAATAACTTAGATAAGGAGGATAGTTCTAATTTCTAAGGTAAGATACAAGAAAAATATTCCAGTTCTAAATCCTTAATGGAACAACTGGCTAACAAAGAATAATCAATAATGATAATTGTGTCCATTAATTCTCTTACTAACACAGTGATTACAACTAGTTTTTTGAAAAGATCTCTTACAATATATACGCTAGAAATAAACCAAACAACAACTATAACGAGGGTAAGTGATAAAATTAATGTCAAAGTTGTACAAACCATGAAAATCTATCATTGTACTACACTTAATGATACCTTATTATGATCCAACATCACTTGGAACTTAGTATCATTACTAAAGTAAGACATCGATGATTATAAGGTTTCACATGACTATGACAATATCACTATTAACTTAAACTCTCAAAGTTGTTGGTTATACTTATCTAGTTGTCTTTACGTGGGTTGAAATCTTTATAACTTATAACTAGATAATAAATGTTCACAATCTTTGTTATCACGTAAGTGAGAATTTAACAAAGACAATATGTGTATAAGGGAATAAACAAGTTTCCACTAAGAGTTCTAACTTACCAAAACTCAAATATATTAGTGGACCTTATCCTAAAATGGAATATCTGGGCGTAACACATTTATCACTCATTTACTGATTATTTATTCTTGTACTTGAATAAGGAAAAATATCTTTCTCATCTTAAACTTTTAAGGACGAAGTTGAAAATCAACTTAACCATAAAATAAAAGGTTGTGAGATTAGATTTAATAGATTAAATACTAAGATTGACATACAAATAATGGTAACACTCTCAAATCCATTAGGATCATACTAGTGTGAACCAGTAGATCATGTATGGTACTTCTAAAGATACATCATTAAGTTATGCATCTAAGTATCCTTATAAACATGATAATAAATATGTCATCTAAGTTATACATCTATTTCTATATACCAAGGCTCTAAAAACAACAACTCATATGCTAAACAAGGTTACCTAATATGTCCCTAAGATTCATTCTGAAATCCGGACATGAAGGAAACCAAGTATAAACCATATGATTAGTTATTATCCGCAATTAAACCTTAAAAATCTTAACACTAAGCATGTTGCATGCCAAGTTCCTAAGGAATTCTAAGATTAGTGGGAGCAGTCCAAGTCCTTATCAATGACTTCTCTTCTATGGTCAGTGGGAGTAGTGAAAAGTCCTTATGCATGGCTTGCCTAAAAGTACAAGAGGCGGGGGGAGAGACACAATTAAATTTAACTCTGAATTTAACTCCGATTACACCTCTTGTACACCACGCTACTATAACACTGATCCACTTCCACACACTTAGAAAATAATGTTACTCATAAAATACCTGACTTAAATTCTGAAGAGGAAATCTATAAAACTATTAATGTTTTGCTTCAACTCGTTAGATCCAGCTTAGTAGGTCATCAAGGTATGAAGTTTCCTATTAACTTTGATGATTATGAACCTACCTTAATAAAGCTTACATGGATATTGGAAAGATTACTAATCATATCTCTGATTTAAGAGCCATTATTAGAAATCAATCAAATCATCTGATGGAATAAAGCTATTATTAATGAGCTTAACTCCCTAAATCAGAATAACGTTAGAAGTTTAGTTTTCCATAGTTAAACTGAAATCCGAAAGGAGAAATTAAACGTTATAAATTGTTATTTTCTAAAGGCGATTAACAAGTTAAGAATTCCTTTTCTAAAGGGTTCTTTGAGAGATAATCATTTTCCTTATTACTCACTCATAATTACGAGTGACATTTAACGGCCTTATAAGATATCTTTCCTTAATACTCACTTAACATGAAGACATGTTCATAAACTAAACTTAAGGTTTCAAGCCTGAAATTTAAAGAACACTTAGTCTTTAAGATGAGTAAATATAAAGGGTTAATATAAGCAAATTTACAAGTGAATTTAAAAATTGATGAAGCTATAAATGTAACAATTCTTCATCAAGAATAAGTGGATAAATTGGGCCTACCTTAAGATGAGTGGGAGCAACTAATACAATACTTGCCCTTATATATACACTATTTTAGGCAAGTAATATGTTAGTTTTGTTGCATGAGTCAAAGCGACTTATTCTCGCATAATCTTTGACATTAAAATCTTGAAGATGCTTCTTATACAATAAGCATCAAAATACATCAAGATCAACCTAACGAGACATTAAGTCTCATTAGATTTAACTATGTGTTCAACACATTACAACATGCAACGTTGCTCTTTATCTGTAACTCTAGTAACTAAAGGAGATTGCTAATTATTAGCACAATATTTAAATTATATAATCTAGAGGTAGTATATTAGAAATATTGGTTAACTTGGAAAACAAGTTGTAATCCTTGTATAAATTATATTCTTTGGTGATTAATGAAATCAAGCAATCATACCAATTAACATGGTATCACGAGTATAGGTTAACCCTAATCCCGCCCTTCTTTGCCGTCCATACCCCCCTCTGCCGTAAACTTTTTTTTTCCCGGCCACCCCTTTTCTATCGCCGACAGCCCCTCCTTCTCTACCGTTTTACATCCCTTCCCTCTCCAATGGCAGACAAAAACGCCACACCGTCTCCTTCGACCCCCCTTCACCCCGCCGTCACCGTAACGAATATTAAAAACTTTGTTCCGGTGACTCTCGAGATGGATAGTGGCCAGTATACATCTTGGGCGGAGTTATTCCGGATCCATTTCCGCGCTTTCGAGGTGCTTGATCACATCATCACCCCTGAAACGAGTTCCTCCACTACTCGTTCCGACGCCGAAGACACCCTGTGGAAACGCTTGGACGCTATCGTCATTCAGTGGATCTATTCCACGATCTCGAATGACCTGCTAAATACCATTCTAAAGGTCGATGCGACTGCCAAACAGGCCTGGGAAGCACTTGCCAATATATTCCAGGACAACCAGAATCAGCGTGCTGTCTATTTGGAGCACAAACTTGTCACCACAAAACTATCCAACTTCCCCAATTGCTCGGCCTATTGCCAAGCCTTAAAGATGCTCTCCGATCAGTTAGCCAACGTTGGCGCGAAAGTCTCTAACCAACGTCTTATGCTTCAGTTGATTGCAGGTTTGCCAGAGTCCTATGAAGGAATCGCCATGATGATTCAGCAAACCAACCCGCTACCCTCGTTTTACGAAGTGAGATCAAAGTTGATACTTGAAGAAACCAGGAAGCAGAACCAGGCCGGCACGGCAGCCGTCGCCGCCAGAACGGCTCTTAATGCCGCTAAACAGCCGGGACCCTCTCGTCCTCCGACCCAACATTATGACTATGGATCGATTCGTGGTGGTTATTCCCGTGGCAAAGGATACGGGGGTCGGGGATGCGGTGGCCAACGCCGTTCTCGCAACAACAGGGGCGGCGAAAATTCTGGCGGGTGGAACACCGCAACTGCCGGACCCAACTGGGTGCACCCGGGCAGTTCCTGGTCGATGCAACCTCCCACTACAGCCCAGTATTGGGTCCAAAAACAGCAACTGGCGGGTCCTTCTTACACGGGCCAGCCCATTTGTCCCTACCCCACTTATGCTCCAAACCAGGCCCAGCCGAGGCCCAATACGACTGGGATCTTGGGCCCTCGACCTGCTGCCCCATATCCGCCCTAGAATTTTCATGCTTCTGACCCAAATTATCCGACTGCCACCGATATTGAGCAAGCCGTTGCCACTCTTTCTATGCAACAACAACAAGATCCTAATTGGTACTTGGATAGTGGAGCCACGGCACACATGACTAATTCTACAGGTAACTACTCATCTTTTATTAACAATAATGCTTTCCGTAATATCATTGTAGGTAATGGCGCAGAAGTTCCAATCCATGGCACCGGTAACCAAACTCTTAACCCCCCTTATCCACCCTTACATCTAAAGAATGTTCTTTACATTCCATCTCTTGTCAAAAATTTATTGTCGGTAAGACGACTAACTACTGACAATAATTTATCCATAGAATTTGATCGATACGGTTTTGTTTTGAAGGATTTCCTGACCAAGACACCCCTCCTCCGATGCAATAGCCGAGGAGAACTCTACCGCCTCTCCACCACTCGAAGCCCAACACCGAGTCCTTCTGCTTTTGTCGTCTGAACACCGGATTTATGGCATTCCCGCTTAGGCCATCCGGGATCTCATGTTTTTAGTTATTTGAATAAACATTTGTCTTTTCCTTTCCGTAATGTAATAAAGGATTGCCAGTCGTGTGTTTTGGGCAAACAAATAAAACTCCCTTTCTATACTTCTAGTTCTTCCTCTCATGCTCCTTTCGAAATAATTCATAGTGACTTGTGGACATCACCCGTTCTAAGTACGGGTGGTCACCGATATTACCTATTATTTTTGGATGATTACACTGATTTTCTATGGACCTTTCCCATATCAAACAAAAACAATGTGTTTCCTATATTCACCTTGTTCCACAAGTATGTTCAAACACAATTTTCAATAAACATTAAAAGCCTACAATGTGATAATGGTCGGGAATTCGACAACAAATCCTTCAAAGATTTTGCCAATCAAAATGGCATGACTTTCCGTTTTTCTTGCCCCTACACCTCTTCTCAAAATGGGAAGGCGGAACGCAAAATCCGATCGATAAACAACATCATGCGAACCAATCTCATTCACTCATCCGTTCCACCCAACCTTTGGCACCATGCCTTAGCCCACGCCACCTACATTATCAACATTCTCTCCTCTACACTCCACAAAAACGCCTCCCCCACTAGACTTCTATATCATCTTCAACCCTCCTACTCACACCTCAAAGTTTTCGGTTGCCTTTGCTTCCCCCTTCATCCTGCCACCTCCATCAACAAGCTTGAACCTCGTTCAAAGCCTTGTGTCTTCCTTGGCTACCCACAAAACCATCAGGGGCTACCTTTGCTTCGACACCTCTAACAACCGAATGGTCACCTCTCGCCACGTGATATTTCACGAAAATACCTTCCCATTTCGAAATGCATCCAACACCACAGCCACTCATGAGTTCCTAAACTCGGATCCTCACCCGAGCATGTGGTCCGTTTCCTCCCAGGCGCAGCCGCCAAACACCGCCGCACCATCCCCTCCGGCGTCACCGCCGCCACCCGCTGCCTCCACAGGCTCGTCCCAGCCGTCCCCAGCTCAGTCCGGCACCTCCACAGCCTCCTCTAGTCCCTCGCCGAGCCCCCCACAACCTCCTCCGGTGCCAACCCGTTCCATGCATACACGCAGTATGTCAGGGATTTCCAAAACTAAATTACCATTCAACCTCTTTTCCACCCTATCCATTTCTCCCATACCCCGTAACCCGATCGACGCCCTCAAACATTCGGATTGGAAACTCGCCATGCTCGATGAATACCGGGCGCTTATTGAGAATAAAACTTGGGTTTTGGTGCCTCGTCGGGTTGACATGAATGTCGTATGTAGTATGTGGGTGTTTAAACACAAAATGAAATCAGACGGGACACTAGAAAGATACAAAGTCCGGCTCGTTTATGATGGGCGGTCACAACAAGTTGGGGTCGATTGTGGGGATACCTTTAGTCCCGTTGTCAAACCTACTACTGTTGATACCTGAAATGTGCGTCGTGTGAAGTATCGAGCGAAGACCAAGTTCAAGCCAATATAGGGTTGGCCGAACTAGGTCCGAACATGAAGTTCGGACCGGCCGAACCTGGGGTTCGGTGGGAGTTCGGCCGATCGGGTATATATAATAGTTTGGTCTTTGTGTTTAGGTGTTCTGAACGGGTGAGCGAATCTTAAGTGTGTGTTTCTGAGTGTAATCTCTGTGTCAATTCTCTGTGTTTACACTGGTTGTAATTGTTCGTTTTGATCAATAAAACAATCGGTTAATTACGTTTCGATGTCCGGATAGCTAGATTGAGTAGGCGATCCAATGCTCACGCACTTTCAAGTGGTATCAGAGCTTTCTGGTTCATTCTACTGATCTGTGGTTGCGATTTTTCGGACGTTTGAACGTTTTTGAAGTTTTCTCGTGTTTCATTACGTGTTTTCTATCATTTTTGACGTGCATTTTGTGTCAAAACTGTTTCTAAACCATTTCCTATTGGTTTTTCTGATTCACCATATCAAGTTTCGTCAAAACAATCCATTTTCACGAGTTTTCGAAAAATGTCTTCGAGGTTCGGAGGTTACTGGGCAAGCTCGGAGTAACCGCTCCGAACTTGAGGTTCGGAGGTGACTCGGAGAGAGTTCGGCGAGAGTTCGGTGGTGTATCGGTCTAGGTTCGGTGAGATTTGAGGTTCGGAGGTAGATCGGAGTCTTCATAGGTTCGGAGTACGTTCGGTGAAGGTTCGGAGCTACTTAGGTGGAAGTTCGGAGCTAGTAGTTGATTCGGACAAGGTTCAGAGCTCGTTCGGAGTCTGATTTAGGTTCGGACTAAGTTCGGAGAAGGTTCGGACGGCAGACTAAGTTCGGAGCAAGTTCGGAGGGCAGATTTGTTCAGATTTTCAACGATGTCGGAATTTCAAGCATTTGCCGCAATGCAGAGTGCAATGCAAACTATGCTCAATATTGACAATGAAATTGGAACAAGTCAGAAAGTTCCCAAATTGTTAAAGCTTGAAGATTACCAAAATTGGAAGAAACGGTTTTCTGCTTATATTAGCACGAATGACATTGATTTATGGATTCCAATTCGAAAGTTGTATGAACGACCAATGGAAGATGGAGATCTTAAAGAAATTCAAGACTTTGATGGTGATGAAAGAAAAAGTTATGAGCTTGAAAAGAAGGTTTATGGTTATCTTACTATGGCTTTACCTACTGAATTGCTTCATCAATTTAGCACATGCAAGAAATCTAAGCAATTGTGGGATGCTTTATCTGCTAGATGCGAAGGAAATGCTGATTATAAGAAAAGTCGAAAGAAAGTTTTGAACAAAGAGTTTGATAATTTTCAGAATTATGATAATGAAAACATTACTGCTCTAGTTTCAAGATTTTCACATTTGATTAGTGAATTGAAGGTTGTTGGAATTGAAAAATCTGATGCTGATTTAAAGGAAAAGATCATGGAAGCGTTACCTGAAAAGTGGGAAAATTATGTCTTGCTACTCACACATGACAAGGATTATTCTACAATGATATTTCATGAGCTTACTGGAAAACTTCACGCTCGGGAAATGGAAATGTTGAACAACAAGAAGTCAACTGCTATCTTACAAAATCCTGAATTATATCATGGAGAGAATACTGCAAGCATGAGTGCAAAGTCTAAATCAAATCAGAATCAGAATACAGCACCAAGCGTAGCTTTTATCGCTGGAGCTTCAGGAAATGCGGATAATAATTCTTCAAGAGGTTGCAACTTCACAATTCCAAATATTTCAAATCAAAGTGCTTTTTCAGTTGAATCAACAGATGATTGTGCCAAAATGATTTCTGCGTTGATTTCATCATCTTTTGGTCTGATTCTCAAAAATGTTGCTGATGCGAAGTTAACTAGTGAGGATCTTGATGAACTTGATGATGATCAATTAACTGAATTGGATGTGTCTTGGCAATATGCTATGTTATGTCAACGGTCAAAGAGGTTTTTCAAGAAACATGGAAGACGTATTTCTGGTGACAAATTGGGATTTGACAAGTCAAAATTAAGGTGCTTTAAGTGTCAACAACTTGGACATTTTGCCAAAGAATGTCAACAGAAGTCTGATATTCCACAATCATCCAAACCTGGTTTTACTCAACCATCTACTAGTAATACAGGCAAGACAACAGCCTTGACAGTTCAAAAAGATGGTGCTATTGATTGGGGTAAACATTTTGGATATGATTCTTCAGCTTTAATAGTTACTCATGATTTAAAAGAAGATTATTGTTCGAGTACTAGTTCAGATACTAGTTCAATACCAAGTTCGTATGCATCTGCTGAAAACTTGGAGAGTTTGATGAAGGAAAATGCTTTGTTGATAAAGAAAGTTCAACAACTGAATGAGGATTTTGGTGTGATTAAATCTGAGTTGAAGATTTCTAAAGAGCATGAACAGGGTTTGGTTTTGAAGAATGAGAATTTGACTACAGAAATCAAAATGTTGAATGAAGTTTTAGAAGTATTGAAGCAAGATAAGAAGAATGCTGAAACTTCGAAAGCTGAAATTTGTGAAGAAAAGGGTGAGTTAGTCAAAGAAGTGAAGAAATGGATGGAAGAGGCAGAAGATGCAGCGAATGATTTTCAGAATTTGTTTAACAAATCCAAGATTAAGCTTGATTTGATTACTAAAAGTGTTGAAGAATCTGATGCTAAAATTAAAGCATATCAAGTTGATATGGAAAAACTGTTGGATGAGAAACGTGAGTTGGTTAGAGTTAACAAGGTGCAAGTTGCAAATCTGGAAATTCAAAAGAGAAATGAGGATAAACTGAAGAAGGAGTTACATGAAGGACTTGATAATCTTCGCTTGCAAAAATTTGAAACTCACAAAGTTGCCAAGCGATTGATTGCTAAAGAAAAAGAATTTGCAGAGGCTCAACAGCAAATTTCTGATCTCAAAATTCAAGTTCTTGATGCAAAAAGATTGCTCAACAATGTTTCTAATTCTCAGGTTTTCACAAGCTTCTTAGCAAATGATGCAAATTTTGAAAGGATGTTTGATAAAACTGTATCACCCCCTGCTCATATCAAGGAAGCTGTCAAACAAGTGAAGGAACAGGTTGATGATTTTGATTATTCAAAGATATCATCTTCTACTTCAGAAGAAGTCAAGGTTGTAAAGAAAAAGAAAAACAAGAAAAACAAGAAAAACAAGAAAAAGGTCTTGCAATCTGAGATTCCTCCAGCACCAAAGTTTGTATCAGGTTCGTCGTCTGCTGATAATGAGAAATCGGCTACATCAAGTGACAAGATTCAGTCTCAACCTGAAATTGATGAGTCAATTTTCTATGATCAAAAGAAACTTCCTGATGTGAAAGCTGAATTCACAAGATTAGCCAAGAATGGACATTCTACATCGGAGGTGAAAGGATCTGGCAAGAATGTTGGTCTGGGTTTTCATGAGAAGAAGGATATAGCTGTGGAGGTTCAAGCATCTTCATCCCCAGATTTGAAGAAATTAAAGATGAAACAAGTGAAGAAGGAAGTTTTTCAAGCTGATAAAATTCAACCCAAACGTTTTTACAAACTCAAGGGTTCGGATCAATTATTTTCAGACAAAGAATTTCCACTACATTGTGTTGATGCTCGGAAGATTACTGAGGTCTTTGTGAAAGCAACCATTTCTTCTGAACGTTCTCAATCTCTAAGCCCTACCTCTAAATGGGTACATGATCACAGGCATCAGGTATATGATTCTCATTCTGATCATGTTAGAGATATTCATGTGTGTTCTTCGCAGGTACATCAAAGATGGGATAAAACGACAAGAATTTGTTATATTTGCCGTCGCCCAGGGCATATGGCAAAAGATTGTCCCTCACCTGCTGATTCATCACAAAGATTTCATAAGAAATCAGTTTTTGGTAAATCTGCCAACATAAAGTTCTTTGATGAAACAGGCAGAGTTTTTGATGAAGTTGAGCCTACATTCTTTCAAAAACAAAAACGTTTTGTTCCAAAGTTTTCAAAGGATCAAAATGTAGGTTCATCATCACAGTCACCTGTGACTGTTTCATCGAAAACTGAATTACCAAAACAACAGGAATGGAAACCTAAGGTGGTTTCAAAGCAAAATCAGGACACTGGTCGACCAGAAGCGATTCGCTTCGGGTCATTTGTGAACTAATCAGGTTGTCCAGTGTGCAGGTACTTCTAGAAGACCTATCGACGATTGAAAAATTGTTGATGGAGGAGTATTCTGCTTAATTTAAATTTAATGACAAATTTTTCTCAAAATCTGAAACATATCCGTGTTGATTGATCAATTTTCTTTGCTTACGTTTTTTCTCAAAAAGCCAAAAATAGAGTCTTATTTTTGTGTAAAATGAAAATCCAAAAATAGAGTTTTCATTTTAAGGGGGAGAATTGTAAGTAAGGGGGAGTAATTGAGAAAATGCATGGTATGGGGAGAAGGTGAATACATGCAAAATATATAATGAAGGAAGGTGAATACTTGCAAAATATAAAATTGTGAGAAATTGATCATTGGGAAATGATGTTACATTGGCATACGTATCTGACTTATGGATAAAGTAGATGAAAGGGCCATAAGATCATTGTTTGATGTGCTTGGTAGGCTCGACAAATCAGAAAGTATTCAGATGTGATATACACTAAATACTAATGCTTGACCATGTGGATAACATCTTGATGCATATTTCATGACACAAAAAGAAAAATAAGTGTGAAATTCAAAATGAGAAGTCACTGTGTATACATGTGTTCATTTTGCAAAGATTTGATCTTGTTTGATTTTCTTTATTTTGTCAAACGATCGGACTTTCTCTGCGTATCGGAAGATCGACCTGATCGTTGTTCGTTTGATGTTCTGCTTTATTTTCTTTGATGTTTCATATAACTCATCGGACTTTCTCTGCGTGTACGGGAGTACCGACCTGATTGTTGTTGAGTTATACAACTTCAACTTGTTTTATTTTTCTTATTTTGTTAAATCCGAGGCCTTATCTGCGTATCGAAAGATCGACCTTAAGGTAGACGATTTAACGTTCTTATTTCTTTTTGCATGGAACACAGTTGACTGTATCATGAAAAATATGCAATGTGAAAGTTCACAAATGCAATCACACAAAAGAAAAAGAAAGAAAAACAGAAAATGTCTGAATATGTCTGATAGTGTGGGGTACACTGGTCAAAGCAAATCTAATCAATACCTTAACATATCCAGATGTTATGAGTATGATTCTGTCTGAGCTTAAGATGGACAAATTATACCAGCAATCGACATGACTTATGTGTTTCAATTAATTGAAATTGAAGTGTAGTTCAGTGCGTTATGATCAATATGATCCCATATAGTGATCTTTCTCATACCAAAAATAGTGTTTGATTATGTATTGCAATTTCATTTCATTTTTAGAAAGAAAAAAAAATCAAAAAGATTTTGGGTGTGTTTTAGAATAAGTTTCAAAAAGCCAAAAATATTTTGTTTCTGCTTTATTTTCGATCTGATCAACATGTGATACAAATCAATTTTCAAAATCATATCTTGGAGTCTCGAAGAGACGTTTTGCGCCAAGATTATTTAAGTGTTAATGCATGATGCTGTTGTGCAAGCTATCACAACTTCAAGTCTTCTGAAGCTGTTGATAAAGACCAGAGATATACTAGATATCATCAAGTATTCAAGATCAAGCTACGATTGAGTTGAGGAGGAGTTTGTTCGAAGATTCATTTCATTGGATAAACGGATTCTTTACTTGAGGGGGAGCTTGATTGAAGATACATATTTGATGATGTTGAGAAGAAAAGAAAAGAGATACTGCACACGACGAGGGGGAGTTTGTTAATACCTGAAATGTGCGTCGTGTGAAGTATCGAGCGAAGACCAAGTTCAAGCCAATATAGGGTTGGCCGAACTAGGTCCGAACCTGAAGTTCGGACCGCCCAAACCTGGGGTTCGGTGGGAGTTCGGCCGATCGGGTATATATAGTAGTTTGGTCTTTGTGTTTAGGTGTTCTGAACGGGTGAGCGAATCTTAAGTGTGTGTTTCTGAGTGTAATCTCTGTGTCAATTCTCTGTGTTTACACTGGTTGTAATTGTTCGTTTTGATCAATAAAACAATCGGTTAATTACGTTTCGATGTCCGGATAGCTAGATTGAGTAGACGATCCAATGCTCACGCACTTTCAACTACGATCAGAACCGTTCTCACTTTGGCACTGAATAATAATTGGCCCATTCATCAATTGGATGTGAAGAATGCCTTTCTTCACGGGGAGCTAAACGAAACCGTCTACATGTACCAACCGGCGGGCTTTCGGCATCCACACTATCCTGATCATGTATGCTTATTGAAGAAATCCTTATACGGTTTGAAAAAGGCTCCACGAGCATGGTTTTAACGATTTGCAGATTATGTATTACACCTCGGGTTCCGTAACAGCAAATGCGACTCATCTCTATTTACTTATCGCAAAGGTAATGATATGGCGTACCTATTATTATATGTAGATGATATAATCTTGGTTACATCTTCAGATACGTTGCGGAGACAACTTATGGCGTTACTTGCTTCAGAATTCGCCATGAAAGATTTGGGGCCATTAACTTTCTTTCTAGGCATTGCTGTGACGCGACCCACCTCGTCCTCCTTGTTTCTTTCCCAATCGAAGTATGCTCGGGAAATACTAAGGGGGGCCGGTTTAGAATCTTGTAATCATGTTTCCACGCCAGTTGATACACAATCAAAGTTAAGTGCCAAAGACAGTTCACCTTTAGTGGACTCCACAGAGTATCGGCAGCTAGTTGGAGCATTACAATATCTAACAATTACACGACCAGATATTAGCTATGCCGTACAGCAAGTTTGCATGCATATGCATGCCCCACATACCTCTCACATGAATGCACTCAAACGGATACTAAGATACATTCAAGGGACTATTAACTTCGGCCTCACCCTCACCCGGTCCACTTCGCATTCACTAGTCGCCTACACCGACGCGGATTGGGCCGGGTGTCCCGACACACGCCGTTCAACATCGGGCTACTGCATTTATTTGGGCGATAACCTTCTCTCTTGGTCTTCTAAACGCCAACCTACAATCTCCAAATCAAGTGCCGAAGCCGAATATCGAGGGGTAGCAAACGTCGTTTTGGAGACTTGTTGGATTCGGAACCTATTGGGTGAGTTATACGTCCCTTTGAACAAAGCCACGTTAATCTATTACGATAATGTGAGTGCAGTGTATCTCTCGAGTAATCTGGTTCAACACCAGTGAACCAAACACATCGAGATTGACATCCACTTTGTGCGAGAGAAAGTCGCTCGTGGGCAAATCCGGGTCATGCATGTCCCGTCGAGATATCAGATTGCAGACATATTCACCAAAGGACTACCTCTATTATTGTTCGATGATTTCAGATCCAGTCTCAACATTCGGGATCCTACCGTTTCGATTGCGGGGGTGTATTAGCACAATATGTAAATTATATAATCTAGAGGTAGTATATTAGAAATATTGGTTAACTTGGAAAACAAGTTGTAATCCTTGTATAAATTATATTCTTTGGTGATTAATGAAATCAAGCAATCATACCAATTAACACTAATAAATGTTTAAGAAAATAAATCTTATGCTTTATTAGTTAGAAGCCTTACGTATATTCAAGTCTATGCTCGTTTAGATATTGCCTACATTGCTAAATACTAGAAATGATGAAGATCATTTCCTAAGCATCTAAGATGGCATTTCAATATCTATAAGAAACGAAAGACTATAAATTTGAACTATAGAAGAAGTGAGAAAACTTAAAATAGTTGACTATCTCTAAATTTTGACTTTATTGTATTCAAAAGATATTAAATGTCAACTTAGGGGTATATCCTTATGTCTGCGGACAGATTTATCTCATGGATCATGAAGGAGTCATAAGAACCTGATAACAACAACCTAAGTTATTATGACATAATTTGTCACTAGATGTTGTTGGTAATTTATCAGTAGACTCATAATTCCTAAACTCCAGATAAATAACATATTGAAGACTTACTGTGATAAAGTCAGCTACCCTAATCTCTTAAAACAGTAACAGTTTTGAGTGGAGCTGCGTTATATTTTTCGATACAACATTATTGTTCATTTAAGAACAAATAGAGGAATTTAAGTCATTGTATTAAAACATTCATGATATGCTTAAAGGATCCTATAACTTAAGGTCTATCCTCATAAGTCTTTTTTCTAAGAGCTCATAATGAAGACGAGGTTTACTAATGACCAAGAATATCACAATATGAATGACTAGTTATTAATTATTCCTCATCCGTTTGATTTTGTCTCTAAATATGTTATGCATGCATTATTGATATATAGACAATTTATTATAAATCAACGTTAAGGGCTTATTTTTGTAATTGATTCTGAATTTATGTTGAATTTTAAATTTGGGGTTGTAGTATGATTAATGGGGGTCTTGAGTTGGATAATCAACTCTATGACTGTATTTTTCTACTGCAATTTTGGTTTAAAATTGAAATGAGTATTAAATTCTGATCAGACTTAGCTAATACCTCATTATAAATGATCATTCGGCCAAGTGGGAGAATGTTAGACTTAATTATATTACTTAATATATATATATATATATATGATTTCGTATATATGTATATAATATAATATATTATGTCCTTTAATCATTTATCTTAAATAATCAATTACCTATTTAACCCTATCTGGCATTATTTGATGGACGTAATTGCCCATATTAGATAGACTAGGGTTTCCCCTTGGTGTATAAATAGAGCCTTATTGGAGAGATTAGAGGTTAATCACCTACACACAATTTTCGTCTCTCTCTCTCTGCTCTCTCTCTAATTCGTGAACCCTCACGAATCATCCCATCATTAGCATACACCCTAAAGGGGAACCAAGGCTACTCACAGGATGGACTACCTGACTACTGCTGATCTCAACCAGATGACAACAGGTAATATTTATATGTATATTATCTGCTTATTATATTAACGATTCAGGATTCGATCAACATGTAAAACCCAACTGCGCGTGCACAAGTGTTTCATTTATTTCCACTTGGCCTCATGTCTTTTTGTTGGTACAAATCAGAGATATATTGAATCAAAATAGTAGGATCATACATATGTTTTGAGATGTTTTTCTTGTATTTGATTCACACTCAAAAGGATTACAATGATAACAATAAACGTACTACTACTCCTATTTAATGGAAAAAAAACACATGCTAATTAATTAACCAATTCAACAAACTCCTCCCTTCTAGTAGGAACCACCACCTCCAAATCTATCTTGCTCTATGTATGCCACGGTACTGGGAAATAACATCGAACTTGTAAACAGAAACAATAACAATATTATTTTTATTGAATAAGAACAATACTATTACACTACAGAAAGGAGTAGAAGCAGAAAAATGAAATGAATGCAGAAAACAAAAAATAACTAACAGCAAACGAAGGCAGAGCTCGTGTTGAACACGATTTCCTTAAAACAGATTTCGGTCTATTTCCCAGGATACGGTGGCTGAAGCAACGTATTGCCGAAGTTGTTACTTGCCTGAGATCGCAGAGAGAGTCGAGTTCGAGAAGAGCGAGAATCGTTTTCTGTGTGTCTTTTCTGTCTGGTATCGACGGGTTTAAATAGCCACGAGGTGGATTGCTGTCCAAGACAGCAATCAACATTAAACGTGCATATCAGTTTCTAAAATAACTGATTACGTATTAACTACGGATGGAGTGTTCTCCAAGACCGAATCATTTCAAAAAAGAGACAGCGGGAGGAGCAAAAACCGGTCTGCGCGAACCTGACCATTTTTGAGTCGCATTCGTGTCCGCAGGATGCGTGAGCGCGCCCAAGATTTTTAACCGGGTTTCTCATTTTTCTGCACACCCCCCCCGCGCGTAGATGTTAGAGTATAAAGTGACATTACAATTTGATAACAATCCAAGTTCCTTGGCTTATAAACCACATTTCATTTTGAACCACGTGGGACAAGTTGTTTTTAGCTTAAATATATAGTTTGTAGACCACACTTTGAGCATCGATATCTCATTCACCTCTTAATCACTTTGGACGTTTAATATCTAGTTGGAAAGCCCTTGTCATAAGGCTATTCAACCATATCAAATAACTCATCTAATTATTATATCTACATATAAATAATTAGGTCCAAAGTTAGGAAAAAATGCATCTTTTTCCAAATTTTTTCCAACAATCCCCCACATGAATGGAGATCGATGGCGCAATTTACTCGATCATTCTGAAATATCAACAGTTGAGTCTTGCGTAGGATAAGTAGGTGTCCCTTTGAACCTTCCCTTGTAAAATGTACTTAGCCTCCTGGCTGTTAGTAGACTGCGATGTCTTTGAACTGAGCTGCCGTTTGTGTAGGCGACAACACACCTTACACATGACTCTTCCTGACAATATAAACTCCTCATAGTCGTGTCCTTTATGGTCCTGAACACTTTCCTGGTTCTGTGAGAATCTTAAGAAATTAGCCCCCATATTTCTCTTCGAAGCGACCCCACTTCTCTCTCACATAGGTGATTCCTCGAATCATTAAAAGCTGGAAGCTTATCCTCACTATCACTGTTTAATAAAGGAACGGGTTTGGAAGTTTGGAAACTTCCTTTTAGTTTTGGGTGTAGTCATACCATGACTTCCCCACAGTTACCTCCTCAATTCAGACAAGTAGGTTGTCCTATTGAACCTAGATCTTGGGATCTCCAGTCACATAGGTTAGGTTTCCTTCGTATGAATTATACATTCCACGGGCTTCAATCCCATTCCTCTTGACGACCTATATACTGCCTCTCTGCTTAAGCCTTTAGTAAGCGGATCCGCTATATTATCAGCTGACCTCACATAGTCAATCGTGATAATCCCCGTTGAGAGCAGTTGTCGTATAGTGTTATGTCTACGTCGAATGTGTCGAGACTTCCCATTATATATTGCACTATGCGCTCTACTAATTGCCGATTGGTTATCGCAATGTATAATAATGGCCGTTACCGGCTTGGGCCACCTGGGTATGTCCTCGGTAAATTGACGTAACCACTCAGCTTCTTCTCTACCTTTGTCCAAAGCAACAAACTCAGATTCCATCGTTGATCTGGCTATAACGGTTTGCTTGGACGATTTCCATGACACAACTGCACCTCCTAGTGTAAACACGTATCCAGTAGTTGCTCTTGAATCCTTTATATCAGAGATCCAGTTTGCATCGATGTATCCTTCAATTACCGCTAGGTGTCTTGAGTAATGTAGTCCGTATTCACGGGTGTACCTCACATATCTTAGTAATCTTGTTATACTTTTCCAATGTTCAGGACTTGGATTACTAGTATATCTACTTAACCTTCTTACAGCATATGCTATATCAGGTCTTGTACAACTCATCAGATACATTAGACTACCAATGACTCTTGAGTACTCCAATTGCAAAACTCCCTGACCCCTGTTTTTCGAGAGGTGTTGACCTCGTGTCAATAGGAGTTCTAGCTATACTTGAGTCACCCGGGTTAAACTTCTCAAGAATCTTTTCCACATAATGAGGTTGGTGTAGTATGAGACCCTCTTTGGTCCTGGTGATCTTTATCCCAAGAATCACATCCGCCAAACCCATATCTTTCTTGTCAAACCTTGCTTTTAACATATCCTTCGTGGATGTGATCATCTTATCATTACTGCCTATGATGAGCATATCATCAACGTAGAGACATAAGATGACATATCCATTTGGTGTCTCTTTCATGTAGACACACTTGTCGCATTCATTGATCCTGAATCCTTTTTCTCTCATGACAGAATCAAACTTTTGATGCCATTGTTTAGGGGCTTGCTTTAATCCATACAATGACTTGACAAGTTTGCACACTTTATTTTCTTGCCCTTTCACCACAAAACCCTCGAGTTGTTCCATGTAAATTTACTCTTCTAAATCTCCGTTTAGAAAGGCGGTCTTTACATCCATTTGGGGAACCTCCAAATTTCGAATGGCGGCTATTGCAAGTACCATTCTTATAGACGTTATTCGGGTCACTGGTGAGTAAGTGTCAAAATAGTCTAGACCTCTTTTTGTCTATAACCCTTAATCACCAATCTTGCCTTAAATTTGTCAATGGTGCCATCCGCTTTCATATTTTTCTTAAAGATCCATTTGTAACCTAGTGGTTTGCATCCTGGAGGAAGATCCACTAGTTCCCACGTGGTTTTGTAAAATAGATTCTATTTCACTTTTAATGGCTTCCTTCCATTGAGGTCCTTCGGGAGAAGTAATCGCTTCTCTATATGTGTTTGGTTCACTATCCACCATATAAGACACAAAATCGGGACCAAATGATTTTCCAACCCTAGCTCTCTTACTTCTTCTTGGTTCAATCTCTTCTTCTTCAGATTGTTCTTGTCTATCTTGACTTTCTGGTTCATCATCATGACCAACCTCCCAAGGAAGATCAGTCTCGCTAGGTAGACCATTGGGAGTTAGACAAGGAAACACATCCTCGAAGAAGGAGGTATTACGAGATTCCATGAAAGTACTTTTGTGTATATCAGGAATTTTAGACTCGTGTACCACAAATCGATAGGCGCTACTATGATGCGCATATCCAATGAATATGCAATATACCTTTTTTTGATTCTATCTTTACCGCTTTAGGTGGTGGAACAACCACCTTGGCCAAACACCCCCACACTTTGAGGCGTTTGTAAGAAGGTTTCATGCCCCTAAGTAATTCATAAGGGGTTTCGTCCTTTTTTTCCGGGGTATCCTATTCAAAAGGTAGTTAGCCGAGAGTATGGCATCCCCCCCACATGTCCTGGCTCAACCTAGAGCTTAGAAACATGGCATTCATCATTTCCTTCAAGGTTCGGTTCTTTCTTCCAGCAATACCGTTTTGTTGAGGTGAGTAGGGAGCGGTGAATTCATGTCTAATTCCATGTTGCTCACAAAGGTTTGCAACTGGTGATACATATTCGCCTCCTCTATCGCTCCTAAACACCTTGATTTTCTTGTTAAGTTGGTTCTCAACTTCATTTTTATATAGTACAAATTTCTCAATTGCTTCGTCTTTACTTTTTAGTAAGTACACATAGCAAAATTTTGTACTATCGTCAATGAACGTGATGAAATATTTATTTCCACCTTTCGTTGGGATTGATTTTAAATCACAAATGTCTGTGTGAATCATATCAAGGGGTTTGGTGTTATGTTCAACCGAATGGAACGATGTTCTAGTAAGTTTGGATTCAACACAAATTTTACATTTATATATAGAGTCAATATGAAATATTGGTATACTGTTTAATTTAATTAAGCGTCTAATGGAGTCAAAGTTGACATGACCGAGCCGACCATGCCACATACAAAATTTAGACTCAACGATATAAGTAGAAGTAGAAGTCTTATTCATCACATTGTTGTCACCCATTACAGACATTTTAAACATACCATTTTGGGCATAGCCTTTACCAACATAAACACCATTCTTGGTCAACACGACCTTGTCAGACTCAAACACTAATTTGAAACCAAACTTGTTCAACAACCAACCTGACACGAGATTCTTACGAATCTCTGGCACATAAAGAACATTGTTCAAGGTTAGGTCATTCCCAGAAGTCATCTTAAGAATCACCTTTCCTTCACCTTTGATACCAGCAGTGGCCGCATTTCCCATGTAGACCTTTTGACCCACATCAACTTCATTTAGAGTGGTGAAGTAGCTCTTATCAGAACACACATGGAGGGTAGCCCCAGTATCAATCCACCAACCTTTGGGTTCATCCCCCACAAGGTTCACCTCCGATAGCATGGAGATAACATCAGTCACCATCGCAGCAAAGTCCATCATACCAACCTTCTCAACCATGTTTGCTTCTTGGCGTGGATTAGGACGCTTTGGCATCTTGCATTGAGCCGCCCTATGACCTGGCTGGTCATAATTATAACACGTCCTTTAGAATTTGGTAATTCCACCTTTAGGACCGAGATTCATTCCCGGTTTTCCACCTTTCTTGTTACCCTGATAGGGTTTCCCTTTCCCCTTTTTGTCATAGTGACCCTTACCCTTAAACTTGCCTTTAGAAGACTGACTGGCTTCAACCATGTTTGCTTTAGCCGATGGAGGGTTAAAGCTGTTCCCCTGGTTTGTCTTGTTGTCCTCTTCGATACGAAGACGGATGATAAGATCTTCGATAGTCATCTCCTTTCGCTTGTGCTTTAGATAGTTCTTGAAATCTATCCCACCTGGAGGCAACTTTTCAATCATCGCCGCAACCTGAAAAGTCTCACTAAGAACCATACCCTCAACATGAATATCGTGCAACATTACCTGGAGTTCTTGGATTTGTTCAATGATAGTCTTAGAGTCTACCATCTTGAAATCCAAGAACCTAGCAACCACGAAGTTCTTAGTACATGCATCCTCAGTTTTATACTTCCTTTCCAATGACTCCCAAAGTTCTTTAGCAGTCTTGGTGTTAAAGTACACATTGTAGAGGGAGTCGGCCAGGTCCTTAAGAACATAGTTCCTACACAAAAATTCTGAATGTTCCCACGCTTGTACAACGCTAAGACTTTGAGCATCAGCTTCCCCTTCAATATTTGGGGCACTCTCAGACAAGAACCTCGCAAGGTTAAGAGTAGTCAGATAAAACAACATCTTCTGCTGCCATCTCTTAAAGTTCAAACCATTGAACTTTTCCGGTTTTTCTGCATGATTCGCCACAGCATTGGGTAACGGCACAATCACCGGAGTGGTCACCATAGAAGCGGTAGGACCAGCACTAACCACCGTGGTAGTAGCTTGGGTAGTCACTTGAGTAATCACCTTGAGATCACAGAAATGACGATCCAAATTATATTGAGACATAGAATTTTAATGTAATATTGTTCGTGACACTATTAAGTGTTCGTAACAAAAGCAAAAAGATTGTAACAATCTGTTTACAAATTCGAACAACTAGGTGTTTGAATCTGTTTTAAGACTGTATGCCACGGTACTGGGAAATAACAACGAACTTGTAAACAGAAACAATGACAATATTATTTTTATTGAATAAGAATAATACTATTACACTACAGAAAGAAGTATAAGCAGAAAAATGAAATGAATGCAGAAAACAAAAAATAAATAACAGCAAACGAAGCCAGAGCTCGTGTTGAACACGATTTCCATAAAACAGATTTCGGTATGGTTCCCAGGATACAGTGGCTGAAGCAACGTATTGTCGGAGTTGTTACTTACCTGAGATCGCAGAGAGAGTCGAGTTCGAGAAGAGCGAGAATCGTTTTCTGTGTGTCATTTCTGTCTGGTATCGACGGGTTTAAATAGCCACGAGGTGGATTACTGTCCAAGACAACAATCAACATTAAACGTGAATATCGGTTTCTAAATTAACTGATTACGTATTAATTAGGATGGAGTGTTCTCCAAGACCGAATCATTTCCAAAAATAGACAGCGGGAGGAGCAAAAACCGGTCTGCGCGAACCCGACAATTTTCGAGTCGCATTCGTGTCCTCATGATGCGCGAGCGTGCCCAAGATTTTTAACCGGGTTTCTCATTTTTCTGTACCCCCCTCCCCCGCGCGCGCGTAGATGTTGGAGTATAAAGTGACATTACAATTTGATAACCATCCAAGTTCCTTGGCTTATAAACCACATTTCATTTTGAACCACTTCCAATGTGGGACAAGTGGTTTTTAGCTCAAATATATAGTTTGTAGACCATACTTTGAGCATCGATATCTTATTCACCTCTTAATCACTTTAGACGTTTAATATCTCGTTGGAAAGCCCTTGTCCTAGGCTATTCAACCATATTAAATAACCCATCTAATTATTATATCTACATATAAATAATTAGGTCCAAAGTTAGGAAAAAATGCATCTTTTTCCTATTTTTTCCAACACTCTACACGTCCGTTCCTACTAAACTCGCTCAAATCTTAACACTTCATTACCCATGACCCGGTAGTTGATGGATAACTCATTTACTCGCTGACATGTGACCCGTACTCGACCCGAACCATCAAGATTAACCTAACATTCACCCCTTAATCTTGATCTCAGTTCTTAGTTCTAGCAATTCAATCTAAACACATGTGTCTTGATCGTTCTTGCTTCTTATTCCTTCTTCATGATTCCTTGCTCTTTCTTTTCTTGCTATAAGCGAAATCGATTTTTCTTTCTAAACATGCTCGCTATCTTGCTTGATTCAAACCTCTCATGCCATCTTTCTTCGAATCTTTTTGTTTGCTTTCTTACTCACTTGCAATTTTTTTGCTACTAATCAAAACAAAACTTGCATGCATGCCTCCTTCTCAAGTGATTTCCATTAGTAATGTTTGAAAATAAATCCAAACAACCAATTGCTTATGCTAATCTTCATACCCATAACAACAAAGAAAAGAATATGCTTACTTATGTGCTTTCTTTCTCAATCAGAAAAAACCTTCGTGCATGCCTTTTTTTTTATTTGATAGCAATAGTAGGTAGTTTGTTGCTTGCTTCCTTCATTTTCTTTCTAGCTCCATAAACATCACCATTCTTTCTTTTTCTTGCTTCACTGGTATTCATTCTTTGCTGATTTCAATCAGCTCCTTCTCGGTCTTCTTTTTCCGGTCATCAGTTTCGGTCTATGGTTACCCGCGTCGGTCTTTGTTGCGGCTTCACGGGCTTCTCGATCACTGCTACGGTCTTTCTTTCTGCTTGTTTATTGTCTTTTCTGTCTCAGTCTTACTACCTGATTAAAAAGAACAAATTTGATCTATGGTCACGCCATTCGGTCTGTCACGACTTCTGTTCTTCTTCTCGGGAACGGTCTTTCTTACGTCGGTGTCTCCTTTCTGACGATGGTCTTCTTCACACCGGTTCTCCTCCAGTGTCGGTCTCTATCGATTTTCATTCGTTATTATGATCTTTCTTTAACGATTTGAAAATCGATCACTTCACATTGGTTTTGCGTTCCGCCCCATCAGCCACGAGACTACCACCGCTCTCTCGAAACGACTCTCAAACCGACAGGCACCGTCTTCAACTTCGCTCTGATACCAAATGTTGGTATAAATCAGAGATATATTGAATCAAAACAGTAGGATCACACACAACTTTTGAGATGTTTTTCTTGTATTTGATTCACACTCAAAAGGCTTACAGTGATAACAATAAACGTACTATTACTCCTATTTAATGGAAAATAAAACACATGCTAATTAACCAATTCAACAAACTCCTCCCTTTTAGTAGGAACCACCACCTCCAAATCTAGCTTGGTCTGTCCATTCCCACTAAACTCGGTCAAATCTTAACACTTCATTACCCATGACCCGATAGTTGATGGATAACTCATTTACCCACTGACATGTGACCCGTACTCGACCCGAACCATCAAGATTAACTAAACATATTTATCGGCGTTACACCAATTATAGTCAAACCACAATCCATTTTTGATAAAAACTTATAATGTGGATTTTGGACCGATCCCTTTCCGGTTTTTCTCCCCGTGGTTGGATAGGGACGAGTTCCAAAGGATAGTGGAGGAGGCCCCTGCCTCGTTCTCGGGTGTGGGAAGGCCGGATGTCAGACTTCGTGACATGTAGAAATGCCTTAAAATGACTATTAAAGGGTAGAATGTTAGGATGAAGGAATATGATCGTGTGTTAGAGACGGAATAGATGGAGTTATGTCAGAAGTTTGATTTGGAATCCGAAGCCAGGCACCTGGGCCAAGTTGAGCTTGATATGTGGTCAGAGGCGAAGTCTAACTTGTTGAGGTTGGAAGGAAACGACTGGAGGAGATAATTTTAAGGGAGAAATCTTGGTGCAAATGTGTTAAGGAGGGAGATGAGAACTCGAGATACTTTTATCGGGGTTTTAAGATGAATGCGTCGACCAATCGTATCAGTGGTTTGAATGTGGGGCGAAGGTGGGTGTTGGACCCTGTTAAGATTAAAAAGCAGGTTTCAGGTTTTTTTTAAGACGATGTTCAAGCCCCAAGAGCATGCTTGGCTCCTTATGTTTTGTTCTAATATATCTAAAATATCTGTTGAAGACGGGACGACATTAATGGGTCTGTTTTCTAGGGATGAAATTAAACGTGCGGTATGAGAGTGTGGTGGGGATAAAGCCCGGTGACCTGATGGGTTTAATTTGTATTTTATCAAAAGGCAGTGGGGTTTGCTTGAAGATGATTTTGTTAACGTTCTAAACTCTTTTCATGAGGAAGGAGTGATCAGTCGTGGGTGTGGTTCGTATTTCATCCACCTAATTCCCAAAAAGAAGGATCCCTTGTCGCTAAAGGATTTTCGGCCTATAAGCCTTTTGGGTTGCATATCGAAAGTTATATCCAAAGTCTTAGCCTTAAGGCTTAAGCCGATCCTCAATTAGGTGGTGGCAGAAAACCAGATGGTGTTTGTTGAGAATAGAAGTATCCTGGTCGGTCCTTTGGTGACCAAAAAGGTATGTCTTTGTTGAAGAAATCGAAGCCGCAAGGGATGTTTTTTAAAGTGGATTTTCACAAGGCCTACGACTCTATTGATTGGCGTTTTATTGATAGTATTATGGAGAAAATGGCTTTCCCGGAGAAGTAGAGATTATGGAGGAGAGTTATTTTGGAAGCTTTGAGAGATTCAGTGCTCGTTAATGAGTCTCCTACTTGGGAGTTTTAATGCTATAGGGGTATTTGGCAAGGGGATCCTATTTCCCCGTATATTTTCATTATCATTAGGGAGGCCTTCCATAATATGGTGGAAATGGCTGTTTCATGTGGGATGTTTGAGGGGTTAAGATTGCCGAATGGTGGTCCCCTTTTGTCTCATTTATTATTTGTTTATGATGCCATGATTATGGGGGCTTGGTCGATGAAGAACGTATTAAATTAAAGAGGCTTCTTTGTGCCTTTACCCTACCTCGGGGCTTAAGGTGAATTTGGAAAAATGTGACTTATGTCACACCTTGAACATGGAGGTGTGTGAACGGATGGAATCATAGTCGTGGATACATAGAACAACTTCTACGTTATTCAAAACATGGTAAGAAAATGACATACCATTAATTGCAATGGAAAAAGTTGTGGTGACATGATAAAGTCTTACATTCTGAATATTAAAGTTTTAACTGAAAATTGAAAATACTTGTCAGGATCGATCTAAAGCTCATCAAACCCGGATCCTGTTCAACAATGCGCTTCAAGATTGGAAGAGACAGGATGAACGAGAATCTAGGAAATCAAACAACAAGAAACATGATAAATTAACGATTCATTGATTTTAGTCGAATGATTACAACAAACCGAATGATTACAATCTTGTCATAAGAAATCCACGGACACATTGGGTTGAACTCAAACCCAAAGTGAGACTCTCTCTCTAGGTTCATCATCAAATGAATGGAGCACCCTCACCCTATTTATAGTGAGGGCACTTATTCCCACTAATCTAGCAACTAGTGAAACACAATACATGAACAAAATACAAATAAATTCAAATAAATACAAAATATTAATTAAATCAAAGTTGATTTAATTAATCTTCACAACCCGCATCTCTGAATCATGTCATAATGGATTTTTCAATCGAATGCTTCGGAATACAGATTTGATGGCGTCAGTCACAATGATAAAAAGCTCCAACAAATTCCCCCTTGACTGATGCTTTCAAATCTGTTTAACGGCTGAAGAACCGCTATGTCATACATCTTCAATGAATAACTGATAAACCCGAAGCTTTTTGTCGTAGAGATCCCCCCTCAGAATAAGCTTCTTCTGTCTCGCTCGACCCGTCGAGAACAATACCGAAAATGCCTAACATTGGAGTCCAAAACGCAACATACCAAATCAAATAAATCAATCAATCACTGAAAATGCTCTAACTTCAGTTAATCAACCCGATGATCCAAATCCATAATAATTTCCCTTTTCTCTAAATATCTCCAAAAACAGCAAGTGAAAGCATAAACATCACATGCAGAGAGTCGAACCCATCAAGTACAGTTTCCTAGAGAAACCGGATCAAAAATCTTGAAATCGAACAATCTCGCGAAAAATCGGAACGTATGATGACAGCTGTGAATGATCCATAAATACTGCATTTGTTCTGCGTGACTGAGGTTGGATGCGAATATAAAGCTTGATTCGAGTGACGGGTGAAAAACGTTACGAGAAACGTCAATTGAATCGAGAAAATGTGCCAAATCTGAGAAAAACTGAGACCCCGAGCGAAAAATAAGCATAATCGGAGTCTTCATAATTTTGAATCTTGAAAACCGAGCCCAGAAAAATATTCCATGAGAATTCCCGAGTCATAAGGGTGAAAATCCGAAAAATATGTCAAAACCGTCAACTTGAGTTTCTCTCCGTTGGAGTTAACGAAATATTCCAAATAATTAACTTAGATTCCAGTTAATTCGGTTAGATGACATCGGCGATGCATCAGGTAAACAACTATGGGTGAGACATAACGAAAATGGGGAATTGCATATATCCCCCTACTTTGGAAAAAAATTGCATATTACTCAAAATACAAGTTTTTAATGCATAATGTACAATGCTTTTAAAGCATGATTTGGGGAAATATGCAATTTCTCAACTTCAGAGGAGGAGATATGCAAATGCCCCTAACGAAAAAGTCGCATACTTAACCGAGAAGCGAAACTAATCTGTCAGTGGTCGTTAGTTAACGTGGTCTTGATGTCAACAAAAACTAGTAACCCGATCAAATATATATAGCGGAAAATATATATGAACCGATGAAAAATCCAAAAATCCGCTAGTGGCGTTAATCCATTAATCTCGTTAAAGACTAAAAAAATTAGTCACTAATGAAAAATACTGAATAATTCGTTAGTGGTATTAAACCCCAATAAAAGAAACACAATCCTTGTCCAAGAGTTAACCAATCAGATTTCAGCCCAAAAAGGCCAAAATCCGTGTGTTTTGAAATGAACCAATCAGATTGGGGGAATCCCAAGCATCTAACGGCTGGAAAGAAGGGATCTAAGGGATGGAGGAGCTGATCCATGTGATGTGGTGGCTGGCTAATCACAGCACGACAACACATTTGCTTTTAACAGCTCGCTTCCAAGCTGGGGTCCACACGCTTCATTTCCAGCAGCATACAAATCGCGACAACGAGAAAACAAAAACTATGGCTCCTTTTGGCAGTGGGGCCTAGCGCCTTCTCTTGACCACTCACAAATCGACAACAAGAAAGGAATAAATGGTTGTCTTGACCAGCTTTGGACCCACATGCATTCCAGCAACCAATTAAAATTCGACAACAATAAAGAGAATGCAAAGACAGCCGACAAGAGAAAGCATGGGCATTCCTTGCTGACCAACAAGAGTCCGCCATGTCAGCATGCACCCTTCTTTAAACTCCAAACCCTAATCTGGTCGGAAAGGTCACTGGAAAAAACGAATAAACACTGGAGAAGCGTAAAATCACCATAATTCTCTCAAAACTTAATGAAAATTAACGAATTTTATACCCACAAACTCGTAACTTCGTCCTCTACCTCCCTGGATGATCAAAATCTCTTGAAACTGTCTCGAACGAAAAACCAGATTCAAGTTCGCTAACTTCTATTCAAGTCCGCTAAGACGATTTGAAGTTCGCTAAGAGACTGAGAAGTTCGCTAGGACAACCTTGAAGTCCGCTAAATCAAACAGAAGTTCCCTAACAAGACATCAAGTCCACTAAGACCATCTTCAAAGTCTTCAAAGACTTGAACTAATCTGGAAAAAAGAAGAACACAAGTGATGAACTCATACCCTTTGATCATTGAATCAATCCCGAAAATGAATGGAAACAAGCGATTCTTGACACAAATCTGTTGTAGATCTTTAGTCACAAATATATAATCCATTTTGTGTCTTTCATTTACTAAATCCACTAACACATTTATGTGTTAGGATTTTGGTGTCATAAGTTCCATAACATGGGAAGTCTTTTATACATTTGATCATGATTAGTAAATAACAAGTTAAGACTTTTTATGAATTTATCCATATCCAAAATACATATCTACAAATACTAGTTAGTCCTTTGTTTATTTCCATGGCTAAATCATATTAGCTAGTAACAAGTTATGATTTATATCAATGTTGTAGGATCGAGATTCTTTACACTTAGTTAAGTTACAAGATTTACTTGCAAGATTATCCTTGCGGAATTAACTTAACCTTCACTTTACTTAAATAGTTAACACTTGTGAATAATCGTTGTTTGCATAAATATTGTAACACACGAAGTAAAATTTACTCAACACTATTTTCATTAACTCAACAATATTACACAAGTCTTGTATAGATTCATGCGTACAAAAGTTGAAGACGAGCTATGCTATATGTAGGTCCGAAATCAACAACTAATCACGATATTCTATCACAAACAAGTGCGGAATCCTCGTAAGTGATTGATTCAAGAAGAAAGTAGAAGAGAACACAAGAATACGATGATATAATCAATAAAAACTTGAACTTGCACACAAGATGAACTTGTTGTGTACAAAATCTTTCAATCGTAAACTAGCTCTCGGGTTCACGATCGTAATCTCCAAGACCCCCTTTGGAAATCGTAATCAGCAACCCTACAATGGTGAACCACATGGGGTTTATATAGACCACCATTGGGTTTACTATTGGGCCCCTTTTGATCATAAACCCAATAGTAAACCCAAGCCCAATCATAAACTAGCCTAACTACAATAGCAAACTAGCCTATGATTCCAATAAAACCCTCTAAGCCCAGCCCAACTTATTTAATATTACAAGCCTCATAATCTAGCCTCTACAATCTTCCCCTAGGCTTGTGATATTAACTGTCTTCGATCTTTGAACTTCTTCTTCTTGACTGGCTGGCATAGATGCTGATGAAGATTCTTTCCGCAGAAATCTTCAATGGGTTTCTTGACGGGCACTTGGGACTTTCTCTTGATCAGCATCAGCTCGAACTTCTTGAAATGAACAAGTTAATGAGATGGAGGATTCTCAGTGACTTGCTTCTTTTGAAAGAACTGGTTCTTGCTGAATCTTCGGTAACTGTCTTAAATCTCCAAAAATTAGAGGGTTGAAATTTTGAAAACCCCTAACTTTGAAGAATTTGATTGTTGAACTTGGATCTTCATGATCTCTGACTGCTCTCTGCATCACTTTCTTCAACGAGACTTGAAGTCTTCTGCTTCCCCTAAGCTTGTGAACATCTTCTTTGATAATCTTTTAGAAGCTTGTAAAGAGACCAACAACTTCCCCTGAACACTTGCTTATTCAGATGGTAGTCTTGTCCGGCTGGTTCTTTAGTTTTGAGCAGCAGCAGTAGCATCTTTCTATCATCAAACTGTCTGACACACATTTGAAAAAAAATATACTCCACCAGACATTTGATGACTAGTCTTTGGGTTAGAAGGTAATTATCATCTGTTTAGTTGATTCAAATTAACATAATTTTAACCAAAAACCCTAATATAGATTACGGGTTTTCTATTAAACTTCCCCTGAACCCAAGACCTCTAAAGACTTCTCCTTAGCTGATTACTTTCCCTCAGCTAAGGACTTCCCCTAAGATAATACATATTATCTTCGAGTTCCCTTCAGATACTATGTATTATGGAAGTCTTTTCATTAGATAATAAGTATCATCCTCGAGTTCCCTTCGGATAATACTTATTATCCTCCCTCTTTCCCCTAAAAATTTGTCAAGATCTGACGAAGGAAGTCTTTTCCATTAGATAATAAGTATCATCCTCGAGTTCCCTTCGGATAATACTTATTATCCCATACTCCTTCCCCTAAAAAATTGGCAAGATCTGTCGGGGGCATATTGTCATGCATTAAAACCCATGAAAAACACATTTTGACTTCTCAAATCAACCTGGCCAAGACGAAAACACACCAAAAAGAACTTAACGACTCACACACGAAAGATATAAACTAAACAAATACTTACCAAACCAAACATGAGAAAGTTTACAAGGGATCAAACCGTATGAATCTGACTGAGGAACCCTTTTCAGCTTCAGTTACTCAACTAGTCCAGGTGATTGCTAGTATATTTGTCCGCTTTAAACTCAAACCCGTTTAATCTCAACCGAATGCGTCATGTTTAATATAGTACATTATTACCGTCATGTTTAATTGTCCCCACACCCAAGCGTACACAGCAAAACCTACCCAACCTCAGAGTTTATTGAGGATTCACAAACCCCTAGCTTGAGGAACCATGCAACACCGCTATGACTACCACTTATTTTCATTAACCATCAGTTGATGATCAGGTCGGCCGCTAAGCAAGCAAAGAAGACCAACTGAGTGATTATTTTTCATTTTCTTTTCTTTTTCATTTTTTTTTTCATTTCTTTTTCTTTTCTTTTTATTATGTGGTGTAGTCATGACAACAGAGACATGGCGTGTGAGATAGTGAATACTAGGTATAATTACCACTCTCAACCCGTTTTTGCTGGGACTCAGTCTTTTAAACCATGCAACCTGGGATGGGAAACTAAACATATATATCTTTTAAGTTCACTGCACTTTCATTGGAGGTCATAAGTTTAGGTCGAGCCTACCGAGCATATCACCGTGGAGCTTGCCTTTCACTTCCGCCTTATGCGTGTCAGCCATCTCCAACCCGTGCATTCAATTTACTTCCCCTAAACTTCTCAAAAACAAGACACAAACAATTAAAAATTGAAAAGCACACTATTTTTGAGGGGTCAACATTTTCATACACATTTCTTCAGATACTATGTATTATGGAAGTCTTTTCATTAGATAATAAGTATCATCCTCGAGTTCCCTTCGGATAATACTTATTATCCTCCCTCCTTCCCCTAAAAATTTGTCAAGATCTGACGAAGGAAGTCTTTTCCATTAGATAATAAGTATCATCCTCGAGTTCCCTTCGGATAATACTTATTATCCCATACTCAAAAATTTGTCAAGATCTGACGAAGGAAGTCTTTTCCATTAGATAATAAGTATCATCCTCGAGTTCCCTTCGGATAATACTTATTATCCCATACTCAAAAATTTGTCAAGATCTGACGAAGGAAGTCTTTAATCAACAACTAATCACGATATTCTATCACAAACGAGTGCGGAATCCTCGTAAGTGATTGATTCAAGAAGAAAGTAGAAGAGAACACAAGAATACGATGATATAATCAATAAAAACTTGAACTTGCACACAAGATGAACTTGTCGGGTACAAAATCTTTCAATCGTAAACTAGCTCTCGGGTTCACGATCGTAATCTCCAAGACCCCCTTTGGAAATCGTAATCAGCAACCCTACAATGGTGAACCACATGGGGTTTATATAGACCACCATTGGGTTTACTATTGGGCCCCTTTTGATCATAAACCCAATAGTAAACCCAAGCCCAATCATAAACTAGCCTAACTACAATAGCAAACTAGCCTATGATTCTAATAAAACCCTCTAAGCCCAGCCCAACTTATTTAATATTACAAGCCTCATAATCTAGCCTCTACACTATATATAGTGCTAATGGAAATCAACGATAGCCATTGATTTCCATAAGGTCATCTAGACCGATATTTACAAAAGTCAAACAAAGCTACCAAAAGAATAATCTTCAACAAATGGGATGTATGGCGTGTGATCAGCAGAAATCTACTTTAGGAGATCGGCTTTGATAGATATGGAAGCAACCAGGAAGCTTTTGCAAGGATTTGATGACTGAAAAGACTTCACAGGAAAAGTCCGGTTGAACTCATTATCTGGTGGATAACCGAGTTCACCCGGAATATTCATAACTAGACAAAATTGCTTCTTCCGGTTGAATAGTCTTCTCCGCTTACACTCTGTTCTGTCGTAACTACTACAAAATTAGACTTCAACAGGAATATCTAAATGTGATATTCCTTACAATCTCCCCCTAAGCTGATGTTGTCAAATTATTCTCCATCATCGAAGCTATCTTCAAAATTGACTTGTAGTCACTTCATCTTCAATTTTCAGTCCCACTAGTATTATCACCAGGGATGTTCCTCCTTCTCCGAACAGTTAACTTCTTCTTCTCCGCTTCAGTTTGCACTTTTTCTTTTACTTTGACTGAAGAAGAAGAAGACTCAGCAAAGGTAAGTGGTGGTAGAGGTGTAGTGGTGGTTGGTTCTCTGATTGTGAGAGGAGGTAATGTTGGGGTTTTGGAGGGTGGTTTACTGGTTTTTTGGTACAGGGTTGGAAGGAGGTGATGGAGGAAAGATATCAAACATATCAAGTACAGGGGTAGGTTTTGGTTTTGAAGCAACAGGAGTGAATGAAGTGAAGTTATCAGTTCTGTATTTGGGATGGAGATATTTGGATCTTCTTGGATGGAAAGGTTTGAACGTGGGTGGCCCTTTTGGTAGATAAGCTGGTTTGTCTAAGGGATGGGAACAATTCAGTTATGAAGGGAGGTGGTGGCACTGATGCATCAATATCCTCTACATCAGATTCTGGTTTGATAAATGGTAATTTTGACATACCTGAGATTGTTGTAGGGGGATCAGGCATTACCAGGCTAGGATCAACAACATACTCATCTCCTTTCAGCTTTTGATAGATGAAGTCAATATAGCTGCAGAGTTTTTTTGACCTTCATATTGAACACCTCTTCTTCTGATTTCCACTCCCTTACAACCAGAATCCTTTTCACCTTCTTGAGGAGATCATAATTATCATCATTTTTGACCAATTTTGTAGGCATTCTTAAGACAATTTTCATCAACCTATCCTTTTCTTTGTCATCCATCTTCACCAAATCATAGATCTGCATTCTCCATTCGGCAGATTACCTTTTGGCTTCTTCAAATGTTCCCTCTACCATAAAATCCATGGAGTATAACTCCAGTTCATCCTAATATTCTTTTTCCAGCCTCTCATTCCCAACTTTAATTTTGGCATCTTCTACTTACTTGTTGAGAGCTTCAGATTCTTTTGTATGTACAGCTTGATAAATGACCATAGCAGTGTCAGCTTGAGCTGGTTTTACCGCTTGAACTGGCTCTTCAGCTTGGACTGATCCTTCAGCTTCAACTGTCTTCAAGGCTATCAGTGTTTGAGCAACATCTTCTGTCTCATCCCTCGGCTGATTTTCCGGTTGATCTCTGGAAATTGATCAGCTCCAAATATAGAAATTTTCTCATCAAGCCTTCCAGTCCTCTCTACATCAGAAGCCTTTTCATCGATTTCTATCACCTCAATTTGATTTCCAGGTTGCACCTCAGCTTGAACTTCCACTTGAACTTCAGTCACCACCTGTGGTTTGGTGATTTCAGTTCCTTTGTCAACTGATTCAATAACCTCAGTACCTTCACCCAACACATTTTCATCTACTCTTTTAGTTTCATTTCCTATCACTACAGTTCCACTTTGTTCTTCTACAACTTCTTCTACAACCACATTTTCTGCTATTACCCTGCTAGTAGAGGCCACATTCTTTTCCGCTTGAGCAAAGGAATTTTCCCTTGGGAAGATTACATCTTTCACCAGTCTTGTTATCATGTTGATATGCTCAGGGAGGGCACCCACAAAAAACATTGAAGATTGATCCAATTCAGTTAAAGTAGGGTTTTCAAATGCTGACACAACAATTAACTTACTGCTCCTAACTTTTTCCCAGCTTTCTTCTACTGAGAATGGTTGTACTCCTGATTTCCTGAATGTAGTGGCTCTAACTTCAGCCAAAATTATTTCAGACTCTTCAATCTCCTGGTTGTAATCAGCAGGTAGAGATGGTGAAGCAACAATTTTCTCCCCCAATTGGACAGGATCAGCTTGAACTGATATATCCATGTCTGGGTTTGAAGGACAGGCTTTAGCTTGGTGAGTAGTAGCATGTGCTGCAGGATGGACT
The DNA here is from genome assembly GCA_039602395.1 of Deinandra increscens subsp. villosa. Lineage (NCBI taxonomy): Eukaryota > Viridiplantae > Streptophyta > Magnoliopsida > Asterales > Asteraceae > Deinandra > Deinandra increscens. The sequence continues at coordinate 76,158,292 of JBCNJP010000010.1, read as the reverse complement.
TGAGCTTGAACCAAAGATGCAACAGTGACATTTAGATTGTCAACTTGTTGTTGTAGTGACTTGTACAATGTCGTCAATTCAGGTAGTGTCAAACTATCCTCAACTAGCTTTTTACCAGTATCCTTGGAGGAAACCAAGCCATCAATCCTATATTGATCATGCTTGGTACCCATGGCTTCTTGACACCTAGGATTCTCTTCATTTGATTCAGCTACCCTAGGTTCCAATGAAGGACCTGCAGGTGCTGATTGAGAGAAGCTTTCCGCAAATTAGGTCTTATTGATGTTACCGCGCTCACCAGGTTCCAGTGGGGACACCTGGGCAGCAGTAGCCCTTTCTGCATGAATCTCATATTTTCCTTTGAGATTCACCTCCAAGGAGGAGTGGGGGATCAATGTAATAGGGTCCAAATCCATCTAGATTGTCTCATGTAATGAGGTTGGTGATTTAATAACACCATCACGTGGATTAGGATTGAAAGCATTGTCACTCCTAGGTGATAAGGAAAGTAGGGGCGAAAACCTTTCGGATGGGGATTGTGCATCCTTGTCTAATGACTCCCCCTCAAATGAAGTTTCATCCCTAAGAGATAATCGCAGTTTGGTTAATTTCTGCTTAGACTTTTTGCCTTGAGCGGGGCCTGAGGCTTGGGTTGGTTCAGTGGGTATATGTGGAGGAGACCTAGCAACCACAGTTTTATGCCTTTTGAAAATGGATGGTAGGGTTTCGGATGATGAAGTGGCAGGGGGTGGTGTTTTTAGTGGTGGACTTCCTCTTTTAGGATGTGTAAGTTGAAGGGTAGAGGAAGTGGGGACAGATGTGGGCTCGGGAACTATTGGGTTAATAGCCCCGTCATCATGAGCTGGTTGCTTAGTTGCAGCAACAGTTTCCGCTTGAACCTCAACATTTGAAAGTTTATCAGGAAACTGCCTCGGAATTGGCAAGGGATGGTCAGTGTCCCTTCCGAGAAATACTGAATTGTTGACAGCCAGGTTCGAAAATGTCTTCTCATTGAGAAGTTTTTGGTGTAAATTGTACCACCCAAAGCAATTTGAGGGTACTCTTCTTTAAGAATTCAGGTTAGAAATCTTGGATATATGTAAAAATTGAAAGTTTGAGCATTAAACTTTAGGGCATGAAAAATTAACTTGGAAAAATTAAAGCTTTCACCCTTTACCACAGCGTAGAGTGCCGATGCTTGTTCAGCCGCAAGTTCATCAAAGCCCCTTTCTTTGGAGTGAGGCACACCAGTATCATGTGGGCAAGGAATCTCCATTTGTATGGAAGTTGCCACTTCTAGATTGTTTTGCTGGTGGGTCAACCGCCGTAGCCTATGGCTCTGAACAGTGGTAGGTACTTCTTGGCATTTACAAATATGTAACCATCTTCGCCCTTCAATTTCAGAACCTTCCAAACCTTTGCTTCATCAATAACCACTTTCGTGTCCTTTACAGTTGACACGATGCTTTTACCACCGTCACTATCTTCGAGTAATTCAGCGTTTGACCAAAACTCTTCCATGATTTCTTCATAAATCATCGCTTCAACTGTCAGCTCCTGATGAAGATGTGAATTTTTCAGAAACTCTTTCATGCCGGAGTATATGCCAGTTTTACTCGGGTTCTTGAGATATGCCACCAGGTTGTGTTCAACATCGAATTTGGAATCACTGGCAGGCTTCTTGCCACTCATACTTGCTTTTTGGAGCCATCGGTTGTTGGGTTTACAGAGAGAATGCTAGAAATTGCTTGGAGGTTATGGAGAATTTCAGAGAAATTTGGGTGTGGGAGTTATGAGAAATGGGAAGAATGACTGTAATTTAGGGGCGTTTACCTTTGACGTGGGTGACGTGGAGGAGAGAAGTTTTTAAGCAATCGTTTAGTAACTGATATGACATGTGCTTTGGGGTTTATACAGTACAACCCCCTAAATCGTGTCATTATCCAAAAGACTTTTAACTGAACCTCGGATATTTAATGGTTAAAAGTAAATGGGTAATTCAATGCATATCCGCTTAGAAATAAGTGCCTTCCGGTAATTAAATGTAAAGTAACTCTTGACTATTTGACCCAGAACTTCAAGTGGAACCCATTTTCTCCTTTATTTTAAAAACCAAATTTCTTCTATTTGAACTTCAAGTGGATAGTTTTTTTGGTTGATGTTCACCCGGAGATTTTCAAAATTTGTTTTCTCATAGGTTGAACTGGAAACTTGAAACGGAAAACCAAAACACTTGACCTTTTGAAAATAACTTGTGTTAATTTTCATAGTTTGGCAGAAGTTACTGACTATGAACTGAAATTGTTTCTAATTAACACAAAACTTTTGTTTTTCTTTTTGTATCAAGAGACAGACTCTTTGACACAAAATTTTCTTTATTAAAAGTTTCTGAAAACATTTAATCAAAGTTCATCATACCAATAGCTGCAATGAGGTAGAAGAATCTTGCCTCATCAAAAACTTTTGTAAATAAATCAGCTAATTGGTTATCCGTGTGCACTTTAAGAATTTGAATCAATTTTTTTCAGCACAATCTCTAATGAAATGATACCTGATGTCAACGTGCTTTGTTTTGGAGTACTTCACTGGGTTGTTGGTGATTGAAATGGAACTGTTGTTGTCAGCAAAGATGGGAGTTTCCATGAATGTGATTCCATACTCTAGCATTTGATTTTGAATCCACAAGACTTGACCATAGCAGCTTGAAGCAGTAATATGCTTTAGCTTCAGCAGTAGAAGTAGAAACACGGGTTTGTTACTTGCATTGCCATGAAACAAGTCTCTCCCCCAGAAACTGACATCCACCTGAAGTTGATTTCTTGTCCAAATTGCAGCTTCCATAATCACTATCAGTGAATGCTCTGAAGGTGAAATCAGAATTCTTAGAGTACCACAAACCTAATTTAGGTTGTCCCTTCAAATATCTGAATATCCTTTTAACTGCTAACATGTGGGACGCCTTTGCTGATGCTTGGTATCTTGCACATAGGCAAACACTAAACATAATGTCTAGCCTACTTGCTGTGAGATACATCAGTGATCCAATCATTGCTCTATAAAGGTACTCATCCACAACTTCACCACTTAAGTCACTTGTAAGCTTGAGGGATGTGGAGATGGGAGTCTTGGTGCTGGAAGCTGACTGCATATCAAAACGTTTAAGCATATCTTGAATGTATTTAGATTGGTTCAAGAAAATACCAGAGTCAGTCTGTTTCATTTGAAGCCTCAAGAAGAAACTGATTTCTCCCATTGAGATCATCTTAAACTTTGCTTGCATAAGAGCTTCAAATTCTTTACAAAGAGCAGAATTGGAGGAACCAAAGATGATGTCATCCACATAAATTTGAACTATCAACATGTCTTTACCAACTTTCTTGATGAACAATGTTTTGTTAATTGCTCCTCTCCTATACCTATTCTCCAAGAGATAATTGGAAAGGGTTTCATACCATGTTCTAGGAGCTTGTTTGAGACCATACAAAGCTTTGATAAGCTTACACACTCTGTTACGATAGTGTGGATCCTCAAAACCTGGAGGTTGACATACATACACTTCTTGATCTAACAACCCATAAAGAAAGGCACTCTTGACATCCATTTGAAATACTTGGAAGTTCTTGAATGCAGCATAGGCCAAAAAGATTCTCATGGCTTCAAGTCTGGCTACAGGAGCAAAAACTTCATCATAATCAATACCTTCCTCTTGAGCATACCCTTGCACTACTAATCTTGCTTTGTTTTTCACCACAATAACCATGTCATCCTTTTTATTCCTAAACACCCATTTGGTGCCGATTGGTTCTGCCCCTTCTAGCAAATCAACCAATTCCCATACCTTCTGTTTGTTGATCTGAACAATTCTTCCTGCATAGCTTCCACCTAACTGTTATCTTTTAAGGCTTCAGTTACCTTGGTAGGAACTTCTTGTGACAGAAAGGCAGCATGCAAGCAAATGTTTGCATCAACAGACTTACTTCTTGTCAACACAGGAGCTGACACATCTCCAATAACATTCTCCAAAGGATGATACTTGCTGATTTTCCTATCTTAAAACATTGGGAACTTATGGCTTCTTCCATTGGTAGGAAAATTGAGTTGTGGAAGTATCACACCAGGCTCAATATTACCAATAGGTGAGATGGGATCGAGAGTTGTGTTTAACTCTTGGGTACTAGGCATTGACCCATAGGATTCATGTTCAAAACTAAGCTCATTTGATGCAAAATCATTTGAGTTTGAAGGCTCAGTGATCCTAGAGTCAGAGTTCTCCAGAGACTCTGAACTGTCATTTTCCGGTTGATCTTGAACCGGAGATCCAGTAGGTTTCATTTGAACTTGAACCAGAAATTCTTTCACTTGATTTTGAACCGAAACAACATCCACTTCAATTTGAATGACATCATAAGTGTTGTTCACAACAGTTGGCTATAATGGTTTCATGCTGATTGAAGAAAAGAATGGGCGATCAACAGAGAAGTTCTTTATGCTACTCCTCCAATGTTCAATTGTTCATCAGCAGAAGTTTTGATTTCCTGATCCTGCATAAAATTACTAACGGGCTTCTCAAAAGTTACGTTGAAAGTAGTGGTTAGTGAATCAATATCATACAACCAAGTGGGCTGAGAAGTATAGTTGTTCTTTGACTTCTCATTAAAGAACACATTAAGTGTTTCTTCAACAACTTTAGTTCTCTTGTTGTATACTCTATATGCCTTTGACACACTCGAGTAACCAACAAAATATCCATCATCTGTTTTCTCAGCAAATTTTGGCAATAGATCATTAGTTATAAGGATGGTAATAGGACACCCAAAAGATTTAAAGAAATAGATGTTTGGTTTTTGTAGAGGATATAATTAGAGGCTTTTAATATTAAATATAGGTGGGTTGGGCTTAGTGATTTGAAACAGTTTAATAAGGTTTTAGTGGGCTTGGGAAGCCTTGTAAGCTTATGTGTGTGTCTATATAAAACACATAAGCCTCCTAGTTTAGGGTTGGCCATTGTGGAGAGACATGGGGTTTGAGAGATTACGATTTGCTCTCAATCCTTCGTGTACCAGAAGAAAATTCGTGTGCACATCTAAAGCTTTGATTTGTTCTTAATCATGTCCGTATCCTGTTCATCGTTTTTTGATCGCTTTCATCACATCTCTGTTAATCTATATTCTTGAATCACTAACATCACCGGACTCCGCACAGTGTTGTTAGCATTGATATCGTGTTCTAGGCTTGATCTGATCCTATAATTGGTATCAGAGCCAAGAAACTTCGTTTCGAGGCTCCCACGATATCCATTTCAAGTGTTCTTGTGATTTTTTATTTGATTTTGAGTGATATTTGATCGTCGGCTGAGATGAACAAATTAGGGTTCTTATTTTTTTTGTGTGTTCGATCGTAGTTTGGTACTCAAATTCCTTGGTCTTCTTTTCGTATGTTTCAAATTTCTCATTATTCATAATTGATTTTTCCTTATTTGGTTTTTCATTTGTTCGCTCGGTTTGAATTAATTTTGGTCAACCAAGTAATTTATTGGAATTCACATATTCTCGGTGGTCATCATCATTCACGAAATTGAGTTTTCAAATGCACTTTTTGGCTTTCTTTGTATCTAATCTTCTATAAATCTACTACTTTAATAAGTAAAGAAATTTCTTGACAAATGTCTACTTTTTAGGCCTACCACGTCATCTAATTCCCGCCTATTGTCATCTAATTCACGCCTATTCTCGTATACACACCGCTAATTCTCATATTCTCTTCATTACATTTAATTAATTTAATTTAATTTAATGGGAATTTTAATCGCATTCGATGCTGATCAGTTCGCAAAATGGAAGTTCAATCGCAACCTTCAATTGCAAATTTGCAATCACCGCCAAGAGTTGTCTCAAACATGTATTTAAGCTCAATTTGGGGTCTGTACACAAGGTATCATTTCGAACATCATCTTTTATTTTATGCCTTAACCGGCTAACCCTAATCTATGCTATCAAAATCAAATTCATTATTGTTGATATGGTGTTTATTGAGGAGAATTACGCAACCCTCAATGTTCAAAAGCTATAGGGTTGGCACAAGCAGGTTGCAATCTCAAGGTTTCTTCTCTTTTCTGTGGGTCTCTTCCTTTTGTACTTCTTAATCTTCTTTTGTTTTGCTTAATTTTTGAGTCTGTATTGTTTATGCCGCACTTTTCATCTTTGAAGTGTTATCTTCACATTTTTGGTATAAATTGTATGTTTTTAGAGGGATTAGAAAGCTTGATTGAAGAATATTATAAGGAAAACACGGTTACAACTCAACATGAAGTACAAGGAAGGCGGGCAACAAGCTGCGCCGCCAACCCTTTCTGAATCGCAAAGCCTAACCGAGTGAAAACCACATTCAAAAGAAGAATCTTCTTTTGTTTTAGTTAATTTTTACATTTGTACTATTTCTGCAACATATTTCATCTCTGAAGTGTTCGTTTTCACATTTTAATATAAATGATATGTATTTTAGAGTGATTAGAAAGCTAAATTGAAGAATACATTTTCAACCATCAAATTTCTAAAAGAAAGAATGTACCATTGTTTTTAATTTTTTAAAGTGGGATCTTCTTTTACTTATAGGTTGTAATTTTAAATTTTAATGTGCTTATTTGGTGGGCGAATCGTTAAGTTGTTTCTATTAATTATTTTGTAATTTTAGGTTTAACTTATTAGGTTTATCACCTATTTGCTTCTTGCTCTTATTTTGTGTCTTAGGTTGAATATCCTATTTGCATCTGAATCTTGAAATTATTTGCTATTGTGTCTTTACATGTGTATGTCTCTTGGCCCTTTCATTTTGATATATTAATGTATGTTCACTGAAAAGTTGCTAAATAGGTTTAATTAACACATACCAAATATAGTTTGCACTTATATATTCTATTTTCATTCACTCACAGTTATATAACCTTTTTTTACTATAGTATTCATCCTCAACTACAATTTATTATCAGGTGGCGTAACAGGGAGATTGAAAAGATCAGCGCTGTTAAATTAGGCAGTATTAGGACACCCCCCGCAATCAGAAGAAGGAGACTTATGCTACCTACTCATCGACCAACATGTAAGTATCCACTCTACAAACTTATACTAACACAAGTTTCACTCTCTATTATCCAACTACATTAACCGATTTTTGTATCAGGTAGTATTGATGTTTTTGATTGTTTTTTATGTTAGTATTGATGTTTTTGATTGTTTTTTTTTATGTTATATAGGTCTCATTCAATTATTTGTTGTTCTTTTGTTGGTTTTGATTCTTATTATGGTTAATATTTTTTTTCCTTTGTTGTATATTGTTGTATATTGTTTAGCTTCTTAGTTTTGGATGGCTTTGACATTGTTGGTAGATTTGTTTGCTATAATCAACACGTCTTGATCATGAAATTTGAAATAATTGTGTGGTCTTATTGATAGACACAAAACTACATCACATTTAATTTGCAGGGGTATATAATCACTTACCGCTGAATTCTATAGGAAAAATAGGATTATTATTGACACATCATCTCTCAAGATGGGGATCACTTTATTACATGGCCTATATTTTTTCGTTGTAATACAGATCTATAGTTAACACCGATTAGATGGTCTGTTGATCATCAACTCTGCGTACATGGTTAGAATTTTATCCGCATTAGATAAGCACAAAGTCGTATTACAATTTTGAATCCAACTTTGTTGCTTCTATATGATTATTTTAACAAGCAATGGCGTACACATAGTTTATGGTTGTTTTTAATTTTTATTGGTGATGTTAACAAGTTCTAAAAAGAGATGAAGGAAAGTTAATAGGTGATAAGTAAATAAAAAATTATAAATTTGGCTAAAAACTATTGCAGTAGCACTTATGGATAGCAAAACGTGTGAGTTGGGTAATGGGTCAAATGCTAATTCTTATGTGCGGTCTGATTGGGTTGTACCGAATTGGCGAACTTTTTGTGTTTTGTAAATAGGTAATGTATGATTGTAAAAATAATGGTTAACATAATAAGATTTCTTCTTCAAGATGAGATGATTTAGGACATCAAAACCCTTGAATACAGTAATTCTATATTCAATTATATATTCACTTGGCTACCGTGTTTATTTTGATTGAAATTTATCTCAGAAGTTCTTAAATTGTACCTTATTTCTGAACCAATAAGTAGCATGTTTGTACTCTAAGGCAGACATGGACCTTATTTTATAACACCCCAATCCCCCCCCCTCCCCCCCGGGTCTCTACAAAGCTTTTGTGAGATTAATCACAATCATCTACCTAAGTATTTACTAAGTTATAAAAGTCCAAGGGTTAATTGTGTGAAATGTCTAAAGTTAAGTTTTAGTGTCATTTGTAAATATGTATATAGTTCAGGGGTCTGTTTGTCAATATTGGAAGTCTACAACTTCCTGTATGTGTCGTACGTATATATGTATATGTCGATGTGTATATCATCGACACACACACAACAATTATCATAATCAAAGTTCAATTGAGTCAAAATTCTCTCTAGTTTTGTGTAATCGATCATTCTAAGATCCAACATTTGGCATCAGAGCCACGTTTCACAATCGATTACGCATTCGATTTCAAGATTTAAGAACCGAAAAATCCAAGAACTACTCCTGTTCGTCGTTCTTGTTTTTTCCCAGAAGTTCGATTTGTTTTCTTTTGTTTCTTGTTCGCGATTATCAATTCGAAAGAGGCCGACGGGTTGATCGAATTGCAGTGTGAAATCAAGGGATTGCTACAGTATTTCGTGAATCAAAGGGGGGCCGAGGATTTTTTTTCGTCCCTGTTCTTTCTCTAGAACACAATCGATTTTCTTTATATCTGCAAATTCTAGTTTCGCAGAATCATCAATTCGAAAAAGACCATACGGGTTGATCGAATTCAGAAAACAATTTGAATTATTTCAAGAATTGTGTGGATTGGAAACGAAGAACATCACAGGAGACATCAAATTTTTGCAAAAACCCAGAGGCTACGGGCTGTTAGTTTGTTGCGGAAATTCAGAATCATCAAATTCTAGGTTTTATCGTTTATTTACTTTGGAATTTATCTAGATTATTACTATTATACTATACGAATTCTAGAAGAGAATTGCATAAAGTATATTTTTTCTACTACTGTAATTTTTTCAAAACGAAGATCTTGAAAAATATGTCGGAAGGTGACAACCCAAGTGGTAGTAACGCAATTATTGTATAAAAGGAAACGGTGTCCTCACCGAATTTCAAATGCCCTATATTAAAATCACTTAATTATACGGTATGGGCCATTCAAATGAAAACCATACTAGAGGCAAATGGACTTTGGGAAAGGATAGCGGATGTCAAGAAGGACAAGACCGCAAGCGCGTATTTATTCCAGGCATTACCGGAAGATATGATACTCCAAGTCACAAGTTGCAAGACGGCGAAAGAAATTTGGGACGCATTAAAGACACGTCACGTTGGAGTAGATCGCGTGCAGAAGGCACGATTGCAAACACTCAAATCCGAGTTTGAGTTGTTGCAAATGAAAGAGGAAGAATCAATAGATTCTTTCACTTCTAGATTAAATAACATTGTCTCACGGGCAAGTGCCTTAGGTTCAACGTTAGAACAATCGGCACTAACACGGAAACTCTTAAGTTCTGTGCCCGAAAGATTTTCACATATTGTCGCCATTATCGAACAATTTTGTGATTTAGACGAAATGAGTCTAAACGAGACAATAGGACGCTTGAAGGCTTTCGAAGAAAGAATTAAAGTGAAAAAAGGAGGACAGACAGACGGTCAAGACAAACTCCTACTTACGCGTCAAGACAACCAGTACAATCGTGGAAAAGGATCTGGGAATAACGGATCAGGAAGATTCAAGTCCTACAACAAGAAGTGGAAAAACAAGAAGTTTAGGCAAAATGATAAAGAAGAAACCTCATCTCAGAAGTCACGAGAAAATAACTTTAGCAAAGGAAACAAACCTAAGAAGGATATGAGCAAAGAGAAATGCTATAACTGCAACAAGTTTGGACACTACGCTAAAGATTGTCGTCAGAAAGATCAGATGACTGAACAATCTAATCTTGTAGAAGAAGATTTAGAACCGACACTGCTGATGGCTTTCGATGACAAGGTTGTCGAAAATGAGGAAGTTTGCCTTAATGAAGAGAAGGTTCATCCAAAGAACTACACGTCCACCAACAAGAGCCTATGGTACTTAGACAACGGTGCAAGTAACCATATGACGGGGACTCTTACACATTTTACTGAGATAGACGAGAAGATATCGGGAAATGTTCATTTTGGAGATGGTTCACGTGTAACTATCAAAGGCAGAGGATCCATATTGATAGAATGCAAAAATCAAGAGCAACGAGTTATATCTCAAGTTTATTATATCCCTAGTCTAAGAAGCAATATTCTAAGTCTGGGACAATTAACTGAGATCGGTTGCAAAGTCATTATGGAGAACGATACCCTATCTCTCTATGACCCTAGTAGGGAACTTCTACTAAAGGTCAAACGTGCGAAGAACCGACTTTACAACATCAATTTGAAGATCGGGTCACCAACGTGCCTAATGTCAAGTTTGGAGGATAAGGCATGGTTATGGCATGCAAGATTGGGACATCTCAATTTCGAGTTAATCAAGACAATGACTCAAAAGGAACTGGTACATGGGATACCTAAGATCAGTCACACAACCCAAATCTGTGATGCTTGTCTATTAGGAAAACACACTAGGACTCCATTCCCACAAAAGGCTAAATTCAAATCAGAAGAACCCTTAGATTTAGTCTATGGAGATCTATGTTGTCCTATATCACCACCAACACCCTCAGGAAAGAGATACATGTTCCTTCTAGTAGATGACTGTACAAGGTACATGTGGGTGTATTTTCTTAAGTCAAAAGACGAAGCTTTTGAGACTTTCAAGGAATTCAAGATTAAGGTGGAGAACGAAGTAAAGACAAATTTGAAGATGCTAAGGACAGATAGAGGTGGAGAGTTCACATCTCACGAGTTCACTAAGTTTTGCAAAGACAATGGAATTGCAAGACAACTTACTTGTCACACCCCGAGAATGGCTGAATGAGGGAATGTGACTGATTTGGCATCATGGTCATGGTTATGAATGATTGACATCTATGTGAACGTTTAGAAAAGTCATTTGTCTTTCGAAAACATAAGTCTTAAACATTTATTTAAACATTTAAAATAGTGGCAGCGGGAAATAGTAGTGGAAGTACATGTTAAGTTTCAAAAGACACGTTATGAGATTTTAAATCATGACGACCCTAAGGTGTAATGTGACTAAATCTCCCAAGTGAAATGCATGAACACGCGGCAAGCAGACCATGATATGAGACAAGCAGGATCTATGCAGAAAGACATTGAATTTCATCCTTAATCACCTGAGAATTCAAGAAATTTAAAAAGTCAACAGAATTGTTGGTGAGTTCACAGGTTTGATGACACATGAAAATGTTTGAACAGTGTTTGAATCAATGTTTGAAACGATGTTTGAAATGTTTGGCCGTCATGATATTATTTTTGTTGATTCTGATGTTGTAAAGATTAAGCATGAACCTTGAATTCAAAACTAACTGTTTACCCACTCCTGGTGTCCAACCCCATGTACACCGAATGACCAGAATAACTAATGTACCCCTTGACTATTTCCGTGGAGTCAGGACTGGAGCGACCAAGTCGGGGCAGGGTCGTCAACCCAAATAGATCTATTCACAAGCTATCGTTTCGAATGAACTAATTGAATTCAATTAATAGTGGGACTTAGGCATATAACATGAATCAACATGAATACACAGATTGGGGTTTATGAAAAGAACATGCAATCAGTACGTCTTACAGTAATCATAATATCAGACAAAATGAAATTTGAAAGGCATTCATTGAATTCTCCCCCATAGTTTGAAAACCAAAAAGTAAAAGGGGCCGTGAAACTCACTTGATATGAAGATGGACTGACATATATGAATTGAATGAAGTAGCCTAGCAAGCGTCTACAATGTAATATTAAGACGTTTTAGGGGTCCGGCTATATAGGTTAGTGAATACGTCACCCAATGTTCAAGGTTAAGTCTCGACTGTTATTACCCGATGACAGTGATGGAAATCCTAGAATATTATTTATTGGCTAATAAATAATATTGAAGTTGATGGAATTTATTATTTATTTGAATAAATAGATAATAATTGAATTTTCGCGTTTGAAATATATATTGAATAATATATGTTATTTTTCATAAATCGTCACGTATATTTAATTTATTAAATATTTGTAAGGTTTTGAACCCTTTTGATTAATAAATAAATCTTTCATTTATTAACGTTTGAACGCGCGCATTATACCGCGCGTCAATACACGGTACATGTCGCGTTTTATGAAAAGAATTTAGACACTTGAAAATATGTCTATTTGTATGAGGAAATGTTTCCAAAAATATATGATATTATATTTTTGTAAGATATAAGTGTGGGTTTGTCCGGTAGTTAACCGGTCTCACCGGTTTGACCGATTTGACTCGTTTGATGACCTTTTAAGTTTCCTTAACACTTAGTATTTATTAATAGACTTGTTTTAATGTGGTTTAGGGTCTTAAGTTGCCAAGTGTGCCGGTGGAAGTTTAACTTGTAAAATTGACATTTTCGAGTTACCGAAAATTACAGTTTTGGTCCGGTTTGCTTGTAAAACATATTTTTCCACTTTGAAACTTTGGGAAACACTTTTATATGTCAAAATAAGCATGTTTTATGTTCTGGACCAGATCCAACTTTTGTTCAAAAATAAGTTATATTTTCCGTCGAAATGTCGTATTACGGTATTCAATTGTTCCATTTTCAAGTGTTTAACTTCTCGAATCGTTTTGTAAGTTTGAGACATAATCTTGGCAGCCCTAAATCATCCATTACAAGTCCTAAGTGGTCATTTGTTGGTCACAAGGATTTTTACTTAATTTCTTTATGAAGATGAATGATATTTTATCATAAAAATTCCATTTTTACATTTCTTTGGATTTTCAGGATCCCACCTTTAAATAACAATTTTTATGACTAAAAACCATCTTACAACATGTTTGGTTCCAGATTTAGAGTTAAAGTCATGAGGTGTTTTCAAGATTGGAAAATATATATGTTTTATGGTAACTACATTTTTATGACACACAAAATGAGTGTCATCTCTTACCACTTTTAACATAGTGTATATTTCATCTAAAACTTTATTTCCAAATATTATATTTATGAATTTTTCACCAAATCAAACATACTAAATTATTTAAACTTATAATATGTTATGATTTATAAACTTTGTCACCATTTATGAAACTTTTAACATAAGAGTTCATGTTATGCTCATATTTTTTTATAAATAAATTGGTTCAAACAATCTTCTAGTTTTTCCATCAAAGAACATAATGCTACTAACATACAAGTTTGCTAGTAATCATCTAACAATACAATCAAGACTTAGATCATGAACATGATGTTGTGACATTTTATGATAAGAAATATAGAAATAATCAAGAAAGTAAGGAGTTCCTCACTTAGTCTTAAACCGGATCGGTAAATGACTTGATGGGTTGTTGATTAAGCTTCCGATTTAGCTCCTAAACCCATCCTTGATCTTTGATTAGGAAGAAGGTGGTGAAAGGAAAGATGAAACATCATGGATATGATGAAAGAAACAAAAGGTTAGTGGGGTTGTTCTTGATAGATTTTAGAAAGAAATGAAAGAATAATGACGAAATAAGAAAGAGGAATGGATTACCTTGACCAAAGAAGGTATTAGAAACTTGGATTAAGGTTGAATGGTGGGTGAATGATGGTGGAATGGGGGTGGTTGGCGGCGCTTTAGTGATGGCCGAAAGAAAGAAAGGTATGGTGGTTTAGAAAATGACTAATTGTTTAAATGAGGTGTGGTTAGTATATAAGATGGTGCAAGGGACTTGGGTTCTTGGTTTAAGTCCTAAAGTTGGACTTTGGTTCGTAAAACAGAAAGAGAGAAGAAATATCATGATTTCTTTGTTGCTTCATAAGAATGAACTAAGTAATGAATATGAGGAAATGGCTTTGTGTAGATAACTGGAATCTAAGAAAAGTTTTTGTGGTGATAAATGGCCTACGGCCAAGACCAGTGAGCATGGATTCTTCATTTGGTTACTTTTATTTGTAAACTATGCACTTGAGGTCCCTTTATTGTTCACGTGAAGTGGTAGTTCCTATGGTTAATAATCCCGAGCCGTAAGGTGGCTAGAAAACTAATATAGGGTTGGAATTGAATTCGGTCGAGATAAAAAGAAAAGTGGTCGGGTCTTGTTTAAAACCGACACAAAAGGGGAGGGGGAAAGTGGTTAGCTTAGTCCAAGTTCAAGCATATGGTCTTGGATATTTAGGGGGAAATATCAAGGATGTTGGTGGATAATGAGACATATTATCCATTGGATTTTAGACCTATGTACTTGAGGGAACAACCTTGTTGGCTAGTGATGTGATCAACATCAAGTTACTAATCTAGTTAGGAATGGATTAAAGATGGAACTAGAGTGCTGATTTTGTTGGTGCATTCGGTTAAGCCGAATGGGGGCAGAGGGAAAATACACGTGTCATTTATCTTAGGGTGGCTAATAAATTTTACCAACCATATATAATCATATAGCTATGGATAAATGAGCACTAAAGAAATATAAGAAGTTTGACGGCGGTTCATGGGGTTGAGGTCCCCTGTGCATGTATTGATAATTTTTTTTTTGGAGGAAAATAGATAAATGGATTTGCAAAAGCTTCATTTCATGGCCAACGTACAAGCTGTGATAAAACATAATAATGCCATGTGCTTTCTTGCACATGAGGCATTCATTAATTTGTTTACTACCCTTGAGATGTTGGGTTTTGATTATGCACAATGACGTACTAAAGTTTAGAAATAAAAATTTCGCTCGACATGAGCGTTTATTGTTTGGAATTTCGGTGACAATGTTTTGTGTTTTTAGATGGAAATAATGTTTGGACTTTTTGAAGTAGTTTTAGGAATAAAACTAATTATTGTTTGAAATGGATTGACGTTCGAATGAACGTTATGTTTGGATTACGTCGGACACAACGTGATAGTTTTGAATTTGACGTTTGAATCTAACCGAATGTTAAGATTATTTTTGTCGAGGTGAAATAATGTTTTGAATAAAATGAATGTAAACTTTTGTTTTGAACGGAATGAATTCATCATTTGAATAAATGACTTGTTTTGAACACGTTACGGCGTAACATAATGTTATGTAAATATAAAATGAATATTTTATATTTTTATTATTGAAGTTCTAGCTTGAATAAACACAGAACTTTAAGTCGATTTCCACTACGGGTAAATGTTGTCGGACCTAATTGTCTATGTTCACACGTAAGTTCACCTAATTTAAATAAATTAAGCCTAATGCACATAGATAATCAGATAATTGCACGTTAATATAATATTAAAGTTAACCTGGAATATACGGGTTGTCACATACTCCCCCGATTAGAGAAATTTCGTCCCGAAATTTAGTCTTGAACACCGGAGTTGGCATCATTGGCAAAGACATGCGGACACCTTTTAACGCATTTGATCTTCTCGTTCCCATGTGAATTCAGGACCTCAACGTGAGTCCAATGAGCTTTCACAATAGGATTTCCGACGTTGCTTTAATCGCTTAACCTTACGGTCGCAGATTTCAGTAGGAGTCTCGATACAATGAAGACGATTGTTAATCTCAATCTCGTCCATAGGAATGACAACAGATTCGTCAGATAGACACTTTCTCAAATTGTTGTCATGAAATGCATCGTGAACTATTCTAAGTTCAGGCGGCAACTGAAGGTGTTATGCTACTGGTCTAATCTTCTTAATGAATTAAAAGTAACCATTGTAGCAAAGGTTTAAATTATCACACTTTCCAAAATGATTAACACCTTTCCATGGTGCTACGTTCGGAAGTGAATAACACCTTAAAAGGATCGCGTGATCCGAGGATTGCCACGAGTATACGAATGAAAGGAAGTTGATAGGCCATCAAGAATAGTTCTTTATGAAGATGAGCGTTAGTCATACATATGCATGGGATTCTGAATTAGGAGTTCTAGACTTGGCATAATCACTCAGAATATGTTCTACCAGGATTTTCATGCAGTTCAGATTACAATTATGTGTGCACCCACAATTCTGATTTGCCTTGCATGATCAGCCTAGGTTTCACCTATTCTGAGTTTTCCGCTCCTGTTAGAACATGGAATGTGTCGGGGACACTGTTAAGCTCATGAGATAACTTAGGCCAATTAGCTACCGGTCAGATTCTTACTAGCATCTCGAAAGTTCCAGATCACATTAGTGACAGGAATGAGGCTTTGAATTTTAGTGTGATAGCTGTTATTATAAGATAACTTAGCTAATGATAGATGGTCATCCAAACCATTACCAAAATCAATCACACAGGCACAAAACTTGTCCTAAAGGGTTTGAATCGTTCTCTTGCTTTGACCATCCGTTTGTGGATGATAGGCTGTACTCGTTTCAATACGAGTACCCAAAGCTTTCTGAAAAGATTTCCAAAATCTAGCGGTAACACGAATATCTCGATCAGCGATGATAGAAACATGCACTCCTTGGTAAGATACCATTTCTTTCATGTAGATTTTGGCAAGTTGCTCGGCGGTACAGGATTTCTGGATAGGTAGGAAGTGAGCAGACTTAGTCAAGCGGTCTATGATTATCCATATCGCATTATTTTTGGATTGGGTCCTTGGCAATTTGGTAATGAAATCCATGGAGATTTCTTTCCATTTCCATTATGGGATTTTAGGGTGAACGAGTAAACCAGAAGGCTTTTGGTATTCGGCTTTAACCTTTGCACAAGTCAGACACTTACCAACGTATGTGGTAATTTCAGCCTTCATGTTAGGCCACCAATACAACTCTTTCAAACCATGATACCTCTAATCAGAATTAGGATGAAAGAAAATCTTGATTTATGGGCTTTGTCTAAGACCAATTTCTTTACAGAACCGAAGTTTGGTATTCTGAGTCTATCCATGGAGTAGGATGCTCCGTCGGGCTTCTTGAAGGAGAGATATGAGGTTGGATTGAATGGTCAATCTAAGGGCACGAACGCGAAGAGGTTTCAATTGACGGGAGACATAGACGATGACTTTATCTCATTGCATAAGCACACATCCTAAGTCTTGGCGGGATGCGTCACAGTATACTACGATATTCATTCGGTCCTTCAGGCAAGGACAGAATTGGTGCATTACGCAACTTTTGCTTTAACCATTGAAAGGCAGACTCAACTTTAGAATCCAAGACAAACTTTTTGTCCTTTTTGGGTGAGAGCAGTCAATGGTTGAGCTATGTTTGAAAAGTTTTCGATAAACCTTTGATAGTAAACAGCAAGACCTAAGTATTGACGGATTTTCGGTGGAGTGGATCAAGGTGTCGTCGATGAACACAATAACAAACTTGTCCAAGTATGGCTTGCACACCCAATTCATCAAGTCCATGAATACGGCCGGTGCGTTTGTCAAGCCAAACGGCATCTCTAAAACTCATAGTGACGATAACGGTTTCTGAAAGTAGTCCTCGCAATGTCTTCTTCACGAACTCTCAACTGATGATAACCGGACCGCAGATCAATTCTTGAAGCCGGTCGAACGGGTCGCCGATCCTTAAAAGCGGGTAACGGTTCTTCACAGTCAACTTGTTCAGCTCA
Source organism: Deinandra increscens subsp. villosa (assembly GCA_039602395.1). Lineage (NCBI taxonomy): Eukaryota > Viridiplantae > Streptophyta > Magnoliopsida > Asterales > Asteraceae > Deinandra > Deinandra increscens. The sequence continues at coordinate 76,140,534 of JBCNJP010000010.1, read as the reverse complement.
CGATAGTCGGTACACATGCGAAAGATCCATCTTTCTTTTTAACGAAAAGAACAGGAGAACCCCAGGGAAGTGACTGGGTCGAATGAATCCTTTATCCAATAATTCTTGCGACTATTTGGATAATTTCTACATTGCAGGAGGGGTAAGGCGATAGGGAGAACGGGCTACAGGGGTAGCACCTGGAATAAGATCGATTCGGAACTTTACTTGCCTCGCCGGCGACTGGCCTGAGAAATCTTTGGGGAATACTTCAGGAATTTCGCGGGCGATGCGAACATCCTTTAGTGACTTCTCTTTTGATTCCTTCTTGGCGACGTGTGCCAAGATGGCATGACTTCCCTTACGAAAATATCTACGAGTTCTCACACAAGATACAATGTCTAGCTTGGCTCCACTCTTATCACCTTGGATGACTAGAGTTTCACCATTTTCCAATGGGATCTTGACTTGCTTGGGATAACAAACCATTTCCGCATGGTTTCTTGACAACCAATCCATGCCAATTACGATGTCATAACCTCCCAAGTCAATGGGCCACAAGTCAATGCTAAACGAATAATCTAGAAAAACGCAAAGAGCAATTTTGGGTAAACCTTGTTGGTTTTGATTTGTTAGAGCATATTCCTATGGTATGAGTGTCTCGTGTATTGTATCTATGTGAGCGAGTCTTAGAATGAATTGTAGTGACTATTTGGTTAGTGGCGTATCACATGGTCCGGCGGACCATGTGATCCGGCGTACCAGTTGGTACGTTGGGTGTTTAGTCACTTACTATAAATAGGTGTGTGTTAGAATGTTAGCTTAACCAGTTCGGCCATTCTATACCTTTCTGTGTGTGTTTCTAGAGAGAGAAACTAGAGAGAACTTCATTGTATCTTCAAGTGATCAATAAGATTTCTCTTATTTACATTCGTTGTCGCTATGATTGATTGATACACGCAGTAGTAAGATCGTTTCTCGTTTCTACAAGTGGTATCAGAGCATTTGGTTGCTCTACTGCTGTGTTTTTGATCAATTTTTGGAGTTTTAGAGAGAGAAAGCTTGGGTTTGGTAAGTTTTTCTTCAATTTTTTCCGATTCTGAGTGATTCCAAGGATAAAAATGATTTCTGTATGCTCCTGGAGTATTTTCGCATCATATTAATCTAGTTTTCAGCTTCAATTGTCAAAAATTGTGAAAATCAGTCGATTTTTACGTTTTCTGCGACTGGTCCGCCCGAAAAACAGTCTGGTCCGCCGTTTGATCCGCTATACATTCTTCATCAGTCTGATCCGCAGCAGTTACAGCGTATCAGTGTCATCCGCTGGTTTATTTGGTCCGCCGTACCAAATTTGATCCGCTGAAGATTTTTGGTCCGCTAGTTCATCTGATCCGGCATCTGGTCCGCTAGTTCAATTCTGATCCGCTAGTTCATTTATGGTCCGCTGAATATCATCTAGTCCGCTGGGATTTATCTGATCCGCAGTTTCACATTGATCCGGAATCTGGTCCGCTGACTTTGTTTTGGTCCGCTGACAGAAAAATGACTTTCACTAAAACTGACGTAACTTGCAAACCGTTTGGAGTTACGGAACCCAATACCAGCAAAAACGTTCGTCTTTTCGAGATCTAGGACTTGTACCCGCCTACGGCCAGTACCGAACAGTTTTGACCCCCAAAATCCGCTTGGAAGACCTTCGTTTTTGAGTTCGAAGTTTTGAAGTATCATTTTACGTTGAAAAATGTCCGATTTTCAAGCGTTTGCGGCTATGCAAAGCACGGTACAAGCTATTCTCAATTTTGATAATGAAATAGGAACAAGTCAGAAAGTTCCCAAGTTGTTAAAATTGGAAGATTATCAAAATTGGAAGCAACGTTTCTCTGCATACATCAGCACAAATGATATTGATTTGTGGATTCCGATTCGAACGCTGTATGTGCGTCCAACTGACAATGGGGAATATAAAGAGATTCAAGATTTTGATAAGGATGAACGAAGAAGTTATGAACTTGAACAAAAAGTTTATGGTTATCTTACCATGGCTTTACCTACTGAGTTGTTACATCAATTCAGTACTTGCAAGAAGGCTAAACAGTTATGGGATGCTTTATCTGCTCGATGTGAAGGCAATGATCAGTATAAGAAGAGTCGAAGGAAAGTGTTGAACAAGGAATTTGAAAATTTTCAACAATACGACAAAGAAAATATTTCTGCTCTTGTTTCAAGATTTTCACATCTTATTAGTGAGATGAAAGTAGTCAAGATTGAAAAGACCGAGGAAGAATTGAAAGAGAAATTGATGGAAGCATTACCAGAGAAATGGGAAAATTATGTGTTGTTGCTTACTCATGACAAAGACTATTCCACATTATCATTTCATGATTTGACTGGAAAGCTTCATGCTCGAGAAATGGAAATGATGAATTCAAACAAGTCCACTGCTCAATTACAAAATCCTGAGTTATATCATGGACAAAATTCTGCAAGTATCAATGCAAAATCTAAATCATCTGGTTATGATACATCAAATCCACCTCAAACAGCATTTGTTGCTGATCATGGATCAGGAAAGTATGAAAGTTCATCAAGGAGGTGCAGTTTCACTACTCCTGATAGATCATCTGCTAGTTCGATTAATGGGAAGTCAGCTGAAGATTTAGTTGCGTTGTTATCTGGATTCATATCATCTTCTTCTGGCGATATATTTAGTCAAATTGGTAACTCTTGTTTATATAGAGAGGATTTGGATCATATGGATGAAGATCAGTTGAACAAATTAGATTTGGAGTGGCAGTTTGCTATGCTAACTGAAAGAGGTAGAAGGTTTATTAAGAAACATGGAACGACATCTATTTTTCAAGGAGACAAACTTGGTTTGAATAAGTCACAGATCAAATGTTTCAAATGTTCCAAATATGGTCATTTTGCTCGTGAGTGTCCCGCAAAAGAAAAGGTGGTTCAGACAGCTGATAAAACTGCTTCACCTCAAATTGCTTTGACTGCTATTTCTTCTGCATCAAAAGAACAAACATCGAATGAAGGTTATGATTGGGCTGCTGATTTTCCTGATGAGTCTTGTTTTGTTGCTCAGATTGTTCACAGTGATGACGAAGAAGAGATAACAGATTCTGATTCAGATGTTAGTAGTTATGGAAATAGTGGTTATGAATCTGTCTGTGAGTTTTGTTCTCAAAAAGATAAAATGATTCAAGGTTTAGTTAAGGAAAAAGAAGAATTGATTGCTGATAGAGAAAAGTTTGAAGGTATAATTCAAGAGTTCGAATCTCAAAAAGAAAAGCTTTCAGTTTTTCAGACAGAGTTAATTGAAAAAGAGTTGCAGTTTCAAGGTGTTGAGCAGGAATTTGAAAAGAAGTTTACAAAATTATCTGCAGAAAAGGATGAATTAGTTCAAGAAGTGAAGAAATGGAAAGATGAAGCTGAGGATGCAGCAAAAGATTTTCAAAATCTTTTTGATAAATCAAAGTCCAGACTTGATACTCATACTCAACTTTCTGGTGATCAAGCTACTAAGATTCAATCTTATCAGACTGATATGGAAAAGTTACTTGATGAGAAGAGGGAGTTGGTTAGAGTGAACAAGTTGCAAAATGCAAATTTGGATATTCAGAAAAGAAATGAAGATAAACTCGAGAAGGAATTGGTGGCAGGATTAGATGAGTTAAGATTGCAAAAGTTTGAAACTAACAAAGTGGCAAAGAAGCTCATTGCAACAGAAAAAGAGTTGGCTGAAGCTCATCAAAGAATTTCTGAATTAAAGATTGAAGTCAGTGATTCAAAACGTTTTTTGAACAATGTTACTAACTCACAATCTTTTACAAGTTTTATGGCCAAAGATGAAAATTTTGAGAAGATGTTTAACAAGACAGTCTCGCCACCAGGAAGTCTCAAAGAAGGCGTTCATGATTTGAAAGACAAGGCTGAGATTGGTGATTATTCTGAGTTTGTTGGTTCCAAATCTGTTGAAGAAAAGCAAAAGGAAAAAGGCAAAAGTACTGAAGCTTCTGAAGCTCAAAAGGTTGTATTTGGGTCTTCGTCTTTAAAAGCTGCCATTGATGAAACAATTATCAATGCTCCAAAAGATATCAAGAAAGTTAAAGCTGAATTTTCTCGTCTTGCAAAGAACGGGCATAAATCATCTGATTCAGAAGAGAAAGTTTCTAGAAAATATACAGGTTTGGGATTTCAAAAGAAACAGGTTGATGAGAATGTTTCAAAGGTTCAACAGCAACAACATTTGAAGAAAGTTAATCTGAAGCAAGTAAAGGAAGAAGTTTTTAAAGCTGACAAAGTTCAACCCGAGAGGTTTTACAAACTCAAGGGTTCGGAACAAATATTTTCTGATAAAGAATTCCCGCTACATTGCGTAGATGCTCGGAAAGTTGCTGAAGTTTTTGTGACGAATGTTGATTCAAAGACCAAGAAGCAACAAGGTGCTAAATATTCTTCTGGAGGATCCAATTCTACTCCAAAGAGCCCGACATCCAAATGGGTTCATGATCATCGATTTCAGGTATATGATAATTTTTATGATCATTTTGGAGATGAATATGTTTGTGAAGCTATGCAGGTTCCAAAACGAAGAAATGTACACAATCGCTTGTGTTACAATTGCCGACAAAAAGGGCATCTGGCACAAGATTGTCCGGTTTCTGCTGCTTCTAGTTCAAGGAGAGAAAAGGTTTCCTATGTTGGTAAACCTGCCAAACCGCGATTCATTGATGAATATGGCAGCGTGTTTGATGATTTTCCACAACCTACATTTTTCAAAACTCAAGGAAGATTTATTCCTCGTTTTCACAATGTTCCATATGTAGGTTGTTCGTCACAATCAACTGTGACTGGTTCATCAGATACTAATTTACCAAAACAACAAATCTGGAAACCTAAAGTGGTTTCAAAAGGAAATCGAGATACTGGTCGACCAGAAGCGATTCGCTTCGGGTCATTTATAAACTGATGTGTTTGACCAGTGTGCAGGTACTTCTAGAAGGCCCGTTGGTGATTGCAAAGTTACTGATGGAGAAGTATTCTGCTGATTTAACTTAAATTACATGTGATATCAAATTTCAAAACTGAAATTTTTCTGAAAGCTAAACTTGAAAGGTATTCATGTCGAAAGGTCAATTTTCTTTCTTTTACATTTCGTATGTAGTTTAGGGGGAGAAAATTGAAAACCAAAAATAGCGTCTTTGTGTTTTTGTTGGTATTAAAATGAAAATCCAAAAATAGAGTTTTCATTTTAAGGGGGAGAAAAACAGAAAATACAAAAACATTGAAAAAATAGAAAAATTCAAAAACATTGAAAAATGAGAAATTGTATCCAACATGATTGGGAAATGATGGTACATTGGCTTACGTGTCTGACTCATGGATAAAATAGATGAAAAAGCCATAAGATCATTGTTTGATGTACTTGGTAGGCTCGGCATTAAATCAGAAAATATTCAGATGTGATAAACACATTAAATACTAATGCTTGACCAAGTGGAAAACATCTTGATGCATGTCTCATGATATCAGGGAAAAGATATGTGAAAAAGAAAATGAGAAGTCACTGTGTATACATGTGTTCATTTTGCAAAGATTTAAACTTGTTTGATTTTCTTTATTTTGTCAAACGATCGGACTTTCTTTGCGTATCGGAAGATCGACCTGATTGTTGTTCGTTTGACGTTCTGCTTTATTTTCTTTGGTGTTTCGTATAACTCATCGGACTTTCTCTGCGTGTACGGAAGTACCGACCTGATTGTTGTTGGGTTATACAATTTCAACTTGTTTTATTTTCTTATTTTGTTAAATCCGAGGCCTTATCTGCGTATCGAAAGATCGACCTTAAGGTAGACGATTTAACGTTCTTATTTCTTTTTGCATGGAACACAGTTGACTAAATCATGAATACTATCATTATGTGATTAAATCGCAAATGAAATCACAAAGTGTGATATAAAAAGCAAAAACATATCTGAGTATGTCTGATAGCGTGGGGTACACTGGTCAACGCAAACTAAATCAATCAATAACATGTCCAGATGTTATGAGTATGATTTTGCCTGAGTTTAAGATGGACAAATTATACCAGTAATCGACATGACTTGTGTGCTGAAGTAATTGAAATTGAAGTGTAGTTCAGCATGATATGACCAATATGATCCCAAGTTGTGATCTTTCTTGCAAAAGACAAAAAATAGTGTCTGATTCAGTATTGCATTTATGTTTCATATCTGAAAAGTTCAAAAAGATTTTCGGTGTGTTTTGATGTAAAGTTTCAAAAGGCCAAAAAGATTTTGTTTCTTATTTGTTTTCGACCGATCGATATGTGATACGAAATTTCAAAACTATATCTTGGATTCTCGAAGAGAAGTTTTGCGCCAAGGTTAAATTAATGTTCAAAAGAAAAGGAAACCGCGTTTCTGTCTTCTGAAATTGCAGGTTTGTGTGTCGAGACTCAAGCATGGTGAGAGGGAGAGTATGAAGTATCTTTCACAAGTGGATCTTGAAGTTCAACGATATTTCAAGAGTGATCCAGCCATGCGAGCTCTATTTCTGATAAGATTTCAAGTCAAAGATCAGATGCAGCAATGTTGAAGATTGAAGACTGAAATTTAATTAGAAAATAGATACACTACACGTTAAGGGGGAGTTTGTTAGAGCATATTCCTATGGTATGAGTGTCTCGTGTATTGTATCTATGTGAGCGAGTCTTAGAATGAATTGTAGTGACTATTTGGTTAGTGGCGTATCACATGGTCCGGCGGACCATGTGATCCGGCGTACCAGTTGGTACGTTGGGCGTTTAGTCACTTACTATAAATAGGTGTGTGTTAGAATGTTAGCTTAACCAGTTCAGCCATTCTATACCTTTCTGTGTGTGTTTCTAGAGAGAGAAACTAGAGAGAACTTCATTGTATCTTCAAGTGATAAATAAGATTTCTCTTATTTACATTCGTTGTCGCTATGATTGATTGATACACGCAGTAGTAAGATCGTTTCTCGTTTCTACATGATTAAACTACCATCTGCTAGTTCTACGAAGTACTTAGTGTCTAACGCACTTGGGGGTGATTTTAAAGGCAAAAATCAGTGGACACAAAGATTTTCTCGGCTCCAGTATCAAACAAAACAGAGGCATAATAATCGTTGAGGATGAATATACCAGTGACAGTGTTTGGGTCCTGTCAGGCTTCTCTAGCATTCATCACAAAGGCTCTTCCACGGGCAATTCCAACAACTTGATTTTTCTTTGGACAATCGATTCTTCATATGTCCAACAGCTCCACAATCGTAACAAGCTCTGGAAGGGCAGTCTCTGGCCATGTGGCCTTTCGCCTTGCAGTTGTTGTGGTACACGTTACCGCAATCCTAGGCATGGTGAAAGTTACATTTTGAACACAGTGGCAGGTTCCCTGTGTAGCCAGATTTCTTCGTTTCTTGAACAGAAACAAAGGCAATAAAAATCCTTGACTGGTTCAAGGGCTTTTTCAGGTTGCTTCTCTGGTCGTTTCGCAAAACATTTCTTGCCATGATGACTGCGCTTTCGTTTACAGTCGAATTTCTTTCTAGGAGAAGGACAGGAAGAAGAACAAACATCAACAACAAGCTTTGAATCAGAAGTCTTCCTAGCAAAGGATGCACCTTGGCGTGTAGCCTGGTAAGTCAGACTATGTGCCAAACGAACGACGCTTTGCAGAGTGGTTCGGTCGGATGACATCACATCCACTTGAATATTGGGAGTCCTAATGCGCAAATTTTCTTGTACAATGGTATCACCATTGTAAGATAGGGATGAGCGAGTTCATGAAACGCTTAGTGTAGCTAGCAATGTTAGATCAGTTCCAACAGATCTAGCATGTGAATTCCACCATGTGAGAGCAGTTCATGAACGTGCAAGCGGAAAATTTAGCATTGGAATGATCAGGGCAAATGCTGACGCGAAAAACAGATTTAGTCCTTATAAACCATGAATAAGGTCTATGGCACCCTCAGTACCCTTGAAGTTGATAGACTTACAGTTCATAAAGTCCTTGTAGTACATTTTCGGGCACCTGAAATGTTAGGCGTAACCTTGAAAACAATTCTTGGTAATCATTTTCTCGGGTTTCCAACATTTATCGGGGGAAATCTTACCACTAGGAGAACCCTCGTGATGTCCTCCAGCGGCACGGGCAGCTTCGTTAGAGGCTATAGCATCAGCAATGCGCTGGGTGACTAGAACCTCGATTTGTAGCGTTCAAAGGGACAGGTGGAGGTGAGGGAGCTCAATTGTTCAAAGGTGAACAGCAGAATGGTCTCCTCCACAGCTAGCATACGTCTCTCAAAAGACTTCATCGTTAGCATACATGTAGTGACAGCACTGAAGACATCAGTCATGTTGGCGTGCAACGAATCTATAGTGTAGCCATCAACAGTAGATTGATCCTCGATGGCAGAGAGTCGTGACTCGAGAGTCTGAATAGTATCATATGCCAGCAAGGAACGAGGCTCGGAAATCACACGACGAATGGCGTCATAGTGATCGGTCAAACGAGACTGAATCGAAACAAGATCAGGCAGAAGAACGGGAATGACATCTAGAATAGTGGAAGTGCGAGCAGTAACAGAGGCGAAGGACTCTCCGACCTCGTGAATGGAAGGAACAACCGGTGGACTAGATACACACTGCCCTTTTGGGGTAGGCTCATCAACAGGGATTGAAGTCACAGGACGATGACGAATAACAGACCTCCTTGGCGTGAACTTAAGCCTAGGACCTATTGGACTAGAACGGTACAAACGGTGCCGAGTCAGAAGAAGAATGTCAATGACACGGACAGACGAAATAGGATTCGGAATGTTAGGAATGGAAACAATGGTGTCAGGAACATACATAATGGCTATAAGAGGGAAGAATGTAGCAGGAACAGGCTCAACAGGGTCGTCATTGATCTCTTCGTCAGACGTGATAGGATCCCACATGCTCCTGGGCGAAGGTAGACGAGATGAGTGCTCCTGAACTGGTGCCTGAGACAGGATTCGACGGTGTATATGCCGGTGAATCAGGTACATAGTCGGATGAAGATAGTGCGTAATTGGGCTCTGGCTCAGAGTCCAGTGGTATCACGATAATCTCCTTGTTTGCCATGATGTGACGATTCCAAGTTTATAACAATAATATATAATAATATATCAGGCAATTATCTTAGACAGTAAGGCATAACAGTTTGCAAGTTAGCACACATACAAGGCAATGCATGAATGCACACACACGAATGAATGATGCAGAGCTTAGGTTATAGACTAGGTGCAGACCGATGCATCCTAATTCACTATAACCATGGCTCTGATACCACGTCTGTCACACCCCGAGAATGGCTGAATGAGGGCATGTGACTGATTTGGCATCATGGTCATGGTTATGAATGATTGACATCTATGTGAACGTTTAGAAAAGTCATTTGTCTTTCGAAAACATAAGTCTTAAACATTTATTTAAACATTTAAAATAGTGGCAGCGGGAAATAGTAGTGGAAGTACATGTTAAGTTTCAAAAGACACGTTATGAGATTTTAAATCATGACGACCCTAAGGTGTAATGTGACTAAATCTCCCAAGTGAAATGCATGAACACGCGGCAAGCAGACCATGATATGAGACAAGCAGGATCTATGCAGAAAGACATTGAATTTCATCCTTAATCACCTGAGAATTCAAGAAATTTAAAAAGTCAACAGAATTGTTGGTGAGTTCACAGGTTTGATGACACATGAAAATGTTTGAACAGTGTTTGAATCAATGTTTGAAACGATGTTTGAAATGTTTGGCCGTCATGATATTATTTTTGTTGATTCTGATGTTGTAAAGATTAAGCATGAACCTTGAATTCAAAACTAACTGTTTACCCACTCCTGGTGTCCAACCCCATGTACACCGAATGACCAGAATAACTAATGTACCCCTTGACTATTTCCGTGGAGTCAGGACTGGAGCGACCAAGTCGGGGCAGGGTCGTCAACCCAAATAGATCTATTCACAAGCTATCGTTTCGAATGAACTAATTGAATTCAATTAATAGTGGGACTTAGGCATATAACATGAATCAACATGAATACACAGATTGGGGTTTATGAAAAGAACATGCACTCAGTACGTCTTACAGTAATCATAATATCAGACAAAATGAAATTTGAAAGGCATTCATTGAATTTTCCCCCATAGTTTGAAAACAGAAAAGTAAAAGGGGCCGTGAAACTCACTTGATATGAAGATGGACTGACAGATATGAATTGAATGAAGTAGCCTAGCAAGCGTCTACAATGTAATATTAAGACGTTTTAGGGGTCCGGCTATATGGGTTAGTGAATACGTCACCCAATGTTCAGGGTTAAGTCTCGACTGTTATTACCCGATGACAGTGATGGAAATCCTAGAATATTATTTATTGGCTAATAAATAATATTGAAGTTGATGGAATTTATTATTTATTTGAATAAATAGATAATAATTGAATTTTCGCGTTTGAAATATATATTGAATAATATATGTTATTTTTCATAATCGTCACGTATATTTAATTTATTAAATATTTGTAAGGTTTTGAACCCTTTTGATTAATAAATAAATCTTTCATTTATTAACGTTTGAACGCGCGCATTATACCGCGCGTCAATACACGGTACATGTCGCGTTTTATGAAAAGAATTTAGACACTTGAAAATATGTCTATTTGTATGAGGAAATGTTTCCCAAAATATATGATATTATATATTTGTAAGATATAAGTGTGGGTTTGTCCGGTAGTTAACCGGTCTCACCGGTTTGACCTATTTGACTCGTTTAATGACCTTTTAAGTTTCCTTAACACTTAGGATTTATTAATAGACTTGTTTTAATGTGGTTTAGGGTCTTAAGTTGCCAAGTGTGCCGGTGGAAGTTTAACTTGTAAAATTGACATTTTCGAGTTACCGAAAATTGCAGTTTTGGTCCGGTTTGCTTCTAAAACATATTTTTCCACTTTGAAACTTTGGGAAACACTTTTATATGTCAAAATAAGCATGTTTTATGTTCTGGACCAGATCCAACTTTTGTTCAAAAATAAGTTATATTTTCCGTCGAAATGTCGTATTACGGTATTCAATTGTTCCGTTTTCAAGTGTTTAACTTCTCGAATCGTTTTGTAAGTTTGAGACATAATCTTGGCAGCCCTAAATCATCCATTACAAGTCCTAAGTGGTCATTTGTTGGTCACAAGGATTTTTACTTAATTTCTTTATGAAGATGAATGATATTTTATCATAAAAATTCCATTTTTACATTTCTTTGGATTTTCAGGATCCCACCTTTAAATAACAATTTTTATGACTAAAAACCATCTTACAACATGTTTGGTTCCAGATTTAGAGTTAAAGTCATGAGGTGTTTTCAAGATTGGAAAATATATATGTTTTATGGTAACTACATTTTTATGACACACAAAATGAGTGTCATCTCTTACCACTTTTAACATAGTATATATTTCATCTAAAACTTTATTTCCAAATATTATATTTATGAATTTTTCACCAAATCAAGCATACTAAATTATTTAAACTTATAATATGTTATGATTTATAAACTTTGTCACCATTTATGAAACTTTTAACATAAGAGTTCATGTTATGCTCATATTTTTTTATAAATAAATTGGTTCAAACAATCTTCTAGTTTTTCCATCAAAGAACATAATGCTACTAACATACAAGTTTGCTAGTAATCATCTAACAATACAATCAAGACTTAGATCATGAACATGATGTTGTGACATTTTATGATAAGAAATATAGAAATAATCAAGAAAGTAAGGAGTTCCTCACTTAGTCTTAAACCGGATCGGTAAATGACTTGATGGGTTGTTGATTAAGCTTCCGATTTAGCTCCTAAACCCATCCTTGATCTTTGATTAGGAAGAAGGTGGTGAAAGGAAAGATGAAACATCATGGATATGATGAAAGAAACAAAAGGTTAGTGGGGTTGTTCTTGATAGATTTTAGAAAGAAATAAAAGAATAATGACGAAATAAGAAAGAGGAATGGATTACCTTGACCAAAGAAGGTATTAGAAACTTGGATTAAGGTTGAATGGTGGGTGAATGATGGTGGAATGGGGGTGGTTGGCGGCGCTTTAGTGATGGCCGAAAGAAAGAAAGGTATGGTGGTTTAGAAAATGACTAATTGTTTAAATGAGGTGTGGTTAGTATATAAGATGGTGCAAGGGACGTGGGTTCTTGGTTTAAGTCCTAAAGTTGGACTTTGGTTCGTAAAACAGAAAGAGAGAAGAAATATCATGATTTCTTTGTTGCTTCATAAGAATGAATTAAGTAATGAATATGAGGAAATGGCTTTGTGTAGATAACTGGAATCTAAGAAAAGTTTTTGTGGTGATAAATGGCCTACGGCCAAGACCAGTGAGCATGGATTCTTCATTTGGTTACTTTTGTTTGTAAACTATGCACTTGAGGTCCCTTTATTGTTCACGTGAAGTGGTAGTTCCTATGGTTAATAATCCCAAGCCGTAAGGTGGCTAGAAAACTAATATAGGGATGGAATTGAATTCGGTCGAGATAAAAAGAAAAGTGTTCGGGTCTTGTTTAAAACCGACACAAAAGGGGAGGGGGAAAGTGGTTAGCTTAGTCCAAGTTCAAGCATATGGTCTTGGATATTTAGGGGGAAATATCAAGGATGTTGGTGGATAATGAGACATATTATCCATTGGATTTTAGACCTATGTACTTGAGGGAACAACCTTGTTGGCTAGTGATGTGATCAACATCAAGTTACTAATCTAGTTAGGAATGGATTAAAGATGGAACTAGAGTGCTGATTTTGTTGGTGCATTCGGTTAAGCCGAATAGGGGCAGAGGGAAAATACACGTGTCATTTATCTTAGGGTGGCTAATAAATTTTACCAACCATATATAATCATATAGCTATGGATAAACGAGCACTAAAGAAATATAAGAAGTTTGACGGTGGTTCATAGGGTTGAGGTCCCCTGTGCATGTATTGATAATTTTTTTTTGGAGGAAAATAGATAATTGGATTTGCAAAAGCTTGATTTCATGGCCAACGTACAATCTGTGATAAAACATAATAATGCCATGTGCTTTCTTGCACATGAGGCATTAATTAATTTGTTTATACCCTTGAGATGTTGGGTTTTGATTATGCACAATGACGTACTAAAGTTTAGAAATAAAAATTTCGCTCGACATGAGCGTTTATTGTTTGGAATTTCGGTGACAATGTTTTGTGTTTTTAGATGGAAATAATGTTTGGACTTTTTGAAGTAGTTTTAGGAATAAAACTAATTATTGTTTGAAATGGATTGACGTTCGAATGAACGTTATGTTTGGATTACGTCGGACACAACGTGATAGTTTTGAATTTGACGTTTGAATCTAACCGAATGTTAAGATTATTTTTGTCGAGGTGAAATAATGTTTTGAATAAAATGAATGTAAACTTTTGTTTTGAACGGAATGAATTCATCATTTGAATAAATGACTTGTTTTGAACACGTTACGGCGTAACATAATGTTATGTAAATATAAAATGAATATTTTATATTTTTATTATTGAAGTTCTAGCTTGAATAAACACAGAACCCTATAAGTCGATTTCCACTACGGGTAAATATTGTCGGACCTAATTGTCTATGTTCACACGTAAGTTCACCTAATTTAAATAAATTAAGCCTAATGCACATAGATAATCAGATAATTGCACGTTAATATAATATTAAAGTTAACCTGGAATATACGGGTTGTCACATTACTGCCCCATACTCCCCACAACAGAATGGAGTGGATGAACGAAGAAATCAGAAAATAATGTCCCCAACTCGTAGTATGTTAAAAGCTACAAAAATGCCACAAGATTTTTGGGCTGAAGCAGTCAGACATGCTATTTACATACTAAATCGAGTTCCAACCAAGGCTGTGTTGAACAGTACTCCTTACGAAGCTTTGAAGGGTAGAAAACCCAAAATGGATCATTTGAGGATATTTGGCTGTATAGCATATGCCAAGGTAACCATTCCTAACCAGAAGAAGTTAGATGACAGAAGTGTTAAAATGGTTTACCTAGGATCTGAAGAGGGATCAAAGGCATATAGGCTATTTGATCCAGTTAACTACAAAATCTGTGTTAGCAGAGACGTAAAGTTCAAGGAAGATGAGATATGGAACTGGAAAGAATACTTGGATGATATGGATAATGGGAATGCTGAATGGACTGACTTTGTAACGTCAGAAAAGCAGTTAGAGACTGCTCACATTACTCAAAGAGAAGAGTCATCTAATTCGGAAGATGAATCTGAAGAAGAAGAAGCATATGAAAATGATCAGCATCAATCACCTCTGAATCATTCGGAGAATTCCCACACGCCTCAAAATAGCTCAAGGACCAACACTCCTTATACATACACCTATGAGCCTAACTCATCACAAATTACGGTGTATAACTCAAACAAAAGTTCAGCAAGACCTTTTGATCACACACCACTAAAAGGTTTTAGAGACTTGGCCGAACTTACTCAAAAGGCTCCAAGTGTAGATCCACGAGGTATCTATGGAGAATTAATGTTAGCAGAAGAAGAACCAAGAAATTATAAAGAAGCTGCTAAAGATAGAAAATGGATCGAAGCAATGAATAGTGAGTTAGATTCCATAAACAGGAATAATACATGGAAATTAACTAACTTACCCGACAACCAAAAGGCAATAGGTCTATAATGGGTATTCAAGACAAAGCGAGATGCAAATGGGAAGATTATAAAGCATAAGGCTCGCTTAGTAGCAAAAGGCTATGTGCAAGAACAAGGAATTGACTTCGATGAAGTATTTGCACCAGTAGCTCGAATAGAGACAGTTCGTCTTATTCTAGCACTTGCAGCATATAATGAATGGGAAGTACATCACCTCGATGTAAAATCCGCATTCCTTAATGGAGACTTAAAGGAAGAAGTCTACGTATTACAACCAGAAGGGTTTGTAAAACTAGGAACCGAGAAGAAAGTATACAAGCTCTCTAAGGCACTGTATGGATTGAAACAAGCACCACGAGCATGGAATATCAAGTTAGACCATACTCTGAAAATGCTCAATTTTCAGAAATGCTCATTGGAACATGCAGTCTACATAAAGAAGAGCAACACATCAACTATAATAATTAGAGTTTATGTGGATGATCTCATTGTCACTGGAGCACCAAAGAAGGAAATAGATCATTTCAAGTCACAAATGGAGAAAGAATTCGAAATGAGTGACTTAGGGCTCCTAGCATACTATCTTGGTATAGAAGTCACCCAAGCAGGGGGTGAAATATCCATCAAGCAAATAGGATACATCAACAAGATCCTGAAAGAAACTAATATGCTTGATTGTAACGAAACAAAGATTCCTATTGAACCAGGAACAAGACTCACAAGAACTGAAGAAGGAGAACTGGTGAATCCTACGGAATACAAAAGCTTAATAGGATATTTGAGGTACTTACTACATACGAGACCAGATATGAGTTACTCAGTTAATCTACTCAGTCGTTTCATGCAAGAACCAAAAGAACATCATCTGAAGGGAATCAAACAAGTACTACGCTACATCAAAGGAACCAAAGATCATGGAATAACCTACAAGAAGACTGGAGGTTGCAAGATAACAGGTTACAGTGATAGTAGTTATGGTGTCAACACTGAAAAAGGAATAGGCACTACAGGTTATGTTTTCTACTTTGGAAACTCACCTATTACTTGGTGCACTCAGAAACAACAAACGGTGGCACTCTCATCGTGTGAATCAGAATTCATAGCAGCCACTGCAGCCGAACAATAAGCACTATGGTTACAAAGATTACTCAAAGATTTGACGGGATGGAAAGAAGAAAAGATAACACTAATGGTTGATAACATCTCAGCAATAGCATTAATGAAGAATCCAGTGTTTCATGGAAGAAGCAAGCACATTGATAAAAGATATCACTTCATCAGAGAATGCGTAGAAAATGACCAGATTCAAGTTGAACATGTAAGCGGAGAAATTTAACGAGCAGACATACTGACAAAGGCACTAGCAAGAGTCAAGTTTATCACAATGCGAGAACTGCTTGGCATTCAAGATTTGAAGAATCAAGAATGAAGATGATATGATTAAGGGGGTGAATGTGAGATTAATCACAATCATCTACCTAAGTATTTACTAAGTTATAAAAGTCCAAGGGTTAATTGTGTGAAATGTCTAAAGTTAAGTTTTAGTGTCATTTGTAAATATGTATATAGTTCAGGGGTCTGTTTGTCAAAATTGGAAGTCTACAACTTCCTGTATGTGTCGTACGTATATATGTATATGTCCATGTGTAGATCATTGACACACACACAACAATTATCATAATCAAAGTTCAATTGAGTCAAAATTCTCTCTAGTTTTGTGTAATCGATCATTCTAAGATCCAACAGCTTTGCCAGTGGGAAGTGGCTTCTGTTTCTTTGAGGCTTTGAGCCATGCGAATGAATTAATGTTGCTCTTCTTGATCCAGGTGGTTTTAAGAAGTCAAATGGTAATGCAAAACTAATTGTAACTACAATTACGGGAATTGTTGTTGGATATTTCATAGGCGTTTCTTTTCCAACTACTTCTCTTTTCTTACCAAGGTAACTTCTCATTCTTAGATATACTTTTACTCCAAAAAACCATTACGTTTTACTGTAATATCTTTTAGGTTATTATATCTTCTAGCATTTTTGCACCTTTTGAAGTAACAATGTATATATTTTTTTAGTTTGCATCACGCCTTGCCATTAACTATCGAAGACTAGAGTTTTAATCCCATACTTCCTTATTTTCTTATATTCTTTGATTTGTTTGTCTTTCTTTGGCCATAACTCATGCAAAATCACTTATCTACCAAGTCTATAATACTTTCAGTTTGTTTTATAAAGTGATGAACTACATATTTTAATGGGTTTACTATTATTCAATTGATGGGGCTAATTATCTAGAATAAACCTAAAAAAGTACCATGGTACAAGTCCATTGAATTAACAAACGAAATATGAAATATAATCTGAAGTAATACTCGATTAAATTGTATGGAAACACCTAGAACTTGAAATGGCAGTTCATGTTTATGTAAGAACAACCCATGATGTGTGTGTCTATATGTTTGTGTGTGCTTTTATTTGTCCATTGTTTTATTGTTTGTCAAACCATTTCTAACTTCACCCTGTATGTCATACGGGTTACAAACCTAGTATATATATAATATATATATATATATATATATATATAGGGGATGGAATATTTTATAACCCTTTTAATTTACATAACTCTATAACCCTAAATGGATGGTTGAGATTAAAAGACAAAATCATCTAATGAATTAATTTAAAGTAAGTTTTTATTATTATTTTATTCAAGTTAAAGAGCTGGAAGGGCAAAACAGTTATTTAACACATATAAAAAAAGACCCCCTCCATTTTGAAAAACCTATAACTTTTTATTGTAGTGTCAGTTTTTTATAAAAATTACAAGGTTAGAATCATCGTATTTTTATCTTTAATTCAGTTGTACTCTCGACTTTTTTAAACATTTTTTCAAAATATCCGGGTTAACATCGATGTTACCAACCACTAGCACTAGTGTTATAAAAGCGTTGTAAATATTAATTATAACTATTTACAGTGGTGTGATTACCATTAACACCGATGCTACTAGTTACAAACCTTTAATTCTGAACAAATAACCAAAATGTATAATTTGCCAATAGATAAAAAGTAACTATTAACAGTGGTGTTATGATTTAGTAACACCGGTGTTACCATATAAAAACCGTCAATTCTAAACAAATTACCAAAATGTACAACTAAATAGTGGTGCTATGACTTAGTAACACTGGTTCTGCCATATAAAAACCGTCAATGCTAACTATTAATAGTGATGTTATGATTTAGTAACACCGGTGCTACATAACTGTGAAATTAGATATAACCCACAATTAAAAAGCGTCGATGTTTCCTATCATCACATCACTGTGGGATTAAACTTCAACTCAGATCGAGTGACACATCTATGTAAATAATAAAACTAATAAAAAATCGTTTATAAGACTAAATATAATCAAGATGGATTGTTGCAATTGATACACAAAAAAGAAAAAAAAAGAAAAAAACAGACATGTGTTGCAATTCATACTCCTAAAAAAAGGAACTGTATCGAAAGATCGACCTGATAGTTGTTCGTTTGAGGTTCTGCTTTATTTTCTTTGGTGTTTTGTATAACTCTTCGGACTTTCTCTGCGTGTACGGGAGTACCGAACTGATTTTTGTTGAGTTATACAATTTCAACTTGTTTTATTTTCTTATTTTGTTAAATCCGAGGCCTTATCTGCATATCGAAAGATCGAGCTTAAGGTAGACGATTTAACGTTCTTGTTGGCAGGTTTCTAAGTGGAAAGAGAAAATCACAACTTCAAGTCTTCAGAAGCTGTTGATAAAGAGTTTACACGTGCCGTAATGTCAAGTATTCAAGATCAGACTCATCGTCAAGTTGAGGAAGAGTTTGATTGAAGATACAAGATTAATGTGGAAGTTGATACTGCACATGTCGAGGGGAAGTTTGTTATTGCATAATTCTAGGTCGTCATGTGAAGTATCAGATACAAGACAAAAGGCTACAAGATTGTGTTGTCCGAACCTGAGGCGAACTCCCAGTTTGGACTCACACGAACTATGTCCGAACTGGAGGTTCGGCTGATCGTGGTTTAGCTTAAAATGGTCATCTTATAAATAGCTTCTCTGGTATAGAGAATACAACTCCTGGTCATATCTTTAGTGTATGTTTCTGTGTAATCTCTCTGTGGCTAATACAAGTTTCTTTGTATTTACTCATCGTGTTCATACGTTTTACATTAATTTCTTCACGAAGAAGTAGACGATCCACCGCTCACGCATTTACAGCACCCACATCTGCCTTAGCATGTTGGGTTACCTTTCTTGAGGTGTTCAACTTGGAGATTAAGTCATCAATCTGAGTTTCTAAATTTGAGTTTGTTTCAATTTCTCAATTTCTTCATTTAAAGTAGTGACCTTTATAATGTATGAGCTTTCTGTTTTTCTAAAACACTCTTTTAGTTCCTTTAGGTTTGAAACTTCTTCAATTAACTCAGAGTTATGGTTTCTGTATCTTTCCACTTGTTCAATGCAAGCAGGAGAGCACAGGTGTGTTAACACTTTCTCAGAGATAGGGTTTACCTGAGATGATGACTCTTCTTTGGCCATAAGTGCATGGTTGATTGGCCCAAATTCTGCAATAACTTCCTCCCAGTCAACAAAATCTGTTTGGCTGGCCACAGTTGCTATTGAGTTGCTGTTACCTCCATTTTCACTTGGTTTTGGCGGTGTTGGCTGTGAGCTTGAAGAACCATGGGTGTTGTTGTTCTTGTAGCTATTGTTCTTATGATGATGGCTTCCTTGACTCTTGCTTTGAGTTTGATTCTAAAACTGACCTTCTTTTCTTGGACTTGAACACTCTCTTGCAAAATGACCCAACTGGTGACAGTTGTAACACTTGACCTTACTTTTGTCAAGACCAATAGGTGCATTTTTGGCTCCTTTGTAAGTTCTCGCAGTACGTTTATAGAAACGTTGAGCTCTTACTGAGACCATAGCAAGTTGTGTTAGAATGTCCATCTCCCCTACGTCATGTACACCAATACATTTCAAATCTTCACGTGTGAAGTTAGAGTGTGAGTCAGTAACTATAAAGGCATGATGGTTGTTCTCAAAGTTGTGAGACGCATTTCCAGAAAAATTTAAGTTCATGTTTCTTTGAGTTTGAAAATCAGTTGTCACAAGTGCAGTTAACTGTGGCTGAGTCGCTTCTCCACCCGCACGCGTATCGCGAGCAACCAACTAACCGGCGGTCACTGCTACTCTCCAGGCGTATCGCCTATACCTGCCAACCTTCCAGGCGATACGCCTGGAACGACTTTTCCAGGGAATTTTCAGCTTTTTGCCTCAAAATTTTTCTATCTCTTTTTCATTCTCCTCAGCTCCCTTGGTCGAAATTTTTGCAGAAATCTGCGCTTTTGACCTGCACAAATCCCCTTTTCCACATCTTGAATCTCCGAATAACCTACAAACACCAAAAAACACAGAAACGAAAAGACGCAAAATGCACGAAAAACTAACAATTTGCAGAAAATAAAAGACACAATTACAAACTATACAGCCCGGGCACTTCATCAATTAGCACAAAACATAGAAACAACCTCCCAAACCATCCGTAGGCTTTGATTTCACATCCTTGCTCACAAAATTACCGGTTTTCACCCGGTGTCTATCTAGCCAACCATCTACCAACTTCCTAACCCACAAAACAACCAACTTCAGTAACTCCAACGAGCTTTTAACCTTCCAGTGTTTAAAACGACCCGGAAGAAATCTAATCTTCTCTAGAAAACTCAAAGCTGGGTCATTTTCACTAACAACCATCTTCAACCTCCCCACACTTGGCCTAAACTCTATATCACCATTCAAAATCCCCAAATCACCAAGTGTGGCATTTCTAACTACCTCTTCAACTACCAATTCATCATCCACACTTACCAACTCCCCGGGTTCTCCCAACGGGTCATTCAACACCTCATTAACTACCATGTCCACCACTCCTCCACTCTCTACCTCACCAGGTTCCACTATTGGGTCAAAACTCTCATTCTTATCCACTAATTCAACAAAACCCCCGGTGCTCTCCCCACACTTATCCTCCTCAATCTCATCATCCTCTAACCGATTTCCTACCACCACTAGATCTATGAAAGACATAAAAGTACCTATCAAGCACACCGATTTGGTATCACTATCCTTTTGCCTACCCACCTTAAACATAACACTCTCATTCTCAACCCTTAAAGTTATAGTCCCCTCAAACACATCCACTAAAGCGCGGGCAGTCCTGAGAAAGGGTCTACCTAGAATCAAAGGACAACTAGGGTCATAATCACTGTCAACTACGACAAAGTCTATAGGGAAGAAAAACTTATCAACTTTCACAAGAACATTTCCACTATACCCTTGGGTCTCACTACAGATTTATCAGCTAAAGATATGTTCATGCAAGTAGGTGCTAACTCTCCTAATCCTAGGTGCTTAAAAACAGAAAAAGGCATAACATTAATGGAAGCACCTAAATCGGCTAAAGCATAAGTAATAGAGGAACTACCAAAAATGCAAGGAATGGTAAAAATCCCCGGATCATTAAGTTTCTTAGGTAATTTATTCTGAAAAACAGCTGAACAGTTAGCATCAAGAGTACATCAGATAAAGCTTCAAGTTTCTTTTTACTACTCAACATATCTTTCAAAAATTTTGCATACTTAGGCATTTTAGTTAAAACTTCAGTGAAAGGTAAAGTGGTCCTAAGTTGCCAAAGAATATCAAGAAATTGACCATACTCACGCGCATTCTTCTGTTGGATTAATCGTTCAGGATAAGGCACATGCTTCTAGTCATCCGCTGTAATCGATTGAGGTGAAAACCTCACTCTCTTATTCTCCTTCGCCCCCTCCCATTTCAATGGCTTATCTCCAATCGGTGGTTTCTCTTTCACTCCTTCAACCTCGACGTTTGGTGCGGTACTTGCTTGCGTCACGCTCGGATGCACCCTCCCGTTAGGCGTCTCTAGCTGTATCTCCTCATCGATCAGCTCCTCCTCAACTACCATCGGTGATGGTCTCTCTAAAACTCTCCTGCTCCTAGTGGTAATGGCATTAACATTTGCGTCGGGGTTTTGTAAGTACTACCAGAAAACTGACCCCCACATGAATTAAGCTCCTTTAGCTGCTTCGCGATGTCACCCACCGACCGCTGTAAATCCAGGAATGAAGAGGGGCCTTTAAATGTGTTGAAAGCTGGTCCTTGGGCAATCAGGAGTATACCTCTTTGTGTTAATAAGTGGGAAGCTGGTATGGTTCTGAAGAGGGTTGAGCCTAAGTGTGTTCCTAACTGGGTTACATTTCATGGATTGCCTCTTGAAATGTGGAACATAGAAAGCATGTGTAGTATTGCTAGTTGCATTGGTAAGCCAATTACATTGGATAGTATAACAGCAGAAAAATGCAGTAAAAGGGAGAGTGCTAGTTTTGCTAGAGTTCTTATTGATGTTCCAGTATTTGAATGTTTTCATGCATCTGTTAAGGCTTTTTATCCTATTGATGAGTTTGGAATGCAGAAGAACATTGACATAAATATTGAGTTTTCTAGATTACCAGTTAGTTGCCATCATTGCTTGGTTTTTGGTCACTCTTTGGAGGCTTGTGGTAACAGAATGTTAACAGAGGATGAGGCTTTAGAAAGGGAAAAAGCTGATGAAACAGGTGAAACGGGTAAAGAGCCTTCTACATTGGCTAATGGGGTGGATGCTGATGGTTTTCAGCCTGTGGTTAGTAAAAAGAACTCTGAGGTGGAAAATGTTGATGGGAGTAAGGGGAATGTTGGTAGTAGTCCTGTTAAATCCCCTGGGCAATGTAATCTTCATAGTATTCCTTTGGGGGGAAAAGCTACCAACATTCAGGGAAAGAATGGGAGTGGCAAGAATGGTGGTAGCAGTTCTACATCAAATCAGCAGAATCACTACAGGGCAGGTAAGGATAGTACTTCCAATGCTCAAGCCCAGGTTACTAAAGGTGAGAGTAATGGGAGCAGGAATGATGGGCAGACATTTGCTAATAAGAATATGCAGAGGAACACTGGTAGTGGAAAAAGTAAGGGGAATGCTGTGAAGGGGAATGTAAGGCCTGAAAGTTCTAGGAAGGTAAGTGACAATAAAGGAGTTCAGAATAGGGTGTATACTCCTAAGGGGCAGCATCAGAGTCGAAATTCTGCTCCTCCTGATAATAAGGAGCCTTTTGAGGTATCTAATCCTTTTAAAGTTTTGGAGGACATTACCACTGATATCACCAATGCTACTCAAAGTACTTCTATTATTCAGCCAAAAGATGGTTTTATCCCTGTTAATAAGACAAAAATTCTCACTACTGCTCTTGACAGTTACTATAAAAGTCTGCCCCAGGAAGAAAAGGATGAAGTTCTGGTATATGTTACTAACAAGTTGGTACCTCCTTTTGAAAGAAGGAGTATTTGAAGTTTTGCTCAGAGAAAGTTTTTTATGATATTGTGTAACAAGCATGGGTTTGATGAAGGTATGGACTGTATTCTAGAGGATGAGAGGAATATTGAAGAAGTTTGTGAAATGCAAGATGATTTGGTTGAGAATGATGAAAATCAGGAGAATGAGGTAAGGGTTTCTGGTTCTAATTCTGATCAGTTACTATGAAGATCATGTCTTGGAATGTTAGAGGATTGAATAATCTTGACAGGTTGGTGGAGACTAGAAGGGTTTTAAGGGAGCATGGCATTTGTATGTGTGGCTTTACTGAGACCAGGTTGAGTGCTGCTAAGATTGATTCTGTTACTGCTCAGATTAGGAATTAATGGAGGTGGTGTTCTAATGTCTCTTGCTGTAGGGATTGGGCCAGAATTGTCATTGGCTGGGATATGCATAAGGTGGATGTTCAAATTCTTGATATGAATGATCAAGCTATTCATTGTATCATTAATTCTCTTGAGAGTAATGACAGTTTTTTGTGTTCTTTTGTGTATGGTCATATTACTCCTGTTCTAAGGAAGGCTTTGTGGATGGACCTTATCTGCCATAGCAAAATGATTCAGGATCTGCCTTGGGTTTGTATGGGGGATTTTAATACTATTCTTGATCCTTCTGAGTCTACCTTTGTGAATTCTAAGCTTAGCACCTCTATTACCCAATTTAGAGATTGCATTGTTTCTTGTGGTTTGATGGATTGTAATTCTTATGGGCTGAAATACACTTGGACTAGTAAGCCTAAGAGAGGTAATGGTATTCTTAAAAAGCTTGATAGAGTGGTGGCTAATCAGGAGTTTTTTGATTCTTTTGAGAAAGCTAAGGTGGAATTCCTCCCTTTTTACACCTCTGATCACTCACCTATGATTCTGTTCTTGCAGGGAAGTTCTCCTGAAGATTGCTAAATCTTTCAGGTTTTTGAATTATTTGACTAGGAAGCCTGGTTTTTTGAAGATTCTGGAAGATGGGTGGAATAGGCAGGTTGATGGTTTTAAAATGTTTAGTTTGGTTTCTAAATTGAAGGGGTTGAAAAAGCCTTTGAGGAATCTTAATTTTCAGCAGGGAAATTTATTTGATAAAACTCAAAGGATTAAGATTGAATTAGAGAAAATTCAGAGGGAAATGGTTGAGGACCCTAGTAATGGGCTGTTAAGGGATGAAGAGTTTGTGTACCTCAATGCTTATAAGGATGCTCTAATAGATGAGTATCACTTTAACAAGCAGCAAGCTAAGATGAAGTGGTTAAGGGATGGTGACAGTAACTCTAAGTTTTTTCATGCTGTTGTTAAAGAAAGGAAGCATAGGAATAAAGTTACTAGGATTTTAGATAGTGAGGGTGAGGAGTATTTTGGAGAGCAGATAGGTGTGGCCTTTGTTAAGCATTTCAGTAATTTCTTGGGAAGGAAGTGTAGTGTTAGTGGAATAAATGACCCAGAGTCTTTATTTAACAAGTTTGTTCCTGCTGAAATGGCTGATAGTATGGTCATTCCTGTGTCTAAATTTGAAATTAAGGAGGCTCTCATGAGCATTGATGATGACAAAGCTCCTGGACCGGATGGCTTTACTGCCAAGTTTTTTAAAGCTGCTTGGGGTATTATAGGTGATGAGTTTTGTGATGCTATATTTGAGTTTTTCAATAGTGGAAAGTTACTGAAAGAGGTTAATGCTACTTGTATTTCTTTGGTGCCTAAAGTTGCTAGTCCTGTGAATGTTTCTGAGTTTAGGCCTATTGCTTGTTGTAATGTGGTGTACAAGTGTATAAGCAAAATTTTGTGTAACAGAATTAAAGGGGTGTTGGGGGTTATAGTTGATGAAAACCAAAGTGCCTTTATCCCTGGAAGGCTAATTAGTGATAATGTGTTACTTGCTCAGGAGCTTGTAAGGCACTACAAGAGGAAAAAGGGATGTGGTAAGGTGGCTTATAAGATTGACATACAGAAAGCTTATGACACTGTTGATTTGGATTTTCTGAGATTCATTCTTAACAAATTTGGGTTCCCTGGGATCATGGTTAACTGGATTATGGAATGTGTTTCAACAGCATCTTTTTCTATCAATGTCAATGGGAAACTTCATGGGTATTTTCAAGGTAAAAGGGGATTAAGACAGGGGGATCCCTTGTCTCCTTATCTGTTCACTCTTGTGATTGAAGTTCTTAATCTCATCATTAAAAGGAAAATTAGTTGTAATAATGATTTTCAATTTCACTGGAGATGTAAGGAATTACAGATTACTCACCTTTGTTTTGCTGATGACCTTTTACTGTTTTGTAATGCTGATAGCAGGTCTGTTCTTGTTCTTAAAGAAGCTCTTTCTGAATTTAGCAGTGTTTCTGGTCTCATTCCTAATCTGTTGAAAAGTACTGTGTTTTATGGTAGTGTGAATGAGGCTACCAAGCAAGTTTTGAGTTCTATCATGCCTTTTCAAGTTGGTAAGCTACCTGTCAGGTATCTTGGTGTTCCTCTTTTGTCTAGTAGGCTGTTATATAAGGATTGCACTTTATTGATTGAGAAAGTTAAAAAGAGATTAAGTAGTTGGAAGAACAAGTTTTTATCTTTTGCTGGCAGGTTGCAGTTAGTGAAATCTGTTTTGTTTTCAATTGGTATTTATTGGACTTCCATGTTTATTCTTCCTGGTAAAGTGTTGGATGAGGTTGAGGGATTGATGAGAAGTTTTTTGTGGAACCAGGAGATTAAAGCTAGGGGTAAGGTTAGAGTGAAATGGCAGAATGTTTGTCAAAGCTGGAAAGCTGGGGGCCTTGGGATTAAATCTTTAACAACTATGAATGTTGCTCTTATTGCTAAGCATATTTGGAACCTCATTTCAGGTAAAAATTCAATTTGGGTGAAATGGGTTAGTTTTTATTTGGTTGGTGATAGGAACTTTTGGACCTTGCAACCAAAAGATGGTTTGAGTTGGTCATGGAGGAAAATCCTACATTGCAGAAAGATGATAATGCCTCACATTCTCTATGAGGTTGGTTCTGGAAGAAGGCTGAGTGCTTGGCATGATAGATGGCATGAATTGGGGCCACTGGATATGTACATACCAAGAAGAGAAATTTTAAGGGCTGGGTTCTTGGATAATACCTCTGTGCATGAGATTGTGAATGAAAATGGGTGGAAATGGCCCGCTGAGTGGTTTAGTAAGTATCCTGTTTTAAATTGGATACAATGTCCTAGGATCATGGAGGAAAGTGATGATAGGGTTAATTGGATAAGCAGGGATGGGAGCTTGGTGGAGTTTAGTGTTTCAGGGTGTTACAATGATTTGAGTAACATTAAGCCTGATGTTAAATGGGCTCCCAATGTTTGGTTTTCCCATAGAATTCCCAAACATGCTTTTGTTTTATGGATGGCTTTACAATTCAAGCTTCTTACTCAAGATAGACTGGATAGGTGGAGTGGGGGGGGGATAATTTGAAATGTGTTTTTTGTCAGAATGTTTCTGATAGTCATAACCATCTGTTTTTTGAATGTTATTTTTCTGCTCAGGTTTGGTTGAGATTGAAGAGGAAAGCTAAGATGATGGATGCTCCTGATAATTGGAACCTTGTCAAAAGATTATATTAGCTGTTTGCCTAGGAGTAAGTCTATTTGGAATGTTGTTAAGAAACTGACTATTGCTGCTGTGGTGTATTTCATTTGGCAGGAAAGGAATATGAGGCTTTTCCAGAACAAAAACAGACCCTTGGATGTGGTGGAGGGTCTGATTATTGAGGCTGTTAGGCTTAAGTTGAAGGTTACTATGATGAAGTTTTCAACTCAGGTCTTGAAAGCTGATGAGGAATGGAAGTTTCTGCCTTTTCATTTATCTAATGAGGTACATATGTAATATTCTTTTCGATGGGGTGGGGTATTTGTGTTATGACATTCTTATACTGGTGGTTGGATGATTGGGTGGGATTTCTTGATTGGTCCTCTTTGGGTGGGGGGTCTCTTTGGGGCTTAATCTTTGATGATGGGTTTTACTATAGTGCTTGGGTAGTATTCTGGTGCAGTAATGCATCTCCCCCTCTAAAATTTTTTAATTCTGAGTTATTTTGGTTTTGGGTCACTCTAGTGATGTGGAGTTTTGGTAACATGACTCTCATTGCTTCCGCTATGGATTGGAGGTGGTTAGGTCATTGGTGGCAACAGTGTTGCAAAAACCTATTTGTGGATGATGAGTGGTGTAACTTGAGAGGTAGGATGAACCTTTACTCTTCAGATTTTTGTATTTTTAGTCCCTCCTCAAGTTGCACTTATCCTTTATTACCACCTGTGTGATGCTGCCTTTCTTGATTTGGTCTTCTTGGTCTCTTTGGTTTTTTTGTGTCTGCCTACTTGGGCTTTGGGTGGGGGGATTTTATGGGATGGAAGGTGGTGGAAAGGATGGGCTCCAAGTAATATGGTGAGATTTGGGGATGGGTTCAGGGGGGATTATGGTACATCTTGCACACAACTCACTTCCTTTGGCAATATTAGAGGGGTGGAGTGTGTGTGGTATGGTGGCATTATAAAGGGAGGAGTGGAGGTGATGAGTGAATTTAGTTGGATTAGGATTTGGGGTGGTGGGAATAACAGGGCCATTACTAATGATGTTGGGTTTTACTATAAAGTTGGGGTAGTAATCTGGTGCATTTGTGCATCATCTCTGTTTCTTTGTCTGGTTCTTTGTTTATTTTTGTTAATAAATGTTTTGAGGCATTTATTGGTTTGTTTATTTTGTTCTGTTGATCATTTGGGCTGCATATGGCTGATGATCAATTCTGCTTCTTATGATTGGTGGTTAGGATGGAAATGGCACTGGTGGTGCATTCACCCTGGAGAGATAAGGTTGGATGATACCATGGGGCTTAGGACATTATCTTCCTCCCCATATTTTTATATTTGTAGCACATGCCCTTGGTATCAAAACCCTTTTGTCCCTCTTATTGTGTCTGCCTTTTTCTTTCCTATTTTTTTGAGTCTTGCCTTCTTTTGGAGGTGGGGTGGGGGGCTGTTGGGTCTAGAGACATTGGAAGGTTGGCTTTTAAAAATGGTTAGAATGACTGGTGACTGCTGCATTAGCTGTAGGGTTGCTCTTTGGATTTTGGTCAGGAAACTTGGTTTTTGGTTTTTTGGATGGGTGGTTGAGATGAATATGGACTGGTATAATATTTCTGACCTTGTTTTCAAGCTAACTGAGTATAGGGGCTGGTATCTCAACTGTACCTATGTCTACTACTGTGTCATTGATGTTGTTATCAAGTGTACTGATCATAGAAGCTGGTATAGGATGGTAAATTTGGCTTATAGACTTGAAAATCCATCAGATGGGGAGGCAAGTCTTATGGTGATCATGTTAGTTGTTGTTTGGTTCAGGCAATTAAAGGGTGCTGTTTGGAAGAATGTCAGGTGAAAGCTGTTCTGGTATGTTGACTTAAAAGGTTGGGTTAAGTTCAGTATGTGCAATTTATGGTGGCAGCAGGTTCATGAAGTGAGGATGGGACTTGAGTTTATGTTCCTAACTGGTTTAAAGTGGAGTAGTGGCTTATCTTATTCTCCTGGAATTTTGGAAAGTGTTAAGTGTAGTGATTTAATGGAGTTTTTTGGCAAAAATGAATACGGTGCTGCTAGTTTATTGATGAACATTAGGGGCATTTGTGGGAATGTTGCCAGTAAGAGTGATGGTTTTCCTGGTATTTGCCACTGCAATATGTCTCTCAGATTAATGATTTTTTCTATTGGGGGGCTATGGATGTTAAGATTTATTGTGGTTGCTGTGATCAGATGGGTTTTGGGGACTGGTTCCAGTGTGGCTATGAGGAATATTTTGTGGAATGATCTGATTGTGGAGTGGGCTACTTTTTTGGCTGGCCATGTTTTTTGTTTCACATGCAGCTGGTCTTTGAGGTATACTGTTAAAGTTCTGGGCTACTTGTGTTTGAGAAGGAAGATTAGTTGTCTATGCAAGACTCATTTCGTGAAGATTGCTTGGTGGTTATGGAAAGTTGGTTGCATTTTAGATGCGGATAGTAGATGTGTTACCATTTATTGTCATTATGTGTATTGGTTTAGTAGTAGTATGGTTGATTTTTATTTTAGTTGTATTTTGGTTGATAGGTTAGTTGGTTGGTGTTATTTTACCCACTTAACTGTTAAGGTTGGGACGTGTCCAACCTAATGGTTTAAGTGTGTGTTTCTCTTGTACTTTTCTGGTTTCTTTTATTTATTTTGCCGGGCTTTGCCTTTTAAAAAAAAAAACCAGGAACGAAGCTTGTTGATTTCTCAGTAACGTGTTATGCTCTGCCAGCTTCTTCTGTGTCCCCTCATCTCTCGCCACAATCTGCTGTAGGATCTGGGTCTAGTTAGCAATAAGCTCCCAAATCTCCTTAAAACCAGGCCCATCATCTCCTCCACCATAGTTATTCCTCGGTGGAAAACCAGGTGGGTTTCCTCCCTCTCGCCATCCTGAATTCTGGCCACTCCTCCACCCAGACTGGAAAGAATTACCGAACTGGTTTCGGTTTCCAATATAATCGACCTGCTCAGCGGGAGAAAGCGGGCAGTCTCGGGTGTCGTGAGCGCCTCGACACAGCTCACATTTGGCTTTGATATGGAGTTTGATTTCTTCTAACGCCCTGTAGATATTCTCCAACTCCTTAGGCTTCATGGTCTCTGAGCCAATGTGATGAACACCCCGGGTAGATGTAGAAGGTACGAATGATCTAGTCGGGGCCAAGGTGGCTCTCCGATCTTCGGGTGTCTGCTGTTCAGCCAGCGCAAAGCTCTCAAAAAGTGATTTACATTCATCAACGGTGAGCTTTTCCATCATATGACCTCTAGCCGAAATGTTGAACTCCTTCTGAACAGAATAAGGAAGTCCATTATATAACTTTTCGATAATAGCCCATTCCGTCAACCCGTGTTGAGGACATTTACTCAGAAGGGTGTTGAATCTTTCATACGCGACCGAATAAGGCTCATCGGGGTCCATCCGAAAGGAGTGGATTTCCTCCCGAGTACGTGCAGCCTTGGCTGGAGGGTGATATTTCTTCAGGAATTTCGATGTCAGATCGTCCCAGGTGGCGATCGAGTTTGGAGGAAGCGTCTCAAGCCACTCGGCGGCTCGAGACGTAAGGGAAAATGGAAACAAGCGCAGATAAATGGTATCGCGGTGTTGGCAATGTCAGGTTGGGCGATAGCAAACCGAGCGTCTGTAACTCCGGCGCTGGCCTGCTCGTGGATGGTGCGACGTGCCGCCATTGATGAAAGGTCGGGGAATGGAATGGGTTTGGTGTCGCGTGCGATCTGTGTGGAAGCAGATGGTTTGGAATGAGTGATGGAAATGATGAAAGCCTCGAGCTTCGTGCAAAGAAGGCGGAACCGTTCACGAATGTCCGCGTCGGGATCAGAAAGGGGCGAAAGCTCAGGTGGGCCTTGTGAACGAGTGTGTGGCATAAAACGGGGGAAAACTCAAAAAAAAAATAGAGTAAATTACGGATTTCGTCCCCGTGGTTTGCACGAATTTCACATATAGTCCTTACGTTTCGTTTATTACGGATATGGTCCCAAACGTTTGACAAACCATTGCGGATATAGTCCCTGAGTCTAACGGCTGTTAATTTTTTCTGTTATATTTTTTAAAATGACACTTTTACCCCTCTTTTAAATTAAAAATAAATAAATAAATAAAAACTCTTTCCCCTTCTTCCTCATCATCAATCACGCCTCCCCATCTTCTCCAAAGAATACCCAAATCGAGTAATCAAATACCAAAGAATACCCAAATCGTATAAAGCAGCTAAACAAATATATACCCAGATGATATATCTTGAAACAATTAAGATATGAGAGAAGGAGCAATAAGAATTGAGGCCATGTTCATCTACCTACGCACCGCCCCCCCCCCCCCCCCTTTGACTTTAGTTTGATTTTGATTTCAGTTTCAGCACAGTATCTTGATACAAAAATCTTGATGTGTAGTTTTCTTCTGTCTTCCCGTATGTATAAAAGGGGGGTGTCAAAAAAGATTGAATTTTTGGACTGTAATGGAGGATTTGTGCTCAAAGTTCAACTCCGGCACTTAATCATCGGTGGCATATTTTGAGTCTAGACTGACACTCGTCCTGAATCCGCAAACCAAGCTCCGATCATGGCCGTTTTGTCGAAATCTGATCTCGTCATGAATATGCGGTGCTTGTAGAGGACGAGATCTGAAGGTGTATCAATGAAGATGAAGGCCGATCAAAATATATGGTCGTTTTGACCGGTGGCGGGTGACCGGAGATGGTGGGTGGACGGGATTTGTGATGGTGGTCCGGAGATGAAGGCCGGTGATGAAGGATGTATCACGAAAATGGTGGTGGCGATGTGATTTGGTGTTTGGCGATGTGATTACTTCAAAATTTCAAGTAATCTGGAATCCAACAAATTTAACAGATGCTCCTTTTATACACTCGATGAGAATTTCAATTATGAATAAATCATGGTATGCCGACCAAACGAGGAAGCAAAACAAGAAAGAAGGTACAAAAAATTCCTGATAACAATGATGAACATAAAACAATCATATACATACAGAGAGATGGAGTTTAGGAGATTTGGAATTTCGCAGATGATGATAAAGAAGAAGATACATGATATTTTTTTTAATTTAAAGGGAGGGGTATAAATGTCATTTCACACTCATTTAACAAAAAAAAACTAACGGATATCCATATCAGGGACCAAATCCGTAACGGTTTGTCAAACGTTTGGGACCATATCCGTAATAAACAAAACGTAAGGACTATATGTGAAATTCGTGTAAACCACAGGGACGAAATCCATAATTTACTCTAAAAAATAGAAAAGTTAAACCTAAAAATCTAGACTAAAAAACGGAAATCCTAAGACTCTAGACACGGAAAAACCTCAAAGACTCAAAATTTCCTAACGATGACCTAAGTTAATCTTGCTATTGCCAAGTGTCCCCGGCAACGGCGCCAAAAACTTGATGTGCTCAGAACGTACCTAAAAATGCTATTAAAACCTAGACCTAAACTAGACCTAGACACACATAATTTTACCGAAACTACCTAAAACTAAACCGAACCCTAAGGAAAGTGTACCTATCGGATTGTAGTAAAGCTAAGGCAAGACCAGGAATATCGAACCCTAGAGACACTCTATAGACAAAATTAACCTAGACCTAAGAATTTGAAATACTGAGTAATTTGAATTTGGGTTTTTTGAGATTTAAGGATTGATTTAACTAACTTAACTACCAACTAACAAGCGGAAACAGGACAACCTAAGGACAACCTTCAGAAGCAGAGGAAGATACCACCTAGACTCGGAATCCTAATCACTACTGACAACTTCAATCGGTCACGACAGATCTGATGGTGGCTAGTTCACCTTTTAAGTCCTTCCTAGCTGACAATCCTAACGCTCGAACAAGAGTTCACCTTATGGGTGCATCCAACCTCAACTAAACCTAACCACCCTCGAAACAATCTAAGGCACCCTAGGCTAGCAGGAGCTACCACTAATTACTATGACTGACAAGGATTAGCAAGTTACCTAATTTCCTAGGGCATCCCTCTTCCGATGGCAATGTGATCCTATTCAACTAAGTAACCCGACTAACCTACCCAACTATCACCTTTCGGCTTGTCTAATTAAGGCAGCAAATTGCAATCAAATACACAATTATTGACTAACACAATAGTTCAAGACGTCTCCTAAACCACTCTATCGCAACCAACCCTAAAGCCAGCTACTTTAGACTAATTACCTAGACCGAAAGACATTCGAAGGTAAAAAAATGCATCAATCAACAATTCTAAATCTAATCAACAATACACATATGCATACATTCATAGCAAAAATGGAATTTAATAAGAAAGCACATAAATCAATCAATCATGAACCGAATAAAAGTCATCAATAGATCAAAATCATCACAATGAGTCTAGGTGGCTCTAAAAATTTAGCCAACAATCATGTTAAATACAGCAATCATAATAAAAATCAGATCTTTAAGTTCAAACATGATCAAGTCTAGAAATTGATAAGAATACAAGAAGGAATCGATGAACCGTTTAATGATTTGGGATGAATATAGGATCCACCAGTGAATTCTCCTTGATTCCTAACCTCTTCTGCTCTTGAAATCGCCTCTGGGAACTCTTGGATTCGTCTGCAAGTCGCCCGATATCAAAAACAAATCCTAAAGACGAATTTATGTCGAACTGGCTAAGTTTGCGGAAAAACACCCTCCAAGCGTATTGCTTAGAGGTCTAAAAGTTGCAGGCGATACGCCTGATGCCTATATCGCGACAAAATAGTCGGGTCAAACCAACTTAAGCTTCGTTGACTTTCCTCTAACGCGCGTATCGCTTAGCAATCATCAAGTCCCAGGAGATACGCCTGGGACTGCTTGTTGAGCACTTCTTCTTCTTTTCTTCTACTTCTTCCTACTTTCTCTCGTGGCCTCGGGAATTCATCAAACTCCTATAAAACTTACATAGAAACATAAACAGGACTCAAATACACGAACTTAACTAAAAACAACTAAAACTATAGAAAACTGATTCAAGTTGACTCAAATAGACACATAAAAGACCTCAGAAATGGGATGTGTTTGCAACACATCACTCACAATGGGTGGTTTGGGATTGCCGTGAAAGGGGAGGAGGGGCGGCGACTCGTGGCTTTTTTCCGGCGGTTCTAGCGGCGGTGGGAGGGTGGCCGGAGGTGGCCAAACAGCGGCGGCAGGGGACTAGGCTGTGGGTCTCAGCTGAACAGTAGTAGAGAGGAGGGGAGAGTTGTGTTGTTGTGCCTCGATGTGGTGGTGATGGTCTTGCTCTTATGGAGATTGTAGGTTGCTATGTCCAAGGGATTACTAGTACAATGCCAACTAATCTTAGATGTGATTAGCATCTAGAGCATTTTATACTTGTGGCTAATTTTAAAATCATTTTTATTATTTGTGTTGTAGGTTGTTTATTTTATAAAAGACCACAAGTATTAGGAGGGTTGCTCTATAAAAGGTCTACAAGAGTTATGTCATGGTTAGCTTTTACAGTCAAAGTACTTTTACACTCGGATAAGTTGTCATGAACCAAAAGGGGAACAAGTATGTAAACGAACCGAATCAACACGAACCAAACATGTTTGTGTTTGGTTGTTTACATGTTATCGAACAATTGAACGAACACAAACAAATAATGAACAAGATTTTTCGTTTGTATCCGTTTGTTAACCAAAGAGCTTTGTTCGTGTTTGTTTGTTAATTTTTTACATTTCTGATCAAACAAACCTAACAAACCAAATGAACCGCACGAACCAAACCAAACACAATCACAAACGAACCAAACGAACCAAACAAACTAAGCGAACCATACCAAACACATTCACAGACAAACTAAACGAACCAAACAAACAAACACATATATGCAAGTTGAAGTGAACGCTAATTTACTAAAGGAAATTAGAGATACGCGATGGTCATAAATATTTTTAAAACCAAAAGGAAATTAGAGAATATCTAAAAGGAGATTAGAGGATTGAAATTGTATGTTGTTAAGTGTAAAATGTAAATTATAAATACTTTTTAAAATATTAAAAGTAGTAATGTTAACAAACAAACACAAACAAAAAATATGAACAAACACAAAAGAATGTTCAAGAACTCACTTAACGAACATTCACAAACACAATTGAACGAACGATGACTCTTTTCATTTTTGTTTGTTAAGCTATACGAACAAAAATTGTTGTCTGTGTTCATCCATTTAGTAAACGAATGAACACAAACGAACTCCCGCCCGATCGGTTCACGAACATTTTGCTGAAATTTCGGTTCGTTTACAACCCCAGGAACAACGAAGGCACCAGATTACTTAATTGAGAAAAGTTCTTTATAAGGAGCTAAGGTTCGTTTCTTCCATGTACTGCTCGCCAGCATGCATAATCAGTGATAGCCAGAACCAAGTCCACTAACTCATCACTACTGCTCCTACGCAGTGTTAAATATTACCAACCCACATCCCAACCAATACCTTCAAACCGCACATGTGTGAAAACCATTTTTATTTACATAGACATAAAACACACGGATGTATTGCTTTGCATGGGATGTGACTCACCAGGTTAATGGATCACGCATCGTCACCCAGTTGGGTGTCACAGACCGATTGATGAGTTTTTGACTTCTTAAATTATCTGCAATAGACAACTCTTGCTTGTTCAAAAAGGTTAATAACAAACTTTTAATATAAAGAGTTTTCATAAATTCATCATTTGTACCTTAAGGTGAGCTTATAAACTCATTTTACCAACCCATCAAAAGCTCGTTTTCCCCCAAGTGGGTATAAGAGTTTAGCCAAGCATGGCCTTAAAGATGTGATTAAGAAAGGATGGAAGATTCATAGACAAATGCAAATCAAAATCTACTTAAGTTAGTGTTCTCACAAACTTGATGTTGAAAGTAGGGGTGTCAATCGTGTTAGATTGGCGGGTTAGCGGGTTGATATTTTCAACCCTAACCCAACCAATATAATTATTCGTGTCCTGTCGAGCCTCTAAAACTCGTCTTGTTCGGCTCATGTTTCAGGTCACCCTGTTATATATTTATTTATAAATATAAGTAATACCCAATGACTTACTAACAATATAAACAATTAATTAAATACTGAGTTGAATTTTTTTAATATGTCATTCTTTTTATATCTTTCTCTCATTCTTAATTAATATTTAATAAACTTAGGTTTGTATATTTAACCCGATATAAAAAGAAACAAACAGGAAGTTTGAGAATAAGTACGGACTAATAAAAATATAATTATTGAAAGTAAAGATTGATAAAAGAGGAAACAAAACCACTTTTAGAAGTTTATATATAGAGGTAAAAGTTAAAAATCAAAATTTATAAGTTTAAATATTGATATTTTATACTAAATACAAATAATTATATTTCAAAGAACCTTAAACGTGTAGGTCGACCCAATTATTTAACATATCGGGTTCGGGTTGACCTGTTTAAGAAAATGGGTCAATAGGGTGACTCAAAACCTGTGTTTCTCGTGTCGTATTCTAGTGGTGTATCACGTCGTGTGAGGAATTGCTACCCCTAGTCAAAAGCTTAAAACACCAAAAAAAATGGCTTAAAAGATAAAAATAGGATACTAAACTAAGAAGGGACAAAGAATTAAGCAAATATTCAAATGGGAGGAAGCAAGATATTTATAGGCCAATCTGGTACGCAAGACACGGCCCATGTCGAGCACATCACGGGCTGTGCTTGGAAGAGGATCTGGCATATCTTTAGCCATACATAGCATGGGCCAGGTTTGGCAGCGGGCACGGGTCATGCTTGTCAGTTGTCAATTAACATGGGCCGTGTTGGTCAGGGGCATGGGTAGTACTTGTGTTAGAGCATAATCCTATGCATCAGAGTGTCTCGTGTGTTGTATCAGAAAGTGAGCTTTGTGTTGAGTCATTAGGTCAACTAACCATGGTCTGAATTATCAAGATTAATGGTGTCCATTACTTATAAAAATTACAAAGGTGGTGGAAGATTTTATAAAAGGTGATGGGCTAAATTTATAAAAATTAAAACAAGTTTGGTTGGGCTTGGTTTTTTGGGTGTTTGGGCCGTAAACCACAAAGAAAGGGGAAAGGGAAGTGGGTCGGTTCGGTTTGGGCCGAAGGGAAAGGAAGGGCGGCTGGGCCGCTCGGGCCGTGGGTCAGGCTGGGGGTTTGGGTCGTCCATCGGGGTGTCGGGTTGGGTCGTCGGTTCAAGTTGCGGGCTCGTGCGATGTGTTTTTGGGCTATTGGGTAGAACTGGGCCCAACAGGGGTTACGGGTTCGGTTACAATCCGATGGGTGGTTTTCTGAATGAAACGAGGTTATTCGAAAGAGTCCTGATGAACGTTAATGATTTTTAATTTGTGCTAGTTTGAAAACCAATAACACCTTGTGTTGTTTATTTATTTAATAATGTATTATGTAACAATGTTCTTAAATACGTGAGTGTTAACAAAATAGTTTCGTTTGTTTGCGTAATTTTTAAGCTCGACTATCGTGGGTATTTAAAACCAAGTTTTTAGATAAATAAATCGCTTAAATTTTGACGTGTCATTGATGTTATTTCATGACACCGGTTTTTAAGAAAAATATAAAAGTATATTTTTATATTTGTTTTCTTATTATTAAAGTTTTACATATTATTTTTTTGTAAACTTCTGTATGTTACGGTATATGTTTCCAATACAAAGGAGGGACTTATCAACGTTGGATCTATCAGGCATAATCAGTAATTAACTGATAAATTTAATCAAGTAATGCATGTAATTAACATAATTAAAAGTCAAAATAATGGGTTTGACCTGGATTTTTGGACGAGGTGTCATAGTTTATATGGAGTGAATGATGGTGTTTTCCCTTTTAAGTATCTCGGGAATAAAATGGGGGAAAATATGAATCTCATTCAAAGCTGGGATCCCGTGGTGGAGGTTTTTCGGGATCAGTTGGCTCTTTGGAAAGCTAAGAATTTTTCCATGAGGGGAAGGTTGACCTTGGTTAAAGCAGTTCTTAAGAGCCTTCTATCGTATTACTTTTCCCTCTATAAAGATCTGATTGCGGTTATTAACAAATTGGAAAGTGTTCATTTTAATTTCTTGTGGGGAGGTGATGGAAGTAATTAAAGATCCATTGGGTGAATAAAGATGCGGTGTGCAAACCTAAGAATCAAGCGGGGTTGGGATTGGTTCCGTTAAGTGTGGCTAATGACTGCCTTCTGGGCAAATGGGTTTGGAAATTTAAGATGGACCCAGGAAAGTTCTGGTGCAGAGTGGTTGGCAGCATTCACAGTGGATGCAGAGGTGTGGAGTTGGTCCCTTGTAAAAAGTCGATGTCAGGTACGTGGTCTAATTTGGTGAAATCGGTTAAGAGGCTAGAGGGGCTGGGGGTGCGACTAGGGGATCTGATTAAGGATGTCAATGGCTACTGCGTGTGAGGTGGGGACCAATCGGGGCGATTCTCGGTTACGTATTTGCATGGTTTGATTCAAAAGTTGGGGATGGAGCAGGGACCTAGATGCTTTGAGTGGTGCAAATGGATTCTGACTGAAGTTAATGTTTTTTATGCGGAGGCTTTGGAGGAGAATAATAGATACTAAGGATGCCTTATGTAGGAGGAACATCAGGGTTCAATCCTCTCTTTGTGTATTATGTGGAGAGGTCGATGTATCTATGGAGCATGTTTTTTCGGGGTGTTTGGTGGCCACTGTTGTATGGAGCGGAGTCGCCCGGTGGTGTAAAGGGTCGAACTTTTTCATTTTCTCGGTGGGTGATATGTATAGTTAGTTTCCACCTTAGTGATCAGTTAGACCCACTCAGAAGGATTTTGAGGCAGGTGTTGATTGTTGCGTCTTGTTGGAGCATCTAGAAGGAAAGAAACGAGGTGATTTTCAATAATAAAAAGGTGTCGATTGCTAATGTGATTAATAAAAAGAGGTTCTTCCGTTCGTTCTGGGTCAGTAATAGAGGTGGCAAGAGCTTCTTCATTGAAGAGGTGGTTAAGTGCGCTGGGCTCCCTGGTTTTGTTTGGGGCTGGGGGTTGAGTCTTTGTGTTGTTGTTCAGTCTATTTTTTGATTATTTTTTCCCTCCTCTATTTGCTTGATGGAGCTGTCTTTATAAGTTTGGTGTTTGGTGCCTGGTTTTATTGAAGTTTGCTGTTAAAAAGAAAAGTGACAATTTCCTTTAAGAAGTGGCTAAAGAACTAATGACTTTCTAACACTCTAAACTTTATAGAAAAAAATGAATTTTAATTATCTCAACTATTCCCTATTGGCCGATAATAATCTATACTTCTTTTTTTCCCTGCAACGAACCCCCTTTTTAATCATATCGGAAATAAACAGACCGTCGTTAAAATGACATTAATAGCGTTAAGAAAGTTTCACTTTTTGATGATTGTGCATCACAGTGGCATCTTATGTGGCATGTTTTTTTAAGTCTATGAAGAAAAGTATTAAAAAAACAACTATACAAACATAACATTCTTCTACAACTGGATAGTAAAAGCATTTCTTCATAGCATCGAAACATGTAAAAATCCTAAAAAACCCTCTATTATGGCAATAGGTACTGCCATGCTCTGGTTGTGTAGAAGAACATAGGAAATGGTTATGAGTTTCCTCTGGTGGGTTATCATCCACTCGTAAAAACGCAAGCGTGTTTGCTAGTACGTGACAGTCGCTTGAGTAATGGAGACTGCCGCAGATTCTACACCACATAAATTGGGGACATCCATCCCTATAAGCGTATTACTCGTCATGATACTCATCCATCCTTGTTATATATTACTCAGAGAAAGTAACGAAAGGTTGAAGAAGATAAAACAGGAAAAATAAAAAAGCTTAGGTCGTTGATGTGTTGTTTAGTGTATATGAAAAGTAGGGTCTTACACTATCAAATTTTAAATTTATAAACTAGTTATTCACCAGAGGACTATACCAACACACTAAGACAAGTATACCTATCGTGCGTAGCACAGTATTGGTAAACACCAGGTTGTCGAACCTTGGGGACACGGATATGTTGAAAATAGTCAATTAATAATTAAGCTGGATTTTTTTTTGTTTTGAAAATTGAATTTTAATTTAGAAAACTAAATTTAACTGAAAATGAAAGTAATTAAAATGTTGTTGAAAGGCAGATATTGGTAAAGGATCACTTAGGCATGGCTACTCCAACTTAGGGATGAGCGGTGTATCGGTAATGCGTTCTAACTTATCTCTGGGATAATTTGGGGCCCTAAGACAAGGCTACCTAGTTCCTGGGATGGGTTCACAATTTAGGGTTATAGACACGCCTTAGACGGTTACTTATGTTCCATGGTTAAGTGCTGATAAGGTTGCAGTTTATGAAGTGCCCTAGGCTGGGTCCCAAGTTATCAGTGACTGAACTCACATCTGGTTGAAGGATTAGAGTAGAGATGGCCCTAACGGTCCTAGAGTTGTGAAGCGGTTACAATTGGGTTGATAGGTTGACCTTGTAGGTCCTAGGCACAACTAAGCAGGAACAAACCCGACCTATCGGTGAATGCTTGACTGCTTGACAATGGCAAGGGTATCTACTAGCTAAGGATCAGGTGATTTCTCACTCAAACCCTATGGTGAACTTCTAAATGAATTCTAGGGTTTTCCTGATGATCGTGACTATTTCTAGTTCACGTGTACGCCGTAGAATCCGTTATTCGGCTATAAAATAGACTCCTAACGATAGATGGCTTTGCAAGCTAGGGTTAGGGTTCCACAAGACCAGAGATTGACTAGAGACAATAAAGGAATTAAATTCATCAACCAAATCAAACAATCATAACGTTTACTTCATAAATGCAAAATATACGCAAAACCGACAGGATACAAAGTCAAACCATGGTTGGATTCGCCTTGCCTAAGCAATACGTTAAGTTTAGCCAAACATATTAATGTTTAAACATAAATAAATCAGATTCAAACAAGAATTCATGACTAAAAATAAATATAATACCAAATAGAAGCTCGAAATGGTGAAAAACAACAATCCAAGACGCGTCGAATGCTTCGAATCTTCAAAGTCTTCAACGGGGTCTTTCTATTGCTTCTTTTCTGCTCTCCATGATGTTTCTAATGGTGGAAATAAGCCCTCTATTTATAGGGGTCAAAATTTTAAAATTCTAAAAAATGAGCCGTGGCCTCGACCTGAAACTCACGGCCGTGAAGTGGGCCTCACGGCCTGGCCTAGGCCGCGAGATTCTGGTGTTCTCGGTAACGATTTGGCTCTCTGATCTTCATGGCTGGGAAGTGGGACTCGCGGCCGTGACTTGGGGCTCATGGTCGTGACTTGAGACTCGTGGCCTGGGTTGTCTGGGTAGTCTTCTTGATTCTTGGTGACGACTTGGTCTTCTCGGCATCGACCTGGTCAGGCCAGACTCACGGCCTGGGCTTGGCCGTGAGGTAGACCTCGCGGCCTGGATCAATTTTGACCAGATTTTGACTTTGACTTTCAAGGTTGACTTTTTGACCCGAACTTTGACCTTTTGAATTTTTCCCAATTTTCTTTGTTTTCTCGTCTCATTCGT
Source organism: Deinandra increscens subsp. villosa (assembly GCA_039602395.1). NCBI lineage: Eukaryota > Viridiplantae > Streptophyta > Magnoliopsida > Asterales > Asteraceae > Deinandra > Deinandra increscens. The sequence continues at coordinate 76,099,289 of JBCNJP010000010.1, read as the reverse complement.
CGTGCCAAACCTGTTTCACCTGTAACTCATGATATTTATTAGAAACTTTCAAATTTTACAAAATTTTTTACATATATTCCCCTTGAATTTGACCAAAAAAATATCACTTTTTAGTATCCAAAACCACACACATCAGTTGTTAACTATAAATCCTCGTATGTGTCCCCGGCAACATCGCCAAAAACTTGGTATGTGGGTGATGTTTTAAATATATGACAATTATGGGTCAGTTTTAACATCATTATTGCTCAAGTTTCACATTTGTAAATTCGATAATAAGCCATCACCAAACACCACACACTACGATAAGTGCACCCATCCTTGGTGTAGTACAATGATGGTAAGATACCGAGGTCGTCTAAGGAAACAAGAAGGTGGGCTCTTGATACTTCACCTTTATTAATAGCTAACCAAACCAAAAGACAAGATTTGAGGTTATAAAAAATAAAATAAAGATAAAATGAGTTTTAAGTTTAATCAATCAAGATAATATCACTTGGGAGGACTTTCCAATGGTAGAGTTAGCAGCCTGTTTATTTATAAACTTCCCTTAAGATTGTTACTAGAAGGTGAGGAAGACTTACCGCCTCAAATTCTATCTACGTTCCTCCTGTTATTTACCAACAAGGATGACTTCCGGGAGAACCGTTCTGTTAGTAACAAATATAGTGTGTGTGAATGCCATTTGGTTGTAGGGCATTATAGTCAAAGTACTTTTACACTCGGATAAGTTGTCATGAACCAACAGGGAAACAAGTCTGTAAACGAACCGAATGAACACGAACGAGACAAGTTTGTGTTTGTTTGTTAACATGTTATCGGACAATCGAACGAGCACGAACAAAATAATAAACAAGATTTTTCGTTTTTGTCCATTTATTAACTAAAGAGCTTTGTTTGTGTTTGTTTATTAATTTTTTACATTTCTAGTCAAACAAACCTAACAAACAAAATAAACTGGACGAACCAAACCAAACACAGTCACAAACCACACATATGTGAGAACCGTGTTTGGTTACATATACATAAAACACATAGATGTATTACTTTGCATGGGATGCGACTTACTAGGTTCATGGATCATGCATCGTCACCCAGTCGGGTGTCACAGACCGACTGATGAGTTTTCGATTTCTCAAATGATCTACAATAGACAAGGCTAGCTTGTTCAAAAAGGTTAATAACAAACTTTCAATATAAAGATTTTTCATAAATTCATAATTACACACCTTAAGGTTGGCTTATAAACTCATTTTACCAACCCACCAAAAGCTCGTTTTCCCCCAAGTGAGTGTACGAGTTTAGCCAAGCATGGCTTTAAAGATGTGATTAAGAGAGGATGGAAGATTCATAGACAAATGCAACTCAAAATCTACTTAAGTTGGTGTTCTTTCAAACTTAATGTCGAAAGTAGGGGTGTTAATCGTGTTGATATCATCAACCCTAACCCAACCCATATAATTATTCGTGTCGTGTCGTTTCAAGCCTCTTAAATTCTTGCCGTGTTCGGGTCATGTTTCAGGTCAACCTGTTATATATTTATTTATAAATATAAGTAATAGCAAATGAGTTAGTAACAATATAAACAATAAATGAAAATACTCAGAATAATTTTTAATATGTCATTCTTTTTATATCTTTCTCTCATTCCTAATTAATATTTAATAAACTTAGGTTTATATTTTTAACTCGATATATAAAGAAACAAACAGAAAGTATTGAGAATAAGTACGAACTAATAAAATATAATTATTGGAAGTAAAAATTGATAAAAGAGGAAACCAAACCACTTTTAGAAGATTATATATAGAAGTAAAATTTAAAAATAAAAATATATAAGTTTTAATATTAATATTTTTTTATACTAAATACAATAAATTATATTTCAAAAACCCTTAAACGAGTTAATAGCTCGACCCAATTATTTAACATGTCGGGTTCGGTTGACCTGTTTAAGAAAACGAGTCATATAGGCTGACTCAAAACCCTTTTTTTATCATGTCGTATTCGGGTGGTGTATCGCGTCGTGTGAGGAATTGCTACCCTTAGTCGAACGTTTAAAACACCAAAACCAAATAGATTAAAAGTTAAAAATAAGAGATTAAACTAACAGGGGAGAAAAAATTAAGCAATTCTTCAAATGGGAGGAAGCAAGATATTTATAGGCCAATCAGGTATGGATGACACGGGCCATGTCGAGCACATCACGGGCCGTGCTGGGTAGAGCACGGGCCGTGCATGGCAGAGGATCTGGCATATCTTTTGCCATACATCACACGGGTCGTGTTTGGCATCGGGCACGGGTCGTGCTTGTCAGTTGTTAACACGGGCCGTGTTGGCCAGGAGGCACGGGTTGTACTTGTGTTAGAGCATAATCCTATGCGTCAGAGTGTCTCGTGTGTTGTATCAGAAAGTGAGCTTTGTGTTAAGTCATTAGGTCAACTAACCATGGTCTGAACCATTGGTTTCGGAGCCAGCGAACTAATGGTTCGTTGGTTAGTAAGTCATTGAAAGTGCGTGAGCGTTGGATCATTTGCTAATCTAGTGATTATGAGATATAGAAGAGACCAAAATGTAAATATAAATGAAATTTGTATTATTAAGCTTGAGAGAAAATCCACAGAGAAAACACACACAAAAGGTGTAGATGTGACAAGAAGTTGCATTCTCTATACAAGACAACCTATTTTTAGAATGAACATTCTAATCAAAATCCCGATCATCCGAACCTCCAGTTCGGACCAGGTTGGTGTGGTCCGAACTAGGAGTTCGCCAAGAGTTCGGCTCACAACAAACTTGCATCACTTTGTCTTGTATTTGATACTTCACATAGAGACCTAGAATTATGCCTCAACAAACTCCCACTCGACATGTGCAGTATCAACTTCCACATAAACTTGTATCTTCAATCAAACATTTCAGCTTGTGTAAACTCTTTATCAACAGCTTCAGAAGACTTGAAGTTGTGAAAATCTTTTCTCACATAGAAACCTGCCAACATAAATAATCTTGGTGCAAAACGTCTCTTCGAGACTGTGACAACCGGCAATTTCGCAGGTTAACCCCGTTAATAACTTGTGTTATAATTCGATAACGTCTGTTACCTCAGTTAACTAGAGTAGTTACACAAGCACTGCACATGAGTCTAGACGGCGATTAACTAACTTGAACAATTATAAAGTTATGATTTTATGTAAATCATATTTCTTGATTTCATGCGAACACTTCGTCATTTTATGTGACGAATACATTATGAGTTTGTGTGTTATATATGTACATAAACACACATTGCGTTTCACAATTTTATTTGTCAACGCGTCACATAACCACATACGATTTTGCGAGTAAAATGTCGTTGGTATTCCCCGTAGTATTCTATGATTTATATGAACTGCTTAAATAATTATAAGTTCGTATGTATGTTTTTTTATGTGAACCAATTAGGGTTTACATCTTATAAGTATTATACGTTGATTTTATTTGGACAAACTCACGTATTCGCACGGTTAAAGTTACCTCCCGTTAACCTCGCTAGGTTGTGTTGACGACTTGTTACTTCGAGGGGTTGTTTTCATCATTTCTTAAACTTCCTTTAACTAAATAAAGCTGGGAGGGACCATTGTTGTAAATTAGCATAAGTTGCTTTAAAAAAAGAAAAAAAGAAGAAGAGATGCGTATGAAACGAAAACGACGACTTCTTGTTTCAAATTCAGTAACCGATTTCTCAATTCAATGGTGATTAATCTCCAATTACTACTCTAATCACTTTGTAGTTATCACCCTACATCCTAATCATTCACAAACACACAACCTCTCGAGCTCTCTCCCTTCTCTTTCGTTTTTTTAAGTTTTTCGGTGAACTCGAATTTCCGGCCAAAATCTCCACCGAATCAGCACACCTCAACACCCTTCGAGATCTCCTTTCATCGCTGAGCAACCAGGGAAAGTCGGATTCGAGTTTCGTGTCGGTGTTCCTCGGTGTTCGCGTTCAAGGTTCAGGTTTCGTTTCGGCTTCAAAAACGTGTCAAAACTCATCTTTGAATCGAGGTAACCACTTTCCTTTGTAAATCGCATGTTTATCTTGAGGTTGTTTGTGGTTTCGCGATTTTCCGGTGACCGGAATAAAACTCCGGCCACCGGAGTTTTGGGGAAGAAAGGGATGACGGGTCGTATAAATATATATATTCATGGAACTGGTTCACATCACGAATGGGCATGTAGCATAGCTGGTTGGCGCACCAGTCTGTGCTGTGTTAGTTATATATAGCACCTCCAGCAATTTCATAACACAACACAAGCCACTGTCCTAGTGGTTTGTGTGTTGCTTTTCGAGCCTGAGGTCACGGGTTCGAGTCCTGTGACCCCCATTTTTGTTGTTTTAATTCTTTTTAGAGATTACAAGTATGTCTTGGTCCAAAAACACAAACTTTATATCATGATATTTTAAATCGCGGCTTGTGAAGCTTCCATAGGTCCCTTTAGGATACTCGTTGAATTTATATTTAATGAAAACATTATGATTTAACTGGATTGAAGTTTTATAGTCTCGTAACTATTAAAAAAAATTGTCTTAAACATACAAATATATATATATATATATACATATATATATATATATATATATATTTGATTTTTTGTCATGCGGACGTTTTAAATATTTTCTTTAAACTCTTGAATTTTGACCCCGCATATAAATATAAGATTCTCCACATGTAATAATAACAAGTGTAAAAAATTAGCCTTAAAAAATATATATATATATATACTAGTTTTTCTTATCCCCGTGTGTTACACGGTTGAGTTTTAAAAAAAAACTACAAATACAATCGTAATCTACGACAATTATGTATTTTAGCTATATACAAATTTCTCAGTAATTACTCGCACGGACTGCGGTCGTAACGTGTCGTGGGTAACATCGCTTGCAATGATGAAACTCCCGGGTAACATGATGTTTGCAGTTAAAAAAAAATGGAAAAATGAATTTTAATAATATAGGTTTTATCTTGTTTGTGGATAATAATACGAGTTTTGAAATTTCCTCATAATAATACGAGTTTTGTGGGTATTGGATTCTAATGATACACTGTTAGTTTTTTACTAACGGTGTTAGTTTGTTACTTACGTGGCACCCGATGTGGACTGTTTTCCTCCTACGTGGCACCTGACGTGGCACCTGCCACATAGGCAACATACTAACTCCATTAGTAAAAAACTAACGGTGTATAATTAGAATTCAAGACCCACAAAACTCGTATTATTGTAAGGAAATTTGAAAACTCGTATTATTATCCGCCAATAAGGTAAAACTTATATTATTAAAATCCATTTTTCCAAAAAAAAATATAGTCGCAAAAAATAAGGATTTTGTTTATTTTATTTAGATGAAATACTTGGTAAATTTGAATTTAAATTTAATTAAAGTAAACAAAATTATAAAATTAAATAGATATTTTATATTACAAGTATAATATTTAATTAAAATATTATTATGAATAAAGTATTATAATCATTATATATATTTGTAATAAAATATTAACCTTAATATTAAAATTTAGTATTTGGATAACTACTAACCTTAATATAAAAGTATTTGAATAATTACTTATTAGATAATTATTTGTTAAAAGTTTAAACTAACTAAACCCTAATATGTAAAATATATTATTCTAATAAAATATAATATATATGCAATAAAATATTAACCTTAATATTAAAATTTAGTATTTGGATAATTACTAACTTTAATATAAAAAAATTGTAGTTTTAGTATTTGAATAATTATTTATTAGACAATAACTTATTAAAAGTTTAAACTAAATAAACCCTAATATGGAAATTTAGTATTTTTATTAAAAGTTTGACTTAATCCAAAATTTTATGATGATGACAAGTGTCATTTTTTACTAATTAAAGTATGACAAAACTTTTTGTTTATTATATAGTGTGTGTATATATATATATATATATATATATATATATATATATATATATATAGGGAAAGGATCATGCGAAAACACATATATTTTGCGAAAACGCGAAAACCATCTTAAAACCAACATAAATTTTTCATACGTTAATATATTTTTTAAAAGTTTTCACCAAAAGTTTTATAATTATGTTATATTTAATTCTATAAAAACAAAAAATAAAAAGTTAACGTTTTTTTTATTTTTTATTATTTTCTGTGATACACATGTGTACCACAAAAAAAAACTCATACTTTAGTATGAGTTAATATTTGTTTTCTCTAAGACGCACCATATATGTTATATTTTTTGTCATTCTTTTTGTGTTTTTTTAATGATACACATGTGTACCACACCAAAAAAAAACCTCATATATATGGTATACATTACTAGTTTTAAAAGGAAATTACACCATAAGTCTTATAGTTATGTTATCGTTATATCTAATGAAAAAAATAACTTTATAACTTTTTTTAATTATATTTGCACATGTGCACTATGTTTCATTATCGTTAGTACCATAAATATTTTAGTGTTTTTAATATGTTTTTAACATAAGGAGTGGAGTGTTTTTACACATGATAATTCGTTTTTTGTACAGTAGTAATGATGATGATACACATGTGTATCACACATGATACACATGTGTACGAAGAAAAAAAACGTAATTTTTTTTTTATTTTTGTTTCCAAAATTGAAGATAACATAATTATAAGACATTTGACGCCAATTTTATGAAAAAAAACATTAACGTATGAAGAAGTTATGTAGGTTTTAATATTGGTTTTCGCGTTTTCGCAATATAATGGGTTTTCGCAGGATCCTTTATATATATATATGACGTTTTATTTTTCACACTTTTGACTACGCCCGTATATTTATATGTAAATTTAAGATACACATATCTGTGTACCCGATCATCTCTACATTTATTATTTGGAAAAACATACGCACATAGATTTCCGCAAATCAATGTGTCCGTGAATTAAATGTCATTTTTTTACTGCTATCGAACAAACGATTTTTATCACGAATTAAAATTGTCACCTACGTCGTATTTGGAATTATTAGATATTAACACCGTCGTCTAGGCTATGTTATTCATGTGCAGACACACACTTATGTATGTAAAATCGATAAGTGATCGGTAGTTATGCAAGACTTGAAGTCTTACCAAATTATAGCAGCGCACCCTAAGGTGAGTTACACAACCTTTTACGTTACATTCGGGTTTGGACGATAACACACGCAAACACGTTACAGCCGGGTTAGGGTGATAACATGAAAACTATTATGTAATGATTAAAGTATAAATCTAGTATATATCACATGTTCACGTAAAATGCTTTATATTTCAAGTCCTTACTTTATCAAACCGTTAATAGCAAATAGCTAGGTGATATTGGGTAGTACTACTGGGGTCTGACAAACCCCACTCAGCGGGCACGAGATGCACCACCCGACTAGCAGTCGGACTGAGGATAATGTCAGCCTAACTTACCGTAATCGAGTAGACACGGGGAAGGCAAAACACGTAAGGATTATTCCTACAACTAATTGGTCAGCATCGGTTGCGAACGTTTTAGTGACATGAATTTAGGCTCGCTACCTACGATATGTATTGTACATGTAACATACATACTTACATACGAATAAAAACTGTTGTATTCGTACCGCATACTTATACTAAATATACTTATGTGCTTATGTGAACTCACCAACATTAGTTGACACTTGCTCTTATGCATGCTTTGCAGGACGCTAGGAGTATCTGATTTTTGGGTACGTACGTTGGTTAAAAACCTTTTATTTTGGGAACTTGACTTTAATCTTTTCAAACTTGGATTTAAACTGGTTGTTTACTTAATGGGCGATTGTTTTGCGTGACATTACTTTGATATGCTTCCGCTGGATTTTAAAACTCTTTTTTTTTGGATATTTTCCACTTTGGAAATATATTTACATTTTTAACCCTTAACTTATGTTTGATGTAACTAATGACTCGAGTCCTTGTCTGGATCAAACCCCACACGGAGTGGAAATTGGGGGTGTGACAGATTGGTATCAGAGTCAGTCGCCGGCCAGTGTGCCAGCGAGGACGCTGGTTCCCTAAGGGGGGATGATTGTAACATCCCACATTGGTGGGGAGGAGAACTAAACAATGCTTTATAAGGGTGTGGATACCTCCCCTACCAAGACGCATTTTAAATATGTGAGGGGCGGATGCCTAAGGGCATGCAAGCTGCCAAAGCGGACAATATCTTGGTTGCGACGGGCCTGGGCTATTACAGAGACTCCAAGATATTTTGATTTTGAAATTTGACTTCATATTCCGTATTGATCGAAAAGAAATAAGAAATAAAATCTTTTTGATTTTTCAAACTTTATATCAAAACACACCTAAAATCTTTTTGGTATTTTCTGATATGAAAAATAAATGCATTACAGAATCATACACTATTTTTGTCTTTTGAGAGAAACATCACAACTTGGGATTATATTGGTCATAACATGCTGAACTACACATCAATTTCGATTATTGTAGCACATAAGCCATGTAGATTGCAGATATAAATTGTCCAACATTAAACTCAGGCATAATCATACTAATAACATCTGGATATGTTAAGGTATTGATTAGATTTGCATTGACCAGTGTACCCCACACTATCAGACACACTCAGATATGTGTTTGCTTATCACACTTTGTGATTTCACTTGTGTTTTAACACATAGTGATTGTATTCATGATGTAGCCAACTGTATTCCATGCAAAAAAATATAAGAATGTTAAATCGTCTACCTTAAGGTCGATATTTCGATACACAGATAAGGCCTCGGATTTAACAAAATAAGAAAATAAAAAAAAGTTGAAATTGTATAACTCAACAACAATCAGGTCGGTCTTGTGGACACGTAGAGAAAGTCCAATGAGTTATACGAAACACCAAGAAAATAAAGCAAAACCTTAAATGAATACTATCAGGTCGGTCTTGTAAACACGAAGAGATAGTCCGATCATTTAAAAAAAATAAAGGAAAATAAAAAAAAGTTTAAATCTTTGCAAAATGAACACCTCATCCCTTTCAACTTTGTCAATTTGAATAATGTTTGGTAGAGGATTAGAATAACCTGCAAGGATCTCAATCACGGGCTCCTAGTAATGTTTTATATCTCCAAATGAGTTTAAGTCCCCAACATCTTGCTCTGGAAGACCACTAACCTCTTCTTTCAACTCATCACCCCCAACAGTCTGCTTCACCCTCAGCACTTCAGCAATTGAGGGAATCATCAGTGCGGTATTAACCTCCACAACCTCATCCCCGACTTGAGAAGGGAGCAACCTTTCAAGATCCTCCGCAGATGGTGAAATAGACTCTTCTTCTTGAATTTTTAACAATAATATCTCACGTTTAGATGTCAAGCACTCGAATCATAGTTGATCCAAAAGGGTGGGTTGTGATAGCAACTTATCAGCCTGGGACAAAAGTAACTCCAACCGAGCAATGTTTTCTTCTTTAGATTGCCAAATGTAATGAAACTGCTCATCATCATGGTTAGGAACATTATCCTGCAATTGAATAGGAAGCTGGTTTTGATCTTGAATATCTATACAACCTGGTCGAGAGTATTCATATGAACCATTATACTCCTCCCGGTAACCTGTAAAAGATGTGACATTAACATTAGTTTCATCATTGATAGAATACACATCTTGCACCGAGTAATTATACATCCTTGAATGAGAGTATGCTTGAGAATAAGGAGAAGGAGGTTCATGGTACAAATGGGATGAGTGTGAATCTTCATATTTCGTCTCATGATATTCATCCTCCATTTCATGCAAGTGGTCCGGACAATCAACAGTTGAGTGCGAACGACTCATGCAAAAGATGCAGTAGCCGTTTTTCCAACTTGAAGGCATCTCATAATCTTCATACCCACACAACTTTTTGTACCACCTCACCTCACGTACCTTGGACATTGCAAGGGCACGTGATAAAGGATCCCGCAACAGAAACATGCATCATCATAACCATAATCATCCATGATGAGGTCAAAATACTTGAGTCTCTGCTATGTCTGTAAAATGAACAGTCTGCACACACAAAATAGAATACCCGAGTAACAACGAACACAAATAAAATAATAAAAATAAATAAACAAAAAGAAAAAATATTTTTGATTTTTTTAAGCTTTAAAGAAATCAAAGAGAACTAAAATCAAACAAAACAAATAACACTAAACGCACTAGCTCCCCGGCAACGACGCCATTTTGATAAACTTGTCGTTGGGGTCAGTCAAAAACCTTATTAACCTAGGTAGCTAGGGTAAGTCAGGTATCGTATCCACGATGAGCGTGTGGTTAGTACTATATATTATGTTGATTATTTAAACTAAATTATCTAAAAAACTAAAAAGTGTAAAAGTTGATTTTTGATTAAGTAGAAAATAATAATGAAAATACTAATAAATAAAGATATGATCACACCAGGGTTCAGGTTAGCAATAGACAACATAAACTTAGCTTGATTATTATGAAACTGTTACATAGACATAAATTGGTATTGACTTTAGTGTGAAGTACTCATACAAGACCAAGGAATCTGGCGGATGCTGGCTAACAGTCCGAAACCGAATAACGGCTCCTGCTAAGATGTTGTCTTAGTACCAGTCAATTGGTAATAATAGAATTGGTGATTACTTAAGAATTAAGCTAATAATTAATAATCAAGCAACGTCAAAACCAGTAAGACGAATCTTTAATCAACTAAATCTACCAATGGCTTATTATTCAATCATAAAAACGAATGCTTGAATTTACACCTAATATCATAACAATCAAAACGAAGAAAACATAAATCTTAGACTAACCCTACACCCCGGGTATGATCACAATAGGTTTAGCCAATCATAATAATAAATGATTCAAATACTGTCACTATAAAAATCATTTGTTAACACAATCAACTAAACACTCAACGGTATGAACCAAATAATAATAAAATAAGAACTAAAAAATATAAGAATTCCAACGCCCTTTTTTTTTTGCATCTCGAACCAGCATCAAAGAATAGGTATTTGCTTTCTCGGTTTCCGTGCCAGCCAAGCAGCCGTCCATCCTCCAATATCTCGAACGTGAATCCCTTTTCCTTTTATTTGCTGCTCCAGAATTTGTGATTTAACTTAACTATGGGCCTTTGAGCCCAATTCATCTTTTAGGGGCTGTTTGGTTCGTCTTAATAAGGTCTGTATGGGTAAAATCGCTGACCGATTAAGACATTATAGCATATGTTGGTGTTTGTTTGGGCGTGAACCATCTGACCGAAAAAGGTATTTTAGTCTGACCGAAAAAAGCCAGAAATGGGAGCCTTTTTGATCCAGACGCGCGCTGAAGGAAGGGACAAACGACGGAAAAACGAAAAAAAAAACGGGGCTGAAAAAACGAAAAGAAAAACATTGTCACCAAAAACGAATCTTGTGCTCGCCCAGTTTTCGGAGCTGCATTCGTGTCCGCAGGTTGCGTACGGGAAGGCAATTTTATCAAATTCGCACACCCCCTGCGCGCAGGTAGATACCGGAGTAAAACACAACATAAGAACTTAATATGTCATGTAGGTTTTTATATATAAGCTAACCATGTTTTTGTTTTCACATCAATGTGGGACAAATTAAATGAAAGAAAAAAAATAGTGTTTTTATTCCCACACCAATATGGGACAAGGTAATGAAGTAAAATTTAGGTGTTTTGTTCTCACACCAATATGGGACAAGCTAAATGAAAAAAAATAGATTTTCTTTGTTCTCATAATGATTTGTTAGTGTTTTTTTTTGTTTGATTATACAGTCATTCAAATGTCCAAACAAACAGCACATTATAATTCAGCACCTTATTGATTCAGCACTTCTATACCATACAGACGGCTTATTCATTTAGCACCAAATGAAACAGACGAACCAAACGACCCCTTACTCTGTTGGTTCCACGAGAAACATAAATAAATAAAATTTATGAATTACAAATAAAAGTAATATTATTAGAAAATGGTTATAGAGATTGCAGCTTGACTGCGTTATGGTGCGGGTTGAAGTAAAAATACACCGTTTAAATTTATTTTCATCATCTCATACTTACACCAATAATAATATAAAACACTTTAATTTATAATCATAATGGTGTATTTAGTAGGAATTTTATATAAAATTAAGTGTATACAGACACCACTCATCAATTGCATGGCTGGATAACTCTTGAATAATCTTTGAACTTCAAGATCCACTTGTGAAAGATACTAACAAACTCCCCCTTTTACCATGCTTGAGTCTTGACACATATAACATGCAATTTCAGAAAACAGAAATGCGATTTCCTTTTTCTTTTAAAAATTAATTTAATCTGGGCGAAAAACATCTCTTCGAGAATCCAAGATATAGATTTGAAATTTGATTTCATATCACATGTCGATCGGTCGAAAATAAATAAGAAACAAAATCTTTTTGGCTTTTTGAAACTTTACATCAAAACATACCAAAGTCTTTTTGATTTTTCTATGTTTATGCTAAAACACACCTAAAATCTTTTTGGAGTTTTTCAGAAATGAAACATAAAATGCAGTACTAAATTAGACACTATTTTTGTCTTTTGCGAGAAAGATCACAACTTGGGATCATATAGAACATAACACGCTGAACTACATTTTAATTTCAATTACTTCAGCGCATAAGTCATGTCGATTACTGGTATAAATTGTTCATCTTAAACTCAGGCACAATCATACTCATACCATCTATATATGTTATTGTATTGATTAGATTGCTTTGACCAGTGTACCCCAAACTATCAGAACATACTCAGATATGCATTTGCTTATCACACTTTGTGACTTCACTTGTGATTTGACACATAGTGATTAAATTCATGATTTCGTCAACTGTGTTCCATGCAAAAAGAAATAAGAACGTTAAATCGTCTACCTTAAGGTCGATCTTTTGATATGCAAATAAGGCATCGGATTTAACAAAATAAGAAAATAAAACAAGTTGAAATTGTATAACCCAACAACAATCAGGTCGGTACTCCCGTACACGCAGAGAGATGAGTTATACGAAACACCAAAGAAAATAAAGAAAAACGTCAAACGAACAACAATCAGATCGATCTTTAAATATGCAGAGAAAGTCCGATCGTTTGACAAAATAAAGAAAATTAAACAAGTTTAAATATTTGCAAAATGAACACATGTATACATAGTGACTTCTCATTTTCTTTTCCACATATCTTTTTCTTAATATCTTGAAATATGCTTCAAGAGTTATCCACTTGGTCAAGCATTAGTATTTATGTATATCACATCTGAATACTTTCTGATTTAATGCCGAGCCTACCAAGCACATCAAACAATGATCTTATGGTTTTTTTCATCTAATTTATCCATGAGTCAGACAAGTAAGCCAATGTACCATCATTTCCCAATCATGTTGGATACAATTTCTCATTTTCCAATGTTTTTGTATTTTTCTGTTTTTTAATGTTTTTGTATTTTTCTGTTTTTTTTCTCCCCCTTAAAATGAAAACTCTATTTTTGAATTTTCATTTTAATAAAAACACAAAGACACTATTTTTGGTTTTTCAATTTTCTCCCCCCAAACTGCATTCGGAATATAAAAGAAAGAAAATTGACCTTCCGGCATGGATACCTTTCAATTTTATTTTTCAGAAAAAATTCAGTTTTTGAAATTTGATATCACTTGTAATTTAACTTAAATCAGCAGAATACTCCTCCATCAGCAACTTTTCAATCACCAATAGGTCTTCTACAAGTACCTGCACACTGGTCAAACACGTCAGTTTATAAATGACCTGAAGTGAATCGCTTCCGGTCGACCAGTGTCCTGATTTCCCTTCGAAACCACTTTAGGTTTCCAGTTTTGATGTTTTGATAAACTAGTATTTGATGAACCAGTCACAGTCGATTGTGACGAACATCCTATATATGGGACATTTTGAAAACGAGGAATAAATCTTCCTTGAGTTTTAAAAAATGTAGGTTGTGGATAGTCATCAAATACTCTGCCATATTCGTCAATGAATCTTGACTTGCCAGTTTTACCAACATATGGAACCTTTCATCTTTTTGATGTAGAAGCAGCAGAAAAACGGATAATCTTGTGCCATATGCCCTTTTTGTCGGCAATTATAACACAAGCGATTGTTTACATTTCGCCTTTTGGGAATCTGCAAAGCTTCATAAAACATATTTTCTCCAAAATGTTCATAAAACGAATCAAATACTTGATATCAATGATCATGAACCCATTTATATGTTAGGCTTTTTGGAGTAGAAGTTGATCCTCCAGAAGAATATTTAGCAACTTGTGGCTTCTTGTTCTTCAGATCAACATTCTTTACAAACACTTCAGCAATTTTCTGAGCATCCACGCAATGTAGCGAGAATTCCTTGTCAGAAAATATCTGTTTCGAACCTTTGAGTTTGTAAAACCTCTCCGGTTGAACTTTGTTAACTTTGAAAACCTCTTTATCCAAATTATTCAAATTAATATTTTTCAGCTGCAGTTGCTTTTGAATCTGTGAAGCACCAATATCAGGAATTGTCTTCTTAAAACCTAGACCTGGATGTTTTCCTGAAACCTTCTCTTCTGAACCAGATGATTTATGCCCGTTTTTGGCAAGACAAGAGAACTCTACTTTGATCTTGTTGATATCTTTTGGAGCATCAACAATTGTTTCAGCAATGGTAGTTGGGGAACTTGCATATTTCTCTTTGTCATCAGAAGAAGAACCAGACACAACCTTTTGAGCTTTAGAATTTTCAGCACTCTTGCATGTCTTCTCTTTCCTTCCTTCAACAGTGTTGGAAACAACAAACTCAGAATAATCACTAGTCTCGACCTTGTCTTTCAAATCATGAACTCCTTCTTTGAGACTACCCAGTGGTGACACTGTTTTGTTGAACATCTTCTCAAAATTCTCATCTTTTGCCAAGAAGCTTGTAAAAGATTGTGAATTAGTAACATTGTTCAAAAGACGTCTTGAATCAATGACTTCAATCTTTAATTCAGAAATTCTTCGATGAGCTTCAGCCAACTCATTTATGTAGCTATCAACCTTTTATCCACCTTGTTAATTTCATATTTCTGTAATCTCAACTCATCTAGCCCAGCAAATAATTCCTTCTTTAACATGTCTTCATTTCTCTTTTGAATATCTAAATTTGCATTTCAAACTTTGTTCACACTTACTAACTCCCTTTTCTCATCAAGTAACTTTTCCATATCAATCTGATAGGATTGAATCTTAGCAGCTTGTTCATTAGAAAGTTTAGTAAGAGTATCAAGTCTGGACTTGGATTTGTCAAAAAGATTTTGAAAATCATTTGTGGTATCCTCAACTTCATCCTTCCATTTCTTCACTTCTTTAACCAAGTCAGCATTTTCGTCAAATAATTTTCTAATTTTCAGTTCAAACTCCTATTCAAGACCTTGAAAAACTTTTCTTTTTGAGATGAAAGTTCTTGAATTAGATCGTCCAATTTTGTCTGGTTACCAGTCAACTCTTCTATCTTCTTTTTATTTTCATCAACCAACAACTCATTTTCTTTTAGCAATCCTTGAATCTTCTTGTCTTTCTGAGAACAAAACTCACAAACAGATTCATAACTACTATTTCCAGAACCACTTATTTCAGATTAAGAATCAGTTAGTTCTACTTCATCATCACTATGTACGATTTGAGCAATTAACGCAGATTCGGAAAAAATTGCAGACTCATTAGGAAATTCGGCAGACCAATCATAACCTTCATTGGATGTTTGTGCTTTTGACTCAGAAGTAGTAGCAGTTAAAGCAATTTAAGGATTAGAAGTTCGTCCCGAATCATATTGTTTATCAACTTGAGAAACCAAAGCTGTTGTAGACTTTGATGAAGAAGCATTTGATTTTGAACATTCACGAGCAAAATATCCAAAATTAGAACATTTGAAACATTTTGCCTTTAACTTATCTATTCCAACCTTGCCATCTGGATTTTAACTTTGGAATTCGGTCTTCTTCTTGAATCTTTTAACTCTTTGAGCTAACATCGTAAGTTGCCAATTAATATCCATTTGTTCAAGATTATCCGGATCGATCTGATCAAAATCTTCTTCAATCAGATTAGATGTTGTCAAACCACCATTCAACAATCCATAATATGAAGATATTAAAGCATAAATTAATGCCAAATGTTCATCAAGTGTTTTTGCAGAAAATGACGATTGACTTGAATGATTTGGAACAGTGAAATTACACCCTCTTGATGAATTTTCCAAATTTCCTGATCCATGACCAGCAACAAATGCTGTTTGAGGTGGATTTGATGAATCAAAACCAAATGATTAGATTTTGCATTAATACTTGCAGAATTTTGCCCATGATATATTTCAAGATTTTGTAATTGAGGAGTGGACTTGTTTGAAGTCATCATTTCCATCTCTCTAGCATGAAGCTTTCCGGTTAAATCATGAAATGATAATTCAGAATACTCTTTGTCATGAGTCAGCAGGAAGACATAATTCTCCCATTTTGATGGTAAGGCTTCTAGCAATTTCTCCTTCAACTCCTCTTTTGTCTTCTCTGTTTTAACTACTTTCATTTCACTTATCAGATGTGAAAATCTGGATACAAGAGCAGAAATATCTTCCTTATCATAATATTGAAAATTTTCAAATTCTTTATTCAGCACTTTCTTTCGACTCTTCTTGTATTGATCATTGCCTTCACATCGTGCAGATAGTGCATCCTATAAATGTTTTGATTTCTTGCACGTACTAAAATGATGTAGTAACTCAGTTGGTAAAGCCATGGTAAGATATCCAAAATCTTTTTGTTCAAGCTCATAGAGTTTTCTCTCAGCTTGATCAAAAGTATGAACTTCTTTGAAATCTCCCGCTTCAGTTGGATGTACGTAAATCTTTTTGATTGGAATCCACAAATTTATATCATTCGTGCTGATATAGGCGGAAAATCGTTGCTTCCAATGTTGATAATCTTCCAACTTCAACAATTTTGGAACTTTCTCGCTTGTTCCATTTTTGTTATCAAATTTAAGCATAGCTTGCATTGTGCTTTGCAAAGCCGCAAAAGCTTGGAAATCCGACATCTTTTCCGAAATATGATGCTTCAAAAACTTCGAACTCAAAAACGAAGGTCTTAAAAGCGGATTTTGGGTACCAAAATGGGGGGACTAGCCACTAGGCAGTAAAAGTCTAGATCTCATCGAGACGGTCGTTTTGGCTGGCATTAAATTCCGTAACTCTTAACGGTTCTCAAGTTACGTCTGTTTTAGTGAAGACTACTTTTCCGCCAGCGGACCAAGCTTCTCAACGTACCAAAATCTTCTAACGTACCAATCTACGTACCAGACCAAATCAGCAGACCAAACCAACTCAGCGTACTAGTAGCGGACCAGGATAAGCTGCGTACCAAACCAAGCAGCGTACCAATTATGTACGGCGTAACTGCCAGCGTACCAGAAAATAACTGTCGCGTACCAACGATGAAGATTGCCTAGCGTACCAACAACCAGCGTACCAGAAATCTATGAAGATTGCCTAGAGTACCAGTGTGTTCATCCAACGTACCATCATCATCATCAGGCGTACCAGACTAAAATCGACTAATTTTTCGAACTTTTGACTTATGAGACTGGAATTTGGAACATTAAGGTGCGAAAACACTCTAGGAACGTTCAGAAATCATTTTTGACCTCGGATTACTCAGAATAGGGAGAAATTGATGAAAAACAAAGAAACCCTAACATTCTCTTACTACAAACTCGAAAATTGCCAAAATACAGCAGTAGAGCCACCTGGATTGCTCTGATACCACTTGTAAGTACGTGTAACGATCTTACTACTACATGTTTTGATCAATCCAGTGAACACGAGAATGTAAATAAGAGTTTTCGTATTAATCACTTGAAGAATACAATGAAGACTCTCAGTTCCTCTCTCTAGAAAACACACACAGAAGGTGAAGAATGACTCAGAGTTCTAAGCTATCATTCAAACACAAGCTATTTATAGTGATCACATACTAAGCTGCGTACCAAGCTGCGGACCAATTGGTACGACGTACCAGCATAGTATGGCTCATAGTATGATCACCCTTTGACTCATACTAACGCTCCCTTAGATACAATACACGAGACACATCATATAATAGGAATATGCTCTAACAAACTATGTTGCACCTCGTAAACCAATCAAAAAACGAAGGGATGTGAGATTCAAGGGTCAGGCTTCAGGAAAGATTATAAGTTGGATGTATGTGGCTAGTTTGAAGATTTATGGGATTAAATGCCAGCATGGCTTTCAATACTTAAAACGTGCTAAAGATTTCAGTTCTCTGCCAGTATGTGATATTCGGGAGCTTACTAGAAAACCATTCTGCAACTATGGTAATGACTGGAGTGGTTTGCACTTCAAAAGTCAAGTTGAGAAAGAATGTCTACATGGATTTCAGTATCTAAAGCCTCAAAGACCAAAGAGGCGAGAACACCCTACTGAGATACATCAGAGATCCAAAGAAGAAATAATCCTGATTTTCAAGAAGAAGCCAAAGGTTAAGAAGAAGATTCCATTGATGAAGATGGAGTTAGATTTCATCAGAAACCTGAAATGGTGGTATTATAATGAGAAGACTGGTGAAGCTGTAATTGTGTTGAAAGAAGACAACAAGGTTGTGAAGGTGTATGATCCAATGTGGCTGATTATCTTATCAAAGGCTGACATAGATGTGTTGTATCACAATCAAATCATGTTTCATCCAGACTATATGGATCAGGCTTTGCAATTTCAAAGGGTGATTTGGATATGCTTTTCGTTCAACATTTATGCCGGACACAATCATCAGAATACTTGGACTGAGATGGAGGCTGAAGTTGAAAAATGATGAAGACTGACCAGAATTTGCCAAGGGGGAGTTTGTTGATACCTGCAGATGGCAATATGTTGGATCAGACAATGTTTTAAAGATGTCAAGATTTCAACAAAACCCTAGTTGTCGAACCCTGTCCAAACCTTAGCCGAACTGCAGGTTCAGACAAGCTCTAAAGTTTGGACAGTCGGGGTCTTATATATAGGTTATTAGGTTTGAAATTTTGTACCAGTTTTTCTTATGTGTGTGTTATCAAAGGTGTTTTAGCTCTGAGTCTTATTTGTAATCTAATCTTGATTGATAATAAGATTAAGCATTATTTACACGTGTTTGTCATGGAACTGTTTACACAATGTCTACAAGTCGATCACGATCCACCGCTCACGAACTTACAGTCATACACTATAAATAGTTTTAGCTTGTTTAGATCATCAGGAGCTTTTGCTAAGTGTGTGTTTCTGTGTGTGTTCTAGAGAAAGAGATAACTAAAGAGCTTTGTAATTATTTCGCATTGTGATTCAATAAAACAAAGCTTATTTACTTTCTCTTGTACTAGATTGATCGATTTTACCAGTAGTAAGACCCATCTCGCGCTCTTACAAGTGGTATCAGAGAAAATTCAGGTTGCTCTGATGGTTTAGAATTGATCAAAGTTGCGTTTTCGAGTGAGAGAAAGTGGGTTTATTTAACTTTTCATCAAATTCTTCATTTATGTGAGGTTTTGAGTGATTCTGATCCGATAAAATAATTTTTTACATCTAGTGTCACCTTTGTACGATTTAGTTTCTTCAAATTCATCATCTTTCAGAAAAATCAGTCGAATTTAGGTTGGTTCGCCGGATGAGTGTTGTGGTTCGCCAGGCTATATTCATACTGGTTCGTTGAGAGCATTGGTTCGGTGATTGAAGATACACTATCAGTTCTCTAGGAAATATTTAGCTTTGGTTCGTTGGGTTTTGGTTCACTAGTATATATTCAAACTGGTTCGCTAGGCAATATTCAAGTTGGTTCGGAGCGATTATTTCACCTGACCATTGGTTCGCCAGTTAGCTTGGTTCGATGGAGATATTTGGTCCGCCAATAATTGTTTTTGGTTCGCTGGTGATGTTTTCAGTTCGCTCAAAGGTTTTTGGTTCGCTTGACTTTTTGGTTTGGGGGATGTTTGTTTTGGTTCGCTGAGCAGAAAGTGGTGTTAACTATAACTGACGTAACTTGAGTTCTGTTTTGAGTTACGGAACCTATTACCAACCAAAACGCTCGTCTCGAAGATATCTACACTTAAACTCGCCTTATGGCCAGTATCCTCCGGTTTTACTCCCAAATTCAACTTCTAAGACCTCCATTTTGCATTAAAAGTTTTCAGTACTGAAAATGCTATCTCAAGATGTCTGATTATAAAGCATTTACAGTGATGCAAAGTGCAATGCAACAATTAATAAATTATGATAAGGAAATTTGAACCAATCAGAAAGTTCCCAATTGCTACAATTAGAAGATTACCATAATTGGAAGCAAAGTTTTTCAGCATATATCAGTACCAATGATATCGATTTGTGGATTCCGATTGAAAAAAAAATGTTACAAACGTCCAAATGATGATGAAGGAGAATTTAAAGAGGTAAAAGATTTCACATCTGGTGAAAGAAAAAGTTAAGAACTTGAAAAGAAAGCTTATAGTTATCTTACTATGGCATTACCAAAAGATATGTTGCATCAGTATAACACGTGCACAAAGTCTAAAACATTGTGGGATGCATTAACTTTACAATGTGAAGGTAATGATCAGCATAAGAAAACCAGAAGAAAGGTTCTGAAAAAGGAATTTGACAATTTTCAACATTTTGACAAAGATAACATTACTGCTATAGTTTCTCGACTATCACACTTGATAAGTGAACTAAAGATGGTTAATGTTGATAAGACCGACGAAGAGTTGAAAGAAAAGTGGTTGTAAGCTTTACAACAAAAACGGGAGAATTATGTTTTGTTGCTTACTCACGACAAAGAATTTTCGTCATTATCATTTCATGCTTTAACAAGCATTTCTTGCTGGATGTGGTTTAGGAAATTTTGAACAATCTGGTTCATCAAGAGGATGTAGTTTTACCATTCCAAATACTTTAGGTCAAACTGCATTTTCTACGAAGACAAGTGATGAACATTTAGATTTAATATATGCATTGTTATCTTCATATTATGGACTTTTGAATGGAGGTTTGACGACGGATAATCTAACTGAAGATGATTTTTATCAAATTGATTTGGATAACCTTGAATTTCGATGAAGTTGCATAATTTGATATTCACAAATTGTTTCAGATTGTCTCACAATACTTTCGATTTCCGACAATCATTATAATACATAACTTCCCAACTTAATAAACTCATATGCCTTCTTTTCATTTTCAAACTGCTTCTTTTCCGTATTTGTAAGATCTCTTCTCCATTTAGGTTCTCTAGAAGAATCAGTTGGATAAACATATAAATCCTTAATCGGAATTTCACTAATCTTTATTCAATCCATCAATATATGCTTTAAACCTTGAAAACGCTAGAGCGGATGGATCGTGATCAGTTCGACATCATTGTGTAAGCTAATGTATGAACAAATCGTGTAAATAAAACTCAATCTCTAATTCAGTAAACTGGTACGATTACAAAGAGACTCAGAGTTGTTTCACACTACAAAACACACACATAAGCAAAACTCGTTACAGATTTCAAACCTATAAACCTATTTATAAACATACGATAGTCCGAACCCTACAACTGGTCCGAAATCTAAGTTCGGCCTAGGTTCGGCCTGGGTTCGGCCAGGGTTCGGCCTTCAGGTCTTAGTTGAAATCTTGAACTTCACAAAAGCTTTGTCTGATCCAACATGTTGCCACATTCAGGTACTAACAAACTCCCCCTTGGCAAATGCTGGACCGTTCTTCATCATTCTTGATTAGCCTCCAGCCCAGTCCATGTCAGTTGATGATTATTCCCGACATATATATTGAACGCGAAGCATATCCGAATCACCCTATAAAATTGCAACGCTTGTTCCATGAAATCATGATGAAACAAGATCTGATTATGATATAGTACATCAATATCAGCCTTGGATAGGTTTATCAGCCACATCAGATCATAGACATTCACAACCCTGTTCTCATCTTTCAACACAATAACAGCTTCACTAGTCTTCTCATTGTAATACCACCACCTCAAATCTTTGATAAAATCTAACTCCATCTTCATCAATGGAATCTTTTTCATCAGATCAGGCCTCTTCTTGAAAATCTATATTATTAGCTTCTTCCCGGTCTTCTTATGAATCTTTGTTGGATGTCGACGCCTTTTTGGTTTTTGAGGATCCAAAAATTGAAATCCTTTTCTGCATTCTTTCTCAATAAGCCTTTTGAAGTGAAAATCCTTCCAGTTAGTGGCCATAATTGCACAAAGGCTTTCGTGTCAGCTCTCGAACATCCCAAACCGGTAAGCTACTGAAATCTCTTGCACATTTGAAGTACTGGATACCATGTTGATGTTTAATCTCATAGCACTTAAAACTTTCAGCATACATCCAGGTGATAATATCTCCCGAAGCTTGACCCTTGAATTTAACATGTGATCTTTGTTTGATTGGCTTTGGAGGAGGAACATAATTGGCATGAAATATCTTCATGTATTCATCAAATGCCCAACGTTGTTTTTGTTCCTTAGTCTCCTTAGCAATCGGGTCTTCAGGTTTTTCTGCTTCTTTCTTTTTCAATCTTTCTTCAGCTTCAGCACCTTTTTCTTTAGGAAACACTTCAAAATCACCACCAGATTGATTGTTGTTGAAATTTGAGTATAGGTCTGGATATTATTCTTGAGTGATATCTTCTACCTCAACTTCTTCATCAAAAATATCTTCAACATCTTCATCAGACTCAGGATCAGATGACTCATATTTGTTAGGTGCAGCTTCAGAAGCTCTCTTCATTTCCTCGTCATTCAATTCAAAGACTGCTTGAAGTTGTTTAGCTGTTAGATCACCAACAAACTCTCCTTTTTCTAGTGTTTGTATAATTTCTTTGAATTCACCCAAACTAACCGCAACTTAATTTGATGGGATCGAAGTGATTGGCATTGCTTCTCTTGAGTCTTTCTCCCCCTGGGATGTAGATGTCCCAGCACCCGAACCAGTGGTTCCAGTCGGGCCTGATCCTCCACCTACATTCCCTTGAGGATCATCATGATCGGGATCGTCATTCAAATACTTCATATAGTCTTCCTAACAACCAGATTATCACCAATCTCCCCCAGAGCTTTAAATTTCTGCATTAAGAACTTTATTTGCTCACTCATCTCAAGAAGCATGCCACTTTGGGTCTGACTAGCTTTATTCAAACGTACAATCTCCCGATCTTTAGCTAAATCCCGACTATGCAATGTAGTAATCAATTGACCTTGAGATTGATTATGTGCCCTCAATTCATTATTACTTGTTCTTAGCTCAGTATTCATCTACGATTGCTCTTTGTAAGGAATATTGCGCTTGAAATATTTCCGACTGAATGCCAATTTTGTTGTGTTCCGGCTGAAGTTGAAGTTGAAGCGGAATTCTCACTTCAAGCGGAACTGGCAGTTCAAGCGGAAAGAAGCAGTTTTGTCTTTTAGCGAATATTCCGGGTGAACTTGATTATCCACAAGATAATGAGTTCAACCGGACTTTTTCTGAGATATCTTTTCAGCAAATCCAATCCTGCAAAAGCTTCTCGTATGCTTCTATATCTGATTCAAGCCGTTCTCCTAAAGTAGTATGTTGCTGCAAACACGCAAGGTATTCCAATTGCCGATGTCTATTTTAGTAGTTTGTATTTGACTTTTTAGTTTACGGTCTAGATTAGATCGCATGAGATCAATGGTTGTCATTGATCTCATCAGCACTATATATAGCATAGTTAGCTCTCAGTACACATGACCTTGAACAACTTGTAATAGTGTAGCTTTGAGTTAATGCAAATAGTGCCGAGTATTTGATACTTTGTTGTTACTATCTTTCTGCAAATCAAGCATTTACATTATACACAAGAACTAAGTATCGCTTAAGTAAAGTGAAATATAACTTTAATTTGTAGGGTTATATTTGCAAGTAAAGGGCTTTGTTTTAGTTTAACTCTAACTAATAACGATCCTACAAGTGGTATCAGAGCTTTGGCTCTCACTTTGAAGACTTTCAGTGCTTCAAAGTTGATACTTTACTTGCTTACTTTACAAGCGTTGCTATTTCTTCTTTCAAAAGGTTTTCAAAATGAGTGATTTAGTCTAAGTTGTCCAAATGGTTCTTCCAACAAACCACCAATGTTCACTCCTGATGACTTTGGTACCTGGAAACTCAGGATGGAAGGTTTTGTTAGGATTCTGGACCATCGTATTTGGAAATCTTTCACTGAAGGACCCTACTCACCCATGGTTTCATCTGTTGATGATGCAGAAGTCAAGATACCAAAACCACTAAATAAATATGTTGAATTAGACTACACTGCTCTCGAATTTGACCATAAGGCATATTGGACTCTACAGGCTGCACTTCCTAATTCCATTTTAAGTGGGTTTAAAGGATATAAAACTGCATTTGACCTGTGGAATGCTTTAAGTGAAATGTATGAAGGAACCAGTGAAGTAAAAGAAAACAAGAAAGATGTCTTAAAACAGTTGTATGAAAACTTTACTTTCAAATCTGGTGAAACAATGACAAACCAGTACCTAAGATTTGTTTCTTTGCTTGATGAACTCCAAAAAGTAGATGTAAAACTAGACCAGGTAGATGTTAATAGAAAGTTCCTACGTTCCCTGCCTTCTGTGTGGACAGTTTACACAGTGAGCAACAGGGAATGCAAAAACTTGAAAAAGATGAGACTCAGTGAACTTCATGGCATACTCAGTGCCTATGAAATGGAACTAGATCTTAAACAAAACTCATCTTCTAAGTCAACTCAACTGTTTTCATCTGCACTAGTAACTACTGATTTTAACAGTCAAAGGTCTTCAAACTCATCATCATATCAGTCACCTATTGTCAGTTTCCCTGAGAAACCAAGGTGTCAAGAAAGTTTTTCAAACACGTTTGAAAAATCTCACAATGCTCATGTAGCAACTGACTCTTACCAAGGCTTCATACCTGAAGATCTTGAGTGTATAGGTGCTGATGATTTGGAGGAAATGGACATAATGCCTCAACTTGCTATGGTTTCTGGCAGAGCTCAAAGGTTTTACAAAAAAACTGGTAGAACCTACAAGGGAGCAAAAGGTGCTCACATAGGCCTTGACAAAAGCAAGGTGAAGTGCTATAATTGTCACCAACTTGGTCACTTTGCAAGGAAGTGCTCTCAACCAAGAAGAGAAGGACAAAATCAGAGTCATGTCCAAGTGAAAAATCAAGGAGGAAGCAACTCCAACAACAACAATTCTGGCAACAACTCAGGCTCTCACCCTACTCCACCAAAGCCAACCGGAAGTCAAAACCACGAGAATGTGGTAGCTGCTGTTGCAAATCAAACCTCATGTGTTGAATGGGAAGACTTCGTTGCTGAGTTTGAGCCTATCAACCATGCTTTGATGGCCAAACAAGACTCCACCTTAGATCAGGTAAGCTCTATCCCTGGGAAAGTCCTAGAAAACCTATGCAGCCCTGCCTGCATAGAACAAGTGGCAAAGTACCGAAATCACAACACTGATTTGATTGATGAAGTTTAAAACCCAAATGAGTTAAAGGAATGTTTCAAGAAAACTGAATCATCATACATTTCAAAAATTGAAAATTTAACCAAAGAGTATGAACAGTTAAAACAAACCAACTCAAAACACAGCTTGATGACTTGCTGTCAAAGCTTGAGAAATCAAGAAATGAAATCAAAGATGCTAAGGCTGAGGTTGATGTTCTTGAAATTAAGCTGAAAGATGCTTTGTTTACTTGTGATAAATTTCAAGCAGCAAACAAAAAGGCTGAGAAACTGTGGATGGGAGGGATGTATGGTAAAGCAGGTGTTGGGTATAACTGTGTTGAACCACCAATTGAATACTCACCTGTAATCAAACCGATTGATGCTTTGAAATCTGAATGCAAAGTTAGTCTCACAGTTGATGACATTTCATCACAGTCAAGTTCTGAAAACACTGTTGAGTCTAAGAAAACTGAAGTCACCGTTGCAAGCACATCTTCTTCAGCTGACCAATCAAACATTTTGAGACCATCAATTGCTGTTCCTCCACCAACTGTTTATGAACCCAAGGATTCAAAAGTTGGAGGAAAGCAACCTGAGCAACCAAAGGGAAGTCAAACTCAAAGGCTTGGTCAACTAAATTTCAACCAAGTAACCAAACTTGAGTCTCCCAGAAAATTTGAAACCAAAGTTGTTGAATGCATGTTCTATGGTGAACAAGGTCACCTAGCTGCTGTATGCCAGTTTAACCCAATGAGTAAAGTTAAACCATTTTTGATACCAAAACCTGTTTTGCAACCAAAAGCCAATTTTCAAAAGAAACTCACAGGAAGAATTTCACCTGTGAAAAGTCACACAATGAAGCATTTTGGATCTGAATCCAACAGGGACTTAATTGGTAATGATAAAAATGGAAGTTTCTCTGTTTTAAGGCAAAATTGTTTTCCGGCTGAAGTTCAGGCAGAACACTTTTCCGCTCGAACTCATGTTCAACCGGAAAACAAAACTCAACCCAGATCAGCTACTGCTCCAAAGCAGAGACCACATGTACACTTTGCTGATGGGTTTGAGCATTTTGAAGCTCAAGGAAGAAGAAATCCTTCTAGAGGAAAGACCACCTCTAGAGAAAATTTTTCAAGAAGCAAAAAGTCTTACCAACCTGAAAATGTTTTTGATACTAGTTCAAGTGGAAGTTACTGTGTTCCACCTCAGGGGGAGAGTTCAAATCAAAACAAACACTTTCCTCAAAGATTTTCAAAATCTCCTGAAAGAACTAAGTTGGTTAACCAAGGAAATAAAAAACCAAAGAAAATAACCAACAAGCAAAGAAAATTTAAGGAGTACAGGGAAAGAAAAATTGCTGAAAGGAAAAACACCAAAGGTGAAGAATTTAGTCAAACAAGTACTCAATATGAGAACTTCAGTTTCAACAATGATGATTTGCTTAATGAAGCTCCAGTTTTAAATACTTTAGTACTCAAGGAGTATAAGTATAATGATGCTTATGGCAGACCCAAGACCACTCAGGCTTGGGTCCCCTATAGAAATTAATCATTTCTGATATGTGTATGTGCAAAATAAAGGCCAAAATAGCCTATGGGTAGTTGACAGTGGATGTACTTGCCACATGACAGGGAATAAGCAAATTCTAGAAAATACAAAAAGAATCAATGGAGGACCAGTTGCCTTTGGAAGCACAAAAGGCCATATCACAGCACAAGGTGACATGACAAATGGACTGGTAAAATTTGACAGAGTCAATTTTGTTGATACATTGAATTTCAACTTGCTTAGTGTCTCACAAATGTGTGACAAGAATTTGAATTTAATGTTTAATGAGAAAGAGGCCATAGTCCTCAAACCTGGTGTCAAAATTCCTGATGAACTAATAATGATTAAGGCACCCAGGAGAGATGGATTATATATTTTGGATATGTCAGTTGCTACACCCTCATGTGGGACTACTTGCTTTGTATCCAAAGCCTCAGTTGACGAATCTGATCTGTGGCATAGAAGGTTAGGTCACGTGAACTACAAAAACATGAACAAAATTGTGAATCTTGGCTTGGTTAAGGGTCTTCCTAACAAGCATTTTGCATGTTCTGAAAACTGTGTGCCATGTCTCAAGGGCAAGCAACACAGAACCTCCTTTAAGCCAAAAGTTGAATCTTCTATTTCAAAACCTCTAGAGCTGTTGCACATGGATCTTTTTGGTCCAAGTAGATTAATGAGTTTAAGGAAAAGGTCATACTGTTTTGTTATAATTGATGATTTTTCAAGATATACTTGGGTTTTCTTTCTCAAAACAAAAGATGAAACTGCTGAATTGCTGAAAAGTCTTGTAATTAATTTAGAAAATCAATCAAATCTCAAAGTTAAAACTATCAGATGTGACAATGGCATAGAATTCAAAAATCATGTTTTGAATACATTTTATGAGGAGAAGGGAATTGTGAGACAATTCAGTGTTCCTAGAACTCCACAGCAAAACGGTGTTGCTGAAAGGAGAAATAGGACATTGATTGAAGCTGCTAGATCCATGTTAGCAGACTCCAAACTCCCTGTGATATTTTGGGCAGAAGCAGTGAACACTGCCTGTTATTTCCAAAACAGGATTTTAATTATCAAAGGCACAAACTAGACACCTTATGAGCTTTGGAGAAAAAGAAAGCCAAACATTTATTTCTTTAAGCCATTTGGTTGTCCTGTTACAATATTAATAACCAATGAGTCATTGCCCAAATTTGCTGAAAAGGCAGATGAGGGATATTTTGTTGGATACTCAGGTGTGTCAAAAGCATACAGAGTGTACAACAAGAGAACCAAAATCGTTGAGGAAACTATAAATGTCTCTTTTAATGAAAAATCTACCAACAATTTTGAGTCTCAACCCACTTGGTTATTTGATATTGACGCACTAACCACTGCTTTCAACATAACTGTTGATAAGCCTGTGAGATCTTTAGTGCAGGAAAATAACTTTTATAGGTCTGCCGATGAACATTGGAAGAGCAGCACTTCTGGAATTGAGAAGCAAAACTTCTTCTCTTCAATGAGCATCAAACCTATCGTGCCAGGCAATGGAATGAAACCTTCTGAAATAATTCAAATTGAAGAAGAAATTGTTCCGGTCGAAGTTCAAACAGAAATTTCTCTGGCTGACGTTCAAACGGAAATTTCTCCGGCTCAAGTTCAACCGGAAATCTCTATTTCAAAAACTGTTGAGAACAATGATTCCGGATCAACTGAACCTGAAAATTCAAATGATGAATTCAGTTTCGAGCATTTGACCCACCTTTCAGAAGACAGTTCTCACAATACAGTTGAAAGTTCAAATCATGTTTCGCAAATTGCTGATATTGAGCTTGATTACAGACTTCCTCAGCTCAATATACCTTCAAATGGAAGAAGCCATGAGTTCCCTACGTTTCTAGACAGAAGAATCAACAGAGATCACCTAGTGAGAAACATTATTGGAGAAGTGTCAGCACCTCTGTTGACAAGGAGTAGATCTGCTAATGCAAACATTTGTTTGCATACTGCATTTTTGTCTCAAGAAGTGCCCAAGAAGGTAACAGATGCCTTGGAAGACAACAGTTAGGTAGAGGACCCTCACCATCCTAACAAGGTGTGCAAGCTAATCAAAGCTTTGTATGGTCTCAAACAAGCACCTAGAACCTGGTATGAAACTCTTTCTAACTATCTTCTAGAGAATGGCTACAGGAGAGGGGCAATTGACAAAACACTTTTTGTTAAAAATGTTGGTAAGGATATGTTGATGGTACAAATCTATGTAGATGATATTATTTTTGGTTCATCTAACACTGTTTTGTGCAAGGAGTTTGAAACTTTGATGCAGTCCAAATTTGAGATGAGCTCTATGGGAGAATTAACATTCTTCTTAGGATTACAAGTGAATCAAACTACAGATGGAATCTTTTTGAATCAATCAAAGTACATCCAAGACATGCTGAAAAGATTTGACATGCAAGCCTGCTGAAGTGCAAAAAGTCCTATATCCACTTCCCACAAGTTAACCAATGACTTAAGTGGCAAGCCAGTGGATGTGCACCTGTACAGAGCAATGATAGGCTCACTGATGTATCTCACTGCTAGCAGACCTGACATCATTTTCAGTGCTTGCTTATGTGCTAGATATCAGTCCTTACCAAAGGAGTCACATATGCTAGTTGTTAAGAGAATCTTCAAGTATCTAAAGGGACAACCAAAATTGGGTTTGTGGTATCCCAAGAACTCTGACTTCTCTTTCAGAGCATTCACAGATAGTGATTATGGTGGTTGTGACATTGATAAGAAATCAACATCAGGTGGATGTCAATTCCTAGGTGAAAGACTTGTCTCTTGGCAATGCAAGAAGCAAACTTGTGTTTCCACTTCAACTACAGAAGCTGAGTATATTGCCGCTTCAAGTTATTGCAGCCAAGTCCTTTGGATCCAAAATCAAATGCTTGACTATGGGATCACATTTATGGAAATTCCTATTCTTGCAGACAACAACAGTGCCATCTCCATCATCAACAATCCAGTAAAGCACTCCAAAATCAAACACATTGACATAAGGTATCATTTTATTAGAGATTGTGCAGAAAAGAATCTGATCAAACTATTTAAAGTTCATACTGATCACCAGTTAGCAGATTTGTTTACAAAAGCTTTTGATGAGGCAAAATTTTTCTATCTCATCACAGCCATTGGGATGATGAATTTTGAATAAAAACTTTTCACAATTTTCAAATAAAAGAGATACATGTTCTTAAGAGCCCGTCTCTTGATACAAAAAGAAAAAGAAAAAGAAAATTTCTTGTGATAATTTCAGTTCATAGTCAGTAACCTCTGTTACACTATGAAAATTTATCACAAATTTTCAAAAATCTTGTGTTTTTGTGTTCAGCTTCAAGTTCCGGTTCAACCATTGAGTAAAACAACTTTTGAAACTCACCGGGTGAACTTCAACCGGAAAAATGCTTTGCAAAGGACGTGGAAAATGTTTGTGAAAACAATTCTTCCAAGCGGAAAAATCATCCGCTTGAAGTTCAGACGGAAGAAATTTACTTTTTAAAATAAAGGAGAAATGGGTTCCGCTTGAACTTCCGGGTCAACAAAGTCAAAGTCCCATTTAATTACCCGGAAGGCACAATTTTCTAAGCGGATATACATTTATTTACCCATTAAGCTTTTAACTGATTAAAATCCGAGGTTTCAGTAAATTTACTTTTGGATAAAGACATGCTTTAACCAGCTGTACCGTATAACCCATAAAGCACCTGTCCCATCAGTTACTAAACCGTCTGTTTTAACTCTCTCTCCTCCACGTCATCACCGAAAAAGTAAAAATCCCTAATTTACCGTCACTTTCCCCATTTCTCTCAACCCCACCCAGCAATTACTCCCAAATTTCTCTCAAACTCTCTCCGATAATCCTCCGTGTAACCGTCAATCTTCTCAAAACATGTATCAACAATGGCTCCAAAATCAAAGGCGAGTGGCAAAAAGCCCATCGGTGACTCAAAGTTCCCTGTAGAACACAATTTGGTGGCGTACCTAGAACCACCAAGCAAAACTGACATCTACAACGGCATGATAGACTTCATCAAAAGATCTCACCTTCATTATGCGCTCACTGTTGAAGCAGAAATATTTGAAGAGGTTATGGAAGAGTTCTGGTCTCATGCTAGGGTTACCGAAGGCGAAGATGGTAGTGAAACAATTGTGTCAAAGGTTCAGGGCACAGAGGTGGAAATTGATGAAGCAAAAGTGCGAAGACTGTTGAAATTAAGGGATAACGGTGGATATGAAGTAGTCGACTCCCAAAAATATCTTCGACTATTCAGGGATATTGGATACGGTGGTTCCCTGCAAAGCAAAACCATCAAGAAAGGGCAATTACCATACAAATGGAGGTTCTTGGCCCATACAATTCTGGTGTGCCTATCTCCAAAGAAAGGTGGATTTGACGAGCTTGCAAGTGAACAGGCTCCCGCCTTCTATGCTGTGGTAAAAGGTGAAAACTTTAATTTTTCGAAACTGATTTTTCAAGACCTAAAATCCAACATTCATTCTAAATATATCTACCAGTACCCTATGTTTTTGACATATATTCTCAAAGAAGATTACCCCCAAATCGTCTGGCTTGGTAAAATCTTGCCACAAAAACTTCTTAATGAGAAAACTTTTTCAAACCTTGCTTTAAACAATACTATATTTCTTGGAAGGGACACTGACTATCCCTTACCAATTCCAAGGCAGTTTCCAAATGAACCTGCTACTGCTGAGGTTCACCCGGAAACTGTAGCAGCAACTGAGCCCCATGCTCAAGATGACAGAGCTATAAACCCAATAGCTTCTAAACACACATCTGTCCCAGCTTTCTCTACTCTCAAAACTTTTCAATCCAAAAAGAGGAAAGCTTCCACAATCACTACCACTACCACCTCATCATCAACCTCACCTCCTGTCATTTTTAAAAGACAGAGAAATGTGGTTACTAGGTCTCCTCCACCTAGTCCCACCAACCAACCCGAAGCTTCTAACCCCGTTCAAGGTAAAAAGCCTAAACGGAAACTGGTTAAATTGGGATTCTCTCTTAAGGATGAACCTTCATTTGAGGGGGAGTCATTAGAAACATATGCACAATCCCCATCTGAACACTTTTCGCCCCTACATCCCCTATCACCTAGGAGTGACAATGGACCCACTCTTGGTTCAATTGAGGGTGTTATTAACTCACCAACCTCATTACAGGAGAACATACCGATGAACCAGGACCCTGTTGCATTGAACCCCCACTCCTCACCGGAGGTGAATCTCAGGAGATCTGAAGAGATTCATGCAGAAAGGGCTACTGCTGCCCAAGGATCCCCACGGGATCTTGGTGTCAGCAGTAACATCAATAAGACCCAATCTGTGGAAATCTTCTCTGAATCAGCACCTAGAAGTCCTTTATTGGATCCAAGGGCTGCGAAAACAGATGAAGAGAATCCCTGGTGCCAAGAAGCCGTGGGTACCACTGCTGATCAATCTCGGATTGATAGCTTGGTTTTGTCCAAGGATACTGGTAAAAAGCCTGTTGAGGACAGTTATACACTACCTGAATTGACGAAACTGTACCTTTCTCTCCAAGAACAGGTTGATACTCTGAATGCAACTATTGCTCATTTGCTGAAAGCTGATCCTACAAACACTAAAGCAGGTCCTTCAAACCCTATCAGAGAAGCTGATGAAGGTGTTATTGCTGATGAAGCTGATACTGTCAAATTGGGGGAGAATATGCCCTCAAGTCCTGTTATAACTGAAATTGAAGAAATTGAGAGGATACCGGCTGAAGTTAGAGCCACAACTTGTGAAAGAATTGGCGTCAACCCCTTCACTGTAGAAGAAAGTTGGGTGAAAATGAAATGCAGTCAACTGATTGTTATTTCTCCTTTTGAGGACCCCAACCTCACTGAGCTTGTACAGTTAACCATGCTGATTGCTGGTGCTCTCCCTGAGCACATAAACATGAACACAACACTTCTCAAAGATGTTATCCTTCCGGCTGAAAGAGCCAGTGATCAAGTGGTAGGAAACATTGCCTCCACTACATCCCCTATCACCTAGGAGTGACAATGCACCCATTCTTGGTTTAAATGAGGGTGTTATTAACTCACCAACCTCATTACAGGAGAACATACCGATGAACCAGGACCCTGTTGCATTGAACCCCCACTCCTCACCGGAGGTGAATCTCGGAGATCTGAAGAGATTCATGCAGAAAGGGCTACTGCTGCCCAAGGATCCCCACTGGATCTTGGTGTCAGCAGTAACATCAATAAGACCCAATCTGCGGCAATCTTCTCTGAATCAGCACCTAGAAGTCCTTTATTGGATCCAAGGGCTACTGAAACAGATGAAGAGAATCCCTGGTGCCAAGAAGTCGTGGGTACCACTGCTGATCAATCTCGGATTGATAGCTTGGTTTTGTCCAAGGATACTGGTAAAAAGCCAGTTGAGGACTGTTATACACTACCTGAATTGACGAAACTGTACCTTTCTCTCCAAGCACAGGTTGATACTCTAATGCAACTATTGCTCATTTGGTAAAAGCTGATCCTACAAACACTGAAGCAGGTCCTTCAAACCCTATCAGAGAAGCTGATGAAGCTGTTATTGCTGATGAAGCTGATACTGTCAAATTGGGGGAGAAGATGCCCTTAAGGCCTGTTATAACTGAAATTGAAGAAGTTGAGAGGATACCGGCTGAAGTTAGAGCCACAGCTTGTGAAAGAATTGGTGTCAACCCCTTCACTGTAGAAGAAAGTTGGGTGAACATGAAAGCAGTCAACTGATTGTTATTTCTCCTTTTGAGGACCCCAACCTCACTGAGCTTGTACAGTCAACCATGCTGATTGCTGGTGCTCTCCCTGAGCACATAAACAAGATCACAACACTTCTTAAAGATGTTATCTTTCCGGCTGAAAGAGCCAGTGATCAAGTGGTAGGAAACATTGCCTCCACTACATCCCCTATCACCTAGGAGTGACCATGCACCCATTCTTGGTTCAAATGAGGGTGTTATTAACTCACCAACCTCATTACAGGAGAACATACCAATGAACCAGGACCCTGTTGCATTGAACCCCCAATCCTCACCGGAGGTGAATCTCAGGAGATCTGAAGAGATTCAGGCAGAAAGGGCTACTGCTGCCCAAGGATCCCCACTGGATCTTGGTGTCAGTAGTAACATCAATAAGACCCAATCTGCGGCAATCTTCTCTGAATCAGCACCTAGAAGTTCTTTATTGGATCCAAGGGCTGCTGAAACAGATGAAGAGAATCCCTGGTGCCAAGAAGTGGTGGGTACCACTGCTGATCAATCTCGGATTGATAGCTTGGTTTTGTCCAAGGATATTGGTAAAAAGCTAGTTGAGGACAGTTATACACTACCTGAATTGACGAAATTGTACCTTTCTCTCAAAGCACAGGTTGATACAATGAATGCAACTGTTGCTCATTTGGTGAAAGCTGATCCTACAAACACTGAAGCAGGTCCTTCAAACCCTATCAGAGAAGCTGATGAAGCTATTATTGCTGATGAAGCTGATACTGTCAAATTGGGGAGAAGATGCCCTCAAGGCCTGTTATAACTGAATTTGAAGAAGTTGAGAGGATACCGGCTGAAGTTAGAGCCACAGCTTGTGAAAGAATTGGTGTCAACCCCTTCACTGTAGAAGAAAGTTGGGTGAACATGAAATGCAGTCAACTGATTATTATTTCTCCCTTTGAGGACCCCAACCTCACTGAGCTTGTACAGTAAACCATGCTGATTGCTGGTTCTCTCCCTGAGCACATAAACATGATCACAACACTTCTCAAAGATGTTATCTTTCCGGTTGAAAGAGCCAGTGATCAAGTGGTAGGAAACATTGCCTCCACTACATCCCCGATCACCTAGGAGTGACAATGCACCCATTCTTGGTTCAAATGAGGGTGTTATTAACTCACCAACCTCATTACAGGAGAACATACCGATGAACCAGGACCCTGTTGCATTGAACCCCCACTCCTCACCGGAGGTGAATCTCAGGAGATCTGAAGAGATTCATGCAGAAAGGGCTACTGCTGCCCAAGGATCCCCACTGGATCTTGGTGTCAGCATTAACATCAATAAGACCCAATCTGCGGCAATCTTCTCTCAATCAGCATCTAGAAGTCCTTTATTGTATCCAAGGGCTGCTGAAACAGATGAAGAGAATCCCTGGTGCCAAGAAGCCGTGGGTACCACTGTGATCAATCTCGGATTGATAGCTTGGTTTTGTCCAAGGAAACTGGTAAAAAGCTAGTTGAGGACAGTTATACACTACCTGAATTGACGAAACTGTACCTTTCTCTCCAAGCACAGGTTGATACTCTGAATGCAACAGTTGCTCATTTGGTGAAAGCTGATCCTACAAACACTGAAGCAGGTCCTTCAAACCCTATCAGAGAAGCTGATGAAGCTGTTATTGCTGAAGAAGCTGATACTGTCAAATTGGGGGAGAAGATGCCCTCAAGGCCTGTTATAACTGAAATTGAAGAAGTTGAGAGGATACCGGCTGAAGTTAGAGCCACAGCTTGTGAAAGAATTGGTGTCAACCCCTTCACTGTAGAAGAAAGTTGGGTGAACATGAAATGCAGTCAACTAATTGTTATTTCTCCTTCTGAGGACCCCAACCTCACTGAGCTTGTACAGTCAACCATGCTGATTGCTGGTGCTCTCCCCGAGCACATAAACATGATCACAACACTTCTAAAAGATGTTATCTTTCCGGCTGAAAGAGCCAGTGATCAAGTGGTAGGAAACATTGCCTCCACTACATCCCCTATCACCTAGGAGTGACAATGCACCCGTTCTTGGTTCAAATGAGGGTGTTATTAACTCACCAACCTCATTACGGGAGAACATACCGATGAACCAGGACCCTGTTGCATTGAAACCCCACTCCTCACCGGCGGTGAATCTCAGGAGATCTGAAGAGATTCATGCAGAAAGGGCTACTGCTGCCCAAGGATCCCCACTGGATCTTGGTGTCAGCAGTAACATCAATAAGACCCAATCTGCGGCAATCATCTCTGAATCAGCACCTAGAAGTCCTTTATTGGATCCAAGGACTGCTGAAACAGATGAAGAGAATCCCTGGTGCCAAGAAGCCATGGGTACCACTGCTGATCAATCTCGGATTGATAGCTTGGTTTTGTCCAAGGATACTGGTAAAACGCCAGTTGAGGACAGTTATACACTACCTGAATTGACGAAACTGTACCTTTCTCTCCAAGCACAGGTTGATACTCTGAATCCAACTGTTGCTCATTTGGTGAAAGCTGATCCTACAAACACTGAAGCATGTCCTTCAAACCCTATCAGAGAAGCTGATGAAGCTGTTATTGCTGATGAAGCTGATACTGTCAAATTGGGGGAGAAGATGCCCTTAAGGCCTGTTATAACTGAAATTAAATAAGTTGATAGGATACCGGCTGAAGTTAGAGCCACAGCTTGTGAAATAATTGGTGTCAACCCCTTCACTGTAGAAGAAATTGGGTGAACATGAAATGCAGTCAACTGATTGTTATTTCTCCTTTTGAGGACCCCAACCTCACTGAGCTTGTACAGTCAACCATGCTGATTGCTGGTGCTCTCCCTGAGC
Source organism: Deinandra increscens subsp. villosa (assembly GCA_039602395.1). Lineage (NCBI taxonomy): Eukaryota > Viridiplantae > Streptophyta > Magnoliopsida > Asterales > Asteraceae > Deinandra > Deinandra increscens. Next base: position 76,062,512 of record JBCNJP010000010.1, on the reverse strand, counting down.
ACATAAACATGATCACAACACTTCTCAAAGATGTTATCTTTCCGGCTGAAAGAGCCAGTGATCAAGTGGTAGGAAACATTGCCTCCACTACATCCCCTATCACCTAGGAGTGACAATGCACCCATTCTTGGTTCAAATGAGGGTGTTATTAACTCACCAACCTCATTACGGGAGAACATACCGATGAACCAGGACCCTGTTGCATTGAAACCCCACTCCTCACCGACGGTGAATCTCAGGAGATCTGAAGAGATTCATGCAGAAAGGGCTACTGTTGCCCAAGGATCCCCACTGGATTTTGGTGTCAGCAGTAACATCAATAAGACCCAATCTGCGGCAATCATCTCTGAATCAGCACCTAGAAGTCCATTATTGGATCCAAGGACTGCTGAAACAGATGAAGAGAATCCCTGGTGCCAAGAAGCCGTGGGTACCACTGCTGATCAATCTCGGATTGATAGCTTGGTTTTGTCCAAGGATACTGGTAAAACGCCAGTTGAGGACAGTTATACACTACCTGAATTGACGAAACTGTACCTTTCTCTCCAAGCACAGGTTGATACTCTGAATCCAACTGTTGCTCATTTGGTGAAAGCTGATCCTACAAACACTGAAGCAGGTCCTTCAAACCCTATCAAAGAAGCTGATGAAGCTGTTATTGCTGATGAAGCTGATACTGTCAAATTGGGGTAGAAGATGCCCTTAAGGCCTGTTATAACTAAAATTGAAGAAGTTGAGAGGATACCGGCTGAAGTTAGCGCCACAACTTGTGAAAGAATTGGTGTCAACCCCTTCACTGTAGAAGTAAGTTGGGTGAACATGAAATGCAGTCAACTGATTGTTATTTCTCCTTTTGAGGACCCCAACCTCACTGAGCTTGTACAGTCAACAATGCTGATTGCTGGTGCTCTCCCTGAGCACATAAACATGATCACAACACTTCTAAAAGATGTTATCTTTCCGGCTGAAAGAGCCAGTGATCAAGTGGTAGGAAACATTGCCTCCACTACATCCCCTATCACCTAGGAGTGACAATGCACCCATTCTTGGTTCAAATGAGGGTGTTATTAACTCACCAACCTCATTACGGGAGGACATACCAATGAACCAGGACCGTGTTGCATTGAACCCCCACTCCTCACCGGAGGTAAATCTCAGGAGATCTGAAGAGATTCATGCAGAAAGGGCTACTTCTGGCCAAGGATCCCCACTGGATCTTGGTGTCAGCAATAACTTCAATAAGACCCAATATGCGGCAATCTTCTCTGAATCAGCACCTAGAGTCCTTTATTAGATCCAAGGGCTGCTGAAACAGATGAAGAGAATCCCTGGTGCCAAGAAGCCGTGGGTACCACTGCTGATCAATCTCGGATTGATAGCTTGGTTTTGTCCAAGGATACTGGTAAAAAGCCAATTGAGGACAGTTATACACTACCTGAATTGAAGAAACTGTACCTTTCTCTCCAAGCATAGGTTAATACTCTGAATGCAACTGTTGCTCATTTGGTGAAAGCTGATCCTACAAACACTGAAGCAGGTCCTTCAAACCCTATCAGAGAAGCTGATGAAGCTATTATTGCTGATGAAGCTGATACTGTCAAATTGGGGGAGAAGATGCCCACAAGGCCTGTTATAACTGAAATTAAAGAATTGAGAGGATACTGGCTGAAGTTAGAGCCACAGCTTGTGAAAGAATTGGTGTCAATCTCGGATTGATAGCTTGGTTTTGTCCAAGGATACTGGTAAAACGCCAGTTGAGGACAGTTATACACTACCTGAATTGACGAAACTGTACCTTTATCTCCAAGCACAGGTTGATACTGAATCCAACTGTTGCTCATTTGGTGAAAGCTGATCCTACAAACACTGAAGCAGGTCCTTCAAACCCTATCAAAGAAGCTGATGAAGCTGTTATTGCTGATGAAGCTGATACTGTCAAATTGGGGGAGAAGATGCCATCAAGGCCTGTTATAACTGAAATTGAAGAATTGAGAGGATACCGGCTGAAGTTAGAGCCACAGCTTGTGAAAGAATTGGTGTCAACCCCTTCACTATAGAAGAAAGTTGGGTGAACATGAAATGCAGTCAACTAATTGTTATTTCTCCTTTTCAGGACCCCAACCTCACTAAGCTTGTACAGTCAACCATGCTGATTGCTGGTGCTCTCCCTGAGCACATAAACATGATCACAACACTTATAAAAGATGTTATCTTTCCGGCTGAAAGAGCCAGTGATCAAGTGGTAGGAAACATTGCCTCCACTACATCCCTATCACGTAGGAGTGACAATGCACCCATTCTTGGTTCAAATGAGGGTGTTATTAAATCACCAACCTCATTACGGGAGAACATACCGATGAACCAGGACCGTGTTGCATTGAACCCCCACTCCTCACCGGAGGTGAATCTCAGGAGATCTGAAGAGATTCATGCAGAAAGGGCTACTTCTGGCCAAGGATCCCCACTGGATCTTGGTGTCAGCAATAACTTCAATAAGACCCAATATGCGGCAATCTTCTCTGAATCAGCACCTAGAAGTCTTTTATTAGATCCAAGGGCTGCTGAAACAGATGAAGAGAATCCCTGGTGCCAAGAAGCCGTGGGTACCACTGCTGATCAATCTCGGATTGATAGCTTGGTTTTGTCCAAGGATACTGGTAAAAAACCAATTGAGGACAGTTATACACTACCTGAATTGAAGAAACTGTACCTTTCTCTCCAAGCACAGGTTAATACTCTGAATGCAACTGTTGCTCATTTGGTGAAAGCTGATCCTACAAACACTGAAGCAGGTCCTTCCAACCCTATCAGTGAAGCTGATGAAGCTGTTATTGCTGATGAAGCTGATACTGTCAAATTGGGGGAGAAGATGCCCACAAGGCCTGTTATAACTGAAATTAAAGAATTGAGAGGATACTGGCTGAAGTTAGAGCCACAGCTTGTGAAAGAATTGGTGCCAACCCCTTCACTGTAGAAGAAAGTTGGGTGAACATGAAATGCAGTCAACTGATTGTTATTTCTCCTTTTCAGGACCCCAACCTCACTAACCATGCTGATTGCTGGTGCTCTCCCTGAGCACATAAACATGATCACAACACTTCTCAAAGATGTTATCTTTTCGGCTGAAAGAGCCAGTGATCAAGTGGTAGGAAACATTGCCACCACTACATCCCTTATCACCTAGGAGTGACAATACACCCATTCTTGGTTCAAATGAGGGTGTTATTAACTCACCAACCTCATTACAGGAGAACATACCGATGAACCAGGACCCTGTTGCATTGAACCCCCACTCCTCACCGGAGGTGAATCTCAGGAGATCTGAAGAGATTCATACAAAAAGGGATACTGCTGCCCAAGGATCCCCACTGGATCTTGCTGTCAGCAGTAACATCAATAAGACCCAATTTGCGGCAATCTTCTCTGAATCAGCACATAGAAGTCGTTTGTTGGATCCAAGGGCTGCTGAAACTATTGAAGAGAATCCCTGGTGCCAAGAAGCCGTGGGTACCACTGCTGATCAATCTCGGATTGATAGCTTGGTTTTGTTCAAGGATACTGGTAAAAAGCCAGTTGAGGACAGTTATACACTACCTGGAATTGATGAAACTGTACCTTTCTCTCCAAGCACAGGTTGATACTCTGAATGCAACTGTTGCTCATTTGGTGAAAGCTGATCCTACAAACACTGAAGCAGGTCCTTCAAACCCTATAAGAGAAGCTAATGAAGAAGTTATTGCTGATGAAGCTGATACTGTAAAATTGGGGGAGAAGATGCCCTCAAGGCCTGTTATAACTGAAATTGAAAAAGTTGAGAGGATACCGGCTGAAGTTAGAGCCACAGCTTGTGAAAGAATTGGTATCAACCCCTTCACTGTAGAAGAAAATTGGGTGAACATGATATGCAGTTAACTGATTGTTATTTCTCCTTCTGAGGACCTCAACCTCGCTGAGCTTGTAGAGTCAACCATGCTGATTGCTGGTGCTCTCCCTGAGCACATGAACATGATCACATCACTTCTCAAAGATGTTATCTTTCCGGTTGAAAGAGCCAGTGATCAAGTGGTATGAAACATTGCCTCCACTACATCCCCTATCACCTAGGAGTGACAATGCACCCATTCTTGGTTCAAATGAGGGTGTTATTAACTCACCAACCTCATTACCGGAGAACATACCGATGAACCAGGACCCTGTTGCATTGAACCCCCACTCCTCACCGGAGGTGAATCTCAGGAGATCTGAAGAGATTCATGTAGAAAGGGCTACTGCTGCCCAAGGATCCCCATTGGATCTTGGTGTCAGCAGTAACATCAATAAGACCCAATCTGCGGCAATCTTCTCTGAATCAGCACCTAGAAGTCCTTTATTGGATCCAAGGGATGCTGAAACAGATGAAGAGAATCCCTGGTGCCAAGAAGCCGTGGGTACCACTGCTGATCAATCTCGGACTGATAGCTTGGTTTTGTCTAAGGATACTGGTAAAAAGTCAGTTGAGGACAGTTATACACTACCTGAATTGACGAAACTGTACCTTTCTCTCCAAGCACAGGTTGATACTCTAAATGCAACTGTTGTTCATTTGGTGAAAGCTGATCCTACAAACACTGAAGCAGGTCCTTCAAACCCTATCAGAGAAGCTGATGAAGCTTTTATTGCTGATGAAGCTGATACTGTCAAATTGGGGGAGAAGATGCCCTCTAGGCCTGTTATAACTGAAATTGAAGAAGTTGAGAGGATACCGGCTGAAGTTAGAGCCACAGCTTGTGAAAGAATTGGTGTCAACCCCTTCACTGTAGAAGAAAGTTGGGTGAACATGAAATGCAGTCAACTGATTGTTATTTCTCCTTCTGAGGACCCCAACCTCACTGAGCTTGTCAAGTCAACCATGATGATTGCTGGTGCTCTCCCTGAGCACATAAACATGATCACAACACTTCTCAAAGATGTTATCTTTCCGGCTGAAAGAGCCAGTGATCAAGTGGTAGGAAACATTGCCTCCACAACATCCCCTATCACCTAGGAGTGACAATGCACCCATTCTTGGTTCAAATGAGGGTGTTATTAACTCACCAACCTCATTACAGGAGAACATACCGATGAACCAGGACCCTGTTGCATTGAACCCCCACTCCTCACCGGAGGTGAATCTCGGAGATCTGAAGAGATCCATGCAGAAAGGGCTACTGCTGCCCAAGGATCCCCACTGGATCTTGGTGTCAGCAGTAACATCAATAAGACCCAATCTGCGGCAATCTTCTCTGAATCAGCACCTAGAAGTCCTTTGTTGGATCCAAGGGCTGCTGAAACAGATGAAGAGAATCCCTGGTGCCAAGAAGCCGTGGGTACCACTGTTGATCAATCTCGGATTGATAGCTTGGTTTTGTTCAAGGATACTGGTAAAAAGCCAGTTGAGGACAGTTATACACTACCTGAATTGACGAAACTGTACCGTTTTCTCCAAGCACAGGTTGATACTCTGAATGCAACTGTTGCTCATTTGGTGAAAGCTGATCCTACAAACACTGAAGCAGCTCCTTCAAACCCTATCAGAGAAGCTGATGAAGCTGTTATTGCTGATGAAGCTGATACTGCAAAATTGGGGGAGAAGATGCCCTCAAGGCCTGTTATAACTGAAATTGAAAAAGTTAAGAGGATACCGTCTGAAGTTATAGCCACAGCTTGTGAAAGAATTGGTATCAACCCCTTCACTGTAGAAGAAAGTTGGGTGAACATGAAATGCAGTCAACTGATTGTTATTTCTCCTTCTGAGGACCCCAACCTCACTGAGCTTGTCAAGTCAACCATGATGATTGCTGGTGCTCTCCCTGAGCACATAAACATGATCACAACACTTCTCAAAGATGTTATCTTTCCGGCTGAAAGAGCCAGTGATCAAGTGGTAGGAAACATTGCCTCCACTACATCCCCTATCACCTAGGAGTGACAATGCACCCATTCTTGGTTCAAATGAGGGTGTTATTAACACACCAACCTCATTACCGGAGAACATACCGATGAACCAGGACCCTGTTGCATTGAACCCCCACTCCTCACCGAATGTGAATCTCAGGAGATCTGAAGAGATTCATGTAGAAAGGGCTACTGCTGCCCAGGGATCCCCACTGGATCTTGGTGTTAGCAGTAACATCAATAAGACCCAATCTGCGGCAATCTTCTCTGAATCAGCACCTAGAAGTCCTTTATTGGATCCAAGGGCTGCTGAAACAGATGAATAGAATCCCTGCTGCCAAGAAGCCGTGGGTACCACTGCTGATCAATCTCGGATTGATAGCTTGGTTTTGTCCAAGGATACTGGTAAAAAGCCAGTTGAGGAAAGTTATACACTACCTGAATTGACGAAACTGTACCTTTCTCTCCAAGCACAGGTTGATACTCTAAATGCAACTGTTGCTCATTTGGTTAAAGCTGATCCTACAAACACTGAAGCAGGTCCTTCAAACCCTATCAGAGAAGCTGATGAAGCTGTTATTGCTGATGAAGCTGATACTGTCAAATTGGGGGAGAAGATGCCCTCAAGGCCTGTTATAACTGAAATTGAAGAAGTTGAGGGGATACCGGCTGAAGTTAGAACCACAGCTTGTGAAAGAATTGGTGTCAACCCCTTCACTGTAGAAGAAAGTTGGGTGAACATGAAATGCAGTCAACTAATTGTTATTTCTCCTTTTGAGGACCCCAACCTCACTGAGCTTGTACAGTCAACCATGCTGATTGCTGGTTCTCTCCCTGAGCATATAAACATGATCACAACACTTCTAAAAGATGTTATCTTTCCGGCTGAAAGAGCCAATGATCAAGTGGTAGGAAACATTGCCTCCACTAGCAAGGCAGCCATGGATGTTGAAGAGAGCACTACAACTGTTGTAGTTGCTTCAGTGACTGAAGGAGAAGACGAAAACTTGATTGGTGAAGGAGAAGGCACAGAGGTGCTGGAAATAGCTGACAAAGATCCTGAAGTCACCAAACCTCAGGTGATGACTGAAGGCCAAATTCTTGTTCAACTGGAAGTTCAACCGAAACTTCAACCTGAAACTCAACCGGAAGAACAAAGAAGTGAAGGAGCAGAAGACATAGCCGAAACTTTAAGAGCCATAAGGAGCTCAGAACCAGTTCAAGCGGAAACACCTGTTCAAACTGATATTCCTAAAACCATTCAACAGGTGGTTCAGACTCCTGAAGCTGAGGCTATAGTGAAAATGGTGGAAAATGCCAAAAGGATAGCAGAAGAGGAAAGGCTAGCCAAATAACTTTAAGAGGAATATGATCTGTATCTGCAAAATGGAGTGTTTGAGAACTTGCTTGAAGAGGCTAAGACAAGATCTTTCAACTGGAGACTAAAGGACTACAATTTGGATGCAGTGACTGATACTGATAGGCAGAGGTTGATTTCCATCGCCTCTCAATTGCCTACCAGGTTGACAAAGAATGATGAGAACTACATTCTACTGAAAAAGGTACAAAGGGCTCTTGTGGTTAGAAACTTGAAGACAGAGGAAGAGGTAGCTCAGATGCAAGTTAGGGAACTTTGCAGCTTAATTGACATTATCTTTTATGAGCTTAAAGGAGACATAGCTGCTGTTAATCCCAACTTGGTGATGCCTTCACCTTCAGAGCTCATCTCAGGTACAAATGTAAATGTTAAACCTGAATTTACTAATGTTGCAGATGTACAACCTCTACCCTCCTTTATTTACAACCCAAACCCCATACCTACAACTGTTCCATCTATTCTACAGTCACTTGCCATCACTCCCTACAAACCACCCTCCATCTCCAAGAAAGTAGCCACCAAGCTTGCCAACCCCAAGTACAGAACATATAACTTTACACCAATCATTCCCCTCAAGAAGAAGCCTCCACCTACCATGGACTTTTCTGACATTTTCCCACCTACTCCACCTTCAAGTCCCACACCAGAAGCTATTCAACCAGCAACACAAACCTCCCTACCTCCTCTCACCATCAATGAACCTTCTACCACCATCACCAAACCTACTGAAGCGCAAACTGGCCCTTCTTCATCATCCGACAAAGGCAAGAGACCTCTTGTGTAAGAATCTTCAAATGATTCTGATGAAGAAAGGATGATAAGAAAAAGGAAAATGATGCATGCCAAGAACAAAAGAGATCAAAGGCATAAAAGAAAAGCTCCACCCAGAAAGAGGCAGATTGTGGGTTGGACAGTGGATGAAGCCACTTTTGATTTCACCTTTAAGTTGGCAAATGGCACAACTCAAGTGGTAAATGTTCACAAGACCACTACATATCTTACTTTGCTGCAAATGACAGACATCATTCTGAAGCTTAGAGAGATTCTGAGTCCTTCAAGAGATGAACACATGTTAAGGCTTGTCATTGAGCTAACTGTGCTGGACTGCGGAGTGTTCTACAGAAGCAATTTAGATGATGATTCAGCCAAAGAAGAAGAAGAAGAGCCTGCAAGTGAAATAAAGTTTTTCATTTGGGAATAGGAAGAGAAGCTCTTTTATGTTCACAGAGCCGATGGCACCTTCACAGTTCATGAGTCCATTTCTGTTCAAGAAGAATGGAGCTAAATGGACTGGGAATCTTTCAAGCATGTGAAGGTGACCAAAACAAATTCAAAAGAGCTGTCTCAAAAGCTTGATGCCAACATCAGAACCACTGACAAGTAGGATAAGGAGTAGAAGATTTTTGGGTACAAGTCAACTTTTGAAGATAAACATTGGAATTTGACAGCATCAGCTTAGGGGGAGATTGTAAGGAATATTGCGCTTGGAAGATTTCCGGCTGAATGCCAATTTTGTTATGTTCCGGCTGAAGTTGAAGTTGAAGCGGAATTCTCACTTCAGGCGGAACTGGCAGTTCAAGCGGAAAGAAGCAGTTTTGTCATTTAGCGAATATTCCGCGTGAAATCGATTATCCACCAGATAATGAGTTCAACCGGACTTTTCCTGAGATGTCTTTTCAGCAAGTCCAATCCTGCAAAAGCTTCTCGTATGCTTCTATATCTGATTCAAGCCGCTATCCTAAAGTAGTATGTTGCTGCAAACACGCAAGATATTCCAATTGCTGATGTTTATTCTTTTGGTAGTTTGTATTTGACTTTTTAGTTTACGGTCTAGATTAGATCGTATGAGATCAATGGCTGTCATTGATCTCATCAGCACTATATATAGCATAGTTAGCTCTCAGTACACATGACCTTGAACAACTTGTAATAGTGTAGCTTTGAGTTAATGCAAATAGTGCCGAGTAGTTGATACTTTGTTGTTACTATCTTTCTGCAAATCAAGCATTTACATTATACACAAGAACTAGATATCGCTTAAGTAAAGTGAAATATAACTTTAATTCCGCAGGGTTATATTTGCAAGTAAAGGGCTTTGTTCTAGTTTAACTCTAACTAATAACGATCCTACACTCTTCAGTCTTAGCCTTCAAAACATCAATCTGTGATTGCTGGTCGGTTAGAGCACTCTGAAGAATACTGGCTTGAGAGAATGACACAGAACCTTGATCGAAATTGAAATTGATATCTGGTGTTGAATGAGTAGAAGTTGTGGCTGTTGTGGCTGTTGAGAACACAGGAGTTGTGGGTGTTGAACCCATTGGCTGATTCACATACTGAACACCAGCACTTGCTGAAGGTGTTGTGCTAACAGTTGTGATCCGTGTTGCATTCATCAGGTCTTGCAGAAAATCTGACTGACTAACTGTTGATACCTGATATATGCGTCGTGTGAAGTATCGAGCAAGGAACAAGTTCATGCCAAATTAGGTTTGGCCGAACATGGTCCGAACCTGAAGTTCGGATTGGCCGAACCTGAGGTTCGGACGAAGCTCGGCCAGCCGGGTATAAATAGTTGTTTGGTCTTTGTAATAGGAAGTTCTGAGTGTGTAAGATTTCTGCTAAGTGTGTGTTTCTGAGAGTGTTCTCTGTGTCTGTATTCTGAGTGTTTCACTGATTGTAATTGTTCATTGTGATCAATAAAACAATTGGTTAATTACCTTTCGATGTTCGAATAGCTAGATCAAGTAAACGATACGATGCTCACGCATTTTCAAGTGGTATCAGAGCTTTCTGGTTCACTCTACTGATCTGTGGTCGCTATCTTCGGATTTTTGAAGCATTTTTGGAGTTTCTCAAGTTTGTTTTTGTGTTTTTCATCAATTCTATCGAGTGTTTGGTGTCAAATCTGCTTCTAAACCAGTTTATATCGGTTTTTCTGAGCCACAGTAACAAGTTTCGTCAAAATCAGTCCATTTTCGCGCGTTTTTTTGAAAAATGAAGTCGAGGTTTGGAGTTCACTGTTCAGGCTTGGTGTAACTGCCCCGAACTTCGAGTTCGGTCGATGTTCGGTCCATGTTCGGAGTTGTCTCGGTCGAGGTTCGGTGTGTTTTCAAGGTTCGGAGTTAGATCGTAGTTACTGTAGGATCGTTATTAGTTAGAGTTAAACTAAAACAAAGCCCTTTACTTGCAAATATAACCCTGCAGAATTCAAGTTATATTTCACTTTACTTAAGAGATATCAAGTTCCTGTGTATAATGTAAAAGCTTGATTTGCAGAAAGATAGTAACAACAAAGTATCAAATACTCGGCACTATTTGCATTAACTCAAAGCTACACTATTACAAGTTCTTCAAGAACAGATAACCACGATGATGATGTGTATACTAAGAGCTAACTATGCTATATATAGTGCATATGAGATCAATGACAGCCATTGATCTCATGCGATCTAATCTAGACCGTAAACTAAAAAGTCAAATACAAGCTACCAAAAGAATAAACATCAACAATTGGAATATCTTGCGTGTTTGCAGCAACATACTACTTTAGGAGAGCGGCTTGAATCAGATATAGAAGCATACGAGAAGCTTTTGCAGGATTGGACTTGCTGAAAAGACATCTCAGGAAAAGTCCGGTTGAACTCATTATCTGGTGGATAATTGAGTTCACCCGGAATATTCGCTAAAGGACAAAACTGCTTCTTTCCGCTTGAACTGCCAGTTCCGCTAGAAGTGAGAATTCCGTCTTCAACTTCAACTTCAGCCGGAACAATACAAAATTGGTATTCAGCTGGAAATCTTCCAAGCGCAATATTCCTTACAGTTACTAAGAAGTTCGGACAGTTGATTTTGTTTCGGAGCAAGTTCGGACAGAGTTCGAACTTTGGATTTAGGTTCGGACGAGGTTCAGAGGTCAGTGATAGGTTCGGAGCAAGTTCGGTCGGCAGAATCTAAAAGTTTTCAAACGATGTCGGAATTTCATGCGTTTGCTGCAATGCAAAGTGCAATGCAAACCATGTTGAATTTTGATAATGAAATTCGAACAAGTCAGAAAGTTCCCAAATTGTTGAAGCTAGAAGATTATCAAAATTGGAAGAAACGATTTTCTGCATACATCAGCACGAATGATATTGATTTATGGATTCCGATTCGAAAGTTGTATGAACGACCAACAGAAGAAGAAGATTATAAGGAACTTCAAGATTTTGATGCTGCTGGAAGAAAAAGTTATGAGCTTGAAAAGAAAGTTTATGGTTATCTTACGATGGCTTTACCTGCCGAACTGTTACACAATTCAGCACTTGTAAGAAATCAAAGCAATTGTGGGATGCTCTTTCAGCAAGATGTGAGGGTAATGATGATTACAAAAAGAGTCGGAAGAAAGTGTTGAACAAAGAATTTGATAATTTTCAAAATTATGAAAATGAAAACATTACTGTTCTCGTTTCATGGTTTTCACATCTGATTAGTGAATTAAAGATAGTTGGTATTGAGAAATCTGATGCTGATTTGAAAAAAAAGATTATGGAAGCTTTACCTGAAAAGTGGGAGAATTATATTTTGCTGCTCACTCATGACAATGATTATTCTACAATAACGTTTCACGAGCTTATTGGAAAACTTCATGCTCGAGAAATGGAAATGTTAAACTCAAAGAAGTCAACTGCTACTTTGCAAAATCCTGAACTGTATCATGGTGAGAATACGGAAAGTATGAATGCTAAAGCTAAACCAAGTCTGAGTTTTGCACCAAGCACAACTTTCTTGACTGGAATTTTTTATAATTCTGATAACAAGTCTTCACGAGGTTGTAGCTTTACAATTCCAAAAATTTTAAGTCAGAATGCTTTTTCTGCTGAATCAATAGATGATTGTGCTAAAATGATTTCTGCATTAATTTCATCATCTTTTGGTTTGAATATCAAGAATGTTGCTGATGCAAAGTTAACCAGCGATGATCTTGATGCACTTGATTTTGATCAACTAACTGAATTAGATATATCTTGGCAATATGCTATGTTATGTCAAAGATCGAAGAGGTTCTTCAAGAAACATGGAAGAAATCTTTCTGGTGATAAATTGGGTTTTGACAAGTCTAACTTAAAATGTTATAAATGCTCGCAGCCTGGACACTTTGCCAAAGATTGTCAACAGGCACATGCAAGCAAGGCTAGTTTTACTCAATCACCCAAGCCTGGTTTTACTCAACCATCTACTAGTAACACAAGCAAGACAACAACCTTAACGGCTCAACATGATGGTGTTTATGATTGGGGTCAACAGTTTGGATATGATACATCAGCATTAATTGTCACACATGAGGAAGATGATTATTATCCTAATTCGAGTTCATATGACGCTGCTGAGAATGAGAAATTTGAGTCTAAAATTGAAGTCTTGATGAAAGAAAAAGAATTTTTGATTGAAGAAATCAAAAGAGTTACTGCTGATTTCAAAATGATTAGTTCGGAGTTGTGAATTTCTAAGGAAAATGAGAAGGACTTGGGTTTGAAGAATGAATGTTTGATTAAAGAGATCAAATCGCTGAATGAAGTTTTTGAAATTTCTAAACAAGATAAAAGGGATGTTGAAGTTGCAAAAGCTAAGATTTGTGAAGAAAGGGATGAGTTGGTGAAAGAAGTTCAGAAGTGGAAGGATGAAGCGGAGGATACTGCTTCTGATTTCACAAATTTGTTTGATAAATCAAAAGTCAAGCTTGATCTGCTTACAAAGAATGTGGAAGAATCAACTGCTAAGATTGAAGCATATCAAGTTGACATGGAAAAGTTGTTGGATGAGAAGCGGGAGTTGGTTCGTGTAAATAAAGTTCAAGCAGCAAATTTGGAGATTCAAAAGCGAAATGAAGATAAATTGAAGAAAGAATTGTTCGAAGGATTAGATAATCTTCGTCTGCAAAACTTTGAAACTCACAAAGTTGCAAAACGATTGATTGCTAAAGAAAAAAGAATTCGCTGAGGCTCAACAGAAAATTTCTGATCTAAGAATTCAAGTTCTGGATGCTAATCGATTACTTAACAATGTTTCAAATTCTCAAGTTTTCACAAGCTTCTTAGCTAATGATGCAAATTTTGAGAAAATGTTTGATAAGACTGCATCACCCCTGCTCATATCAAAGAAGCTTTCAAAGAATTGAAGGAACAAGTTGACAAATTTGATTATACAAAGATTTCATCATCTACAGTTGAGGATGAGAAAGTTGTGACGAAAAAGAAGAACAGGAAAAATAAGAAAAAGAAGGAAAAGAAATCTGAAGTTTCTCCTGCTCCAAAATTTGTATCTGGTTCATCTTCTGCTGATACTGAGAAGTCGGCTACTTCAAGTGACAAGCTTAAGTCACCATCTGGATTTGATGAAAAAGATCTTTTATGATCAAAAGAATGTGACTGCAGTGAAAGCTGAATTTTCTCGTTTAGCGAAGAATGGACATTTTACACCTGAGGAGAAGATTTCTGGAAAGCATGTGGGATTGTGTTTTCATGGGATGAAAGACAAAGCTGAGAAGATTCCAGCATCATCATCTCAAGATTTGAAGAATTTAAGGATGAAACAGGTGAAGAAGGAAGTTTTTCAAGCTAACAAAGTTCAACCCGAGCGGTTCTATAAACTCAAGGGTTCGGATCAATTATTTTCTGATAAAGAATTTCCACTTCATTGTGTTGATGCTCAGAAGAATGCTGAAGTATTTGTGAAAGCTCAAGTTTCTTATGAAAGTTCTCAATCTCGAAGCCTTACATCCAAATGGGTACATGATCACAGGCATCAGGTATACGATTCTCATTCTGATCATGTTCGAGATATTCATGTATGTTCTTCGTAGGTACATCAAAAGTGGGACAAATCAACACGAATCTGTTATTTTTGTTGCCGAATAGGGCATTTGGCAAAAGATTGTCCACTACCTGCTGATTCCACCCAACGATTTCACAAAAAAATTGTTTTTGGTAAACCTGCCAACACAAAGTTCTTTGATGAACAAGGCATAAACAAAAACGTTATGTTCCAATATTTTCATAAACAAAAACGTTGTGTTCCAATATTTTCATAAACAAAAACGTTATGTTCCAATATTTTCAAAGGTTCAACGTGCAGGTTCATCATCACAGTCACCTGTGATAAGTTCATCTCAAACTGTCTTACCAAACCAACAACAATGGAAACCTAAGGTGGTTTCTAAGCAAAACAAGGACACTGGTCGACCAGAAGATCCGCTTGGAGTCATTTATGGACTAATTAGTTTGACCAGTGTGCAGGTACTTCTAGAAGACCTATCGACGATTGCAAAGTTGTTGATGGAGGAGTATTCTGCTTAATTTAAATTTCAGGATACATCTTTTTAACCTTCATGATACATCTTTTTAACCTACAATTTTCTGAATTCTAAATCTGCAAACTATCCGTGTTGATTGATCACTTTTCTTTGCTTACAATTTTTTTCTCAAAACCCAAAAATAGAGTTTTGTTTTGTGTAAAATGAAAATCCACAAATAGAGTTTTCATTTAAGGGGGAGAATTGTAAGTAAGGGGGAGTAATTGAGAAAATGCATGTTATGGGGAGAAGGTGAATACATGCCAAATATATATTGAAGAAAAGTGAATACATGCACAATATATAAAATTGTGAGAAATTGATCATTGGGAAATGATGGTACATTGGCTTACGTATCTGACTCATGGATAGAGTAGATGAAAGAGCCATAAGATAATTGTTTGATATGCTTGGTAGGCTCGGCAAATCAGAAAGTATTCAGATGAGATATACAGTAACTACTAATGCTTGACCATGTGGATAACATCTTGATGCATGTTTCATGACACAAAAAGAAAAATAAGTGTGAAATTCAAAATGAGAAGTCACTGTGTATACATGTGTTCTTTTTGCAAAGATCTAAACTTGTTTGATTTTCTTTATTTTATCAAACGATCGGACTTTCTCTGCGTATCGAAATATCGACCTGATCGTTGTTCGTTTGACGTTCTGCTTTATTTTCTTTGGTGTTTCGTATAACTCATTAGACTTTCTTTGCGTGTACGGGAGTACCGACCTGATTGTTGTTGGGTTATACAACTTCAACTTGTTTTATTTTTCTTACTTTGTTAAATCCGAGACCTTATCTGCGTATCGAAAGATCGACCTTAAGGTAGACGATTTAACGTTCTTATTTCTTTTTGCATGGAACACAGTTGACAATATCATGAAAATATTATGCGATGTGAAAAATCACAAGTGCTGTCACACAAAAGGAAAAAGAAAGAAAACCAGAAAAAAGTCTGAGTATGTCTGATAGTATGGGATACACTGGTCAAAGCAAATCTAATCAATACCTTAACATATCCTGATGTTATGAGTATGATTCTGTCAGAGTTTAAGTTGGACAAATTATACCAGCAATCAACATGACTTATGTGTTTCGATTAATTGAAATTGAAGTGCAGTTCAGTGCGTTATGATCAATATGATCCCATATAGTGACATTTCTCATTCCAAAAATAGTGTTTGATTCTGTATTGCAAGTTCATTTCATATCAAGATAAGCTCAAAAATTTTTTCAGTGTGTTTTAGCATAAACTTGAAAAATCAAAAAGATTTTAGTTTATTTTGATATAAATTTTCTAAAAGTCAAAAGATTTTGTTTCTGCTTTATTTTCGATCTTGTCAACACGTGATACAAAATTCAATTTTCAAAAGTCATATCTTGGAGTCTCGAAGAGACGTTTTGCACCAAGATTATTTAAGTATTGATGCAGGATGCTAAGGTGCAAGTAGTCACAACTTCAAGTCTCTAGAAGCTGTTGATAAAGACCAGAGATAGACCAGTCATTGTCAAGTATTCAAGATCAAGCTACGATCAATTTGAGGAGGAGTTTGTTCGAAGATTCATTTCATTGGACAAACAGATTCTACACTTGAGGAGGAGCTTGGTTGAAGATACAGATTTGATGATCTAGAAGAATAGAGATACTGCACACGACGAGGGGGAGTTTGTTGATACCTGATATGTGCGTCGTGTGAAGTATCGAGCAAGGAACAAGTTCATGCCAAATTAGGTCTGGACGAACATGGTCCGAACCTGAAGTTCAGACTGGCCGAACCTGAGGTTCGGACGAAGCTCGGCCAACCGGGTATAAATAGTTGTTTGGTCTTTGTAATAGGGAGTTCTGAGTGTGTGAGATTTCTGCTAAGTGTGTGTTTCTGAGAGTGTTCTCTGTGTCGGTATTCTGATTCTTTCACTGGTTGTAATTGTTCATTGTGATCAATAAAACAATCGGTTAATTACGTTCCGATGTTCGAATAGCTAGATCAAGTAGACGATCCGATGCTCACGCATTTTCACTAACCCCTTGAAAAACATCATCAGGTGCTGTAGAAACAGAAGATGTGGTAGTAGTCATTTCTGGAAAAAAACATAGATGGACTTGCAGAAGAAGTTACACCGACACGAGGTTTCAAAATAAATTGTTGACCTTTCTGTTTCTTTCCTCGGCCACCAGCACCAACTGACTTCTTCCTCTTCTTGATGGAGTTACAGAAGAAGGAGCAGTCATCGGTTGTTTTCCCCTACCAATACTTACATCAGCAGTAGGATTGTAATCTTCATCTGATTCGGATGAGGCTACAACATCATACACACGATCTTTGTAACGATCGTTGCTTTTCTTCAAACTGGTACGCTACGCGAAATGTTCTTCGCTACCTTTTCTCACTTTGACATACTTGGAATTGATCTTGATGCGAACAAACGGATCGTTTGTATCAGACACATCTTCAGAGTTAGCACCAAAATTCACAAGTTCATCTTCATCATCAGATTCATCATCTTCATTAATCAATGTGTTAACAGCTGGTGTTTCAGACACACTGACAGTTGCATGAACTTCTTGTGTTGAAACCACCGGTTCTGAAACAGGAGGTTATGATACAACTGGTTCTTGGTTCACGGGTTCTTGTACAACTGGTATTCTTTGTTTTGGTCTCTTAACTTCTTGCTTGTTGTGGTAGCTGATTCTGCTCTTCAATCCAACTGTAATCTAATTCTTCTGAATCACTTCCTGATGGATGATGAACTGGTGCAACATAAATGGGATTAGCTAAATGACCAATCAGTCTCTTTAACTTTGGCTGTTCTGCGGGAGTCTTCTTCTGATAAGACGCCAATGCACCCACACTGGCTTCATTCATATGTTTCAGCTCCAGTTTTTTATCATCATGCTTCACTAAATCTGGATACATATCATTCAGAATCAGCTGAAGGAATCTTGGATACAACGCTTCAACAGTGCCACATTATCAGCTTGTAGAAATTCCAATGGTGTTGTTGTTGTGTCAGCAGTCAGCTTCAATACTCTAATGATATCAACTTTAGTGAATTCCACAGTTCGATTTTGAACTGTTGTCGATATTCTGATAGGATCATCTGTGATTGTTCTTGCAGTACTCCAGAACTCCAGCAAAATATCACGATACACATGTGACGCCCGGCACCTTGTGGGTTGGCGCCACGTCGTCGGATTTACTCATCAACACATGATTTAATCAGAGATCACAAAAACTGGGGAAATTAAAACTTTTATTTTTATACACTGATGATTCTTACATAGCGGAAGCATATAAAATAACATATGATATATTAAACATACGGTAAACTAAGACATAAGATAATTTATTCGAGCAACCAGCGTCTTCACCGTCTCCTCCTAGTACGTGATTGAAGCTTGACCCATAGGTGCGTCAGAACCTAGCATACATACTTTTAAAAAGTCCGCTTACGCTGGTGAGTTCTACCTTTTAGTTCAAAAGCCATTTAAGTGTTTACATGCTTTTCACAACACATTTATAAGTCACATATAAATCCTAACACGTATTCACTATGATAATATATCCTATTATCTTAACCATGAACCTAGGCTAAACTTCTAGGTCACTATATTTAACCAACTATTTTGGTTCTCTGTGAAGAGTCCGCCCACCACTGCACACTTTGTCCCATCTCGAAGGATAGTTATTACAACGGCCCCATGGCAGCTCCGTCCGTACACTGTTCCCTAAGCCACCACTATGAGGAAGCAGCGTCTCTTCATTCTTCATCTCCTTCGAAAGGTTCGCCCGCCACTATAATCGTCATCCTACCTTATCGTAAGATA
This sequence comes from Deinandra increscens subsp. villosa, assembly GCA_039602395.1. Taxonomy (NCBI): domain Eukaryota; kingdom Viridiplantae; phylum Streptophyta; class Magnoliopsida; order Asterales; family Asteraceae; genus Deinandra; species Deinandra increscens. The sequence goes on along the minus strand of JBCNJP010000010.1, from coordinate 76,044,058 downwards.
GCTTTTGCGATGTCCGACTGCCGCTCCGTCCGTACACGGTTCCCTAAGCCACCACTATGGGGAAGCAGCGACCCTTCGTCTTCAGTAGCAACACATGCTCTAACTCTAATAAGTCATATTAGCAATTCATGCTTCAACTCTATTAGGTTCTAGTAGCAACTCATGCTTTAACTCTATTAGGTCATTTTCTCATCTTAATAAATTAATTCTCTGATCATGTATACTACATACCCCTAGTTAAATAACCAGATGCTTTAGGTTTGTTATTAAACAATGATAAGGCATTCATATACTGCAACAAATGGACATCCCCCAATTTACATAGGTGTATGTATACATGATATACCAGCGGCGTATCCTCCACACTTTCGATATACCGGGTAACTTATATTACTATGTATATATATAGGATGTACCAGCGGCGTATCCACCACATATTAATACAAGCAAATGCACCATTTGTTCTCATATAATCATATATATTCACTAAACGTTTACTAACAACTCCCTAGTCACTTGGCCACCTTATTTCAAGAAAGTATATACACATCACATTATAATCAACATAATTGCATAACACGTATAAGCAATTTAACAATAATTTCATCATATAACACGTATATATCAAGTCATAATTATCTTGAATATATTTTCACAATTATTGTATGTATACTAGCCCGAAAATATTTAAAAACATTTAAAACTTGTAAAGTGGGCTTGTAGAAACTCACCTGATATCTTTAATTAACCTAATCGCGTATCGGATTCATTAATGCAAGGTTATTATAAACAATACCTATGTTTATTTATATCTTATTATCTTAATACTATTTTATTAGGGTTTATCTCTTTTAAGGTCAAAATGACCAAAATGCCCTTATAGGCATAATAACCTTTTTACTGATAATATGAAGACGCGCATTCCTATAAGTAAACGCTCAATTCGGGTCGCCCAGTGAGGTATGCCAGTTCCCAGTTGGGATTTATGCGACACCCCCGCTTTGCCAGAAACCCCAGTGTACAGGCGCCTACCCTTTCGGTCCGCATGAACTTCTAAATATCCGAGTAACTCGGTATCTTTAATACTTAACTATTTATCAAATTTAAACTCATATATACTATTATATATATATATATATATATATATATATATATATAAACATGTTATAAGACCAAAAATCAAGTCCCCATACCCTCCGGATTATTTTATATTAATTATCCATTTTTAGAAACCCTAATTTCATGTATTTATCGTTTTATTATCAAAACTCATTTTATATCAAACCAACTTAGGGTATCATCCATTATAACATTTTATAATATCTTTTAAAATAGCAAAGCTTAATTAAACACTTTTTACTCAATTTGGGCAGTGTTACGTTATGAAAACCCTAATTTTGACCCGTTAACAAAACCTTAACCAAATATTTTCCAATTGTGAAATAAACTTATGGCTTTCTGAAAATACATTATTTTAGGATTACCTACAAAATTTCAGACCCTAATTCCCACCCGATTATCCAATTTAACAAAACAAGCTCAAGAACCCTAATTTTAGCATAGTTTTAGAAATCATACTTAAAATAATATTAACAAAAACTGATATAGTTTATTGTTAAGCATACCAAATAAGGGTTGACTGCAGAAATTCGGTTTCTAACTCTTCTCCGATTGCTCGAATTGCTCCGACGAAGTTTCTGGTGTGTAAAGTGGGTTTTAGGGTTATAAATCACGGAATTGGCGAGTTTTTCTGATGATTCAAGGCCCCTATTTATACTATCTGATGCGTATTAGGTTTCTAACACGTCCTATGGTGATTCATGATCAAAATCTGCAACGAATTCGGATTATCTTGGGCTGCAAGTTGAGTTTACGTAGCTAAACTCGAACCTGATGTATTTCTGCTGAACTTGGTTCCCTCACGTATCGCGCAGGGTGTATAGGAGTGGCTCGCGATACGCGAGCCACTGGTTTTCTGGCCAGTTTTTGGTTATTTGCTATTTCAGCCCTTAGACTTCTATTATGTGCATTCTAGGCACTCAAACTTCTAAATTTTTATCATTTTATGTACCACAACATTAAGGGACATATTTCTAACATTTTCTAAGGTTTCTAAGGCTCGGGATTCGTACAAAAATATATATATACTTATATATATTTATTCATTTATTATCATATATAACAATCAAATTTGGTTGGTGAATAGTAGATTTTTTGTTTCTTATAGTTTGGCCACAAAACTTTAAGGTTTTGACAGTTTCTACCCCTTAAACTTTTCAACACTTTTTTTTTGTTTTTTTACGAAATAGTAAAACTTTTGGTTTTCATAGTTTAGTCATATATGTTTCATACTCTTACGTTTTGTATCGTTTAACTTTTAAAGTTTTTTTGTTTTGTTTTAAGTTTTGTTGTCTTCTACTTTGGCCAAGAAACTTTTAACTTTTCCACTTTCGTTTTTAATATATTTTTTTTATAGTTTTATACTTTCACTACAAGACTTTTACACTTTTACGTTTTATACCCTTAACTTTTTAACCCTCTAACTTTTAAAGTTTTTTTTTTGTTTTAAGTTTTATTGTCTTCTACTTTGACCATCAAACTTTTAATTTTTCTACTTTCGTTTTTAGTATACTTTTATAGTTTTATACTTTCACAACGAGACTTTTAGACTTTTACGTTTTATACCTCCTTAACTTAGTATATTTTTATAATTTTATACTTTCACCACGAGACTTTTAGACTTTTACGTTTTATACTCCTTAACTTTTTAACCCTCTAACTTTTAAAATTTTTATTTTTGTTTTAAGTTTTTTTGTCTTCTACTTTTGCTACGAAACTTTTAATTTTTATACTTTCGCTTTTAGTATACTTCTATAGTTTATACTTTCACCACAAGACTTTTAACTTTTAGGTTTTATACCACTTAACTTTTTGACTTTCGTTCAATATACAAATTCAACCCCGCAGCAACGCGCGGGTGGTAAACATCTCGTTATTGCTAAATTACATTTTAGCCCCTCAAACTTTACAATACTTATCATTTCATGTTATGAATCATATTAGAATATATTTTTACTAATTTATAAGCCTCGGGATACTTACATAAATTATGCTTTTAGCCCTTTAACTTTTCCATTAGTTATTAACACAAGTATTCACACGTATATATCTATCAATTCATACATGGGTTATCATGTTATTCATATAAACACGTATTTACTAAATATATCATGTATCTAGGGAATTTGGGATGTTACAACACATCACACGATTGTGTGATTGCATAATGAATCCTTGATCGATGTTGAAAGTCAAATATTCCAAATCCTCCTAATTTAGTGAGTTTTGATCTTGCAACGCCAAGATAAGCACATACGTTATGTTTGTCACCAACTTTCAAATCATCAGCCATATCTGAAAACACATAAAATGAAAAGTTCATTAAATTACATGTTATTAACAGATATATTCACCAATTTCATCGGTTCATTGTTGTTCGCATAAACAATCAACCATTTTAATCAGTGGCGAAGCTTGAAAATATCAAGTGGGGGGTCGGGATCTAATATTTTTTTTCCTAACTTCAATTTTTGGGTAAATGGGGGGTCGAAACCGGAGTATATCGAAATTTTCTACCCGAAAATTATATACCCTCTACATCGCAAAAAAATTTCGGGGGGTCGGGCGCCCCCTCCCGCCCCTTAAAAGTTGCGCCCCTGTTTTTAATAAAAAACCTATGTCATGCGAACCTGGTCTGAACCTTGTCCGAACTTGCTACGAAATGTGACTAATGTCTGAACCTGGTCCGAACCTTGCAGTCAACGTTGACCTTCGATCAATGTCCGAACTTCACGGTCAACGTCCGAACTTTGGAAAAACTCCGTCTGAACTCCAGGTTCGGAGCCTGACGAACTCCGAGATGTTTGAATCTAAAATATGATGAAACATACCAAATCAAACTGTAAACTTGAACCCTTTGAACGTTTTTTATTACAAACCCATAGACACTTCTTTAATTTTGAATCGGCTCAAGACATCCTTCACATACTTTGTTTGATGTATGAAGATCCCTTTAGCAGATTGTTGAACTTGTAAGCCTAAAAAGAACGACATCTCTCCCATAGAACTCATTTCAAACTTGGTTTGCATCAACGTCTCGAAATTTTTTGAAAGCTGTTCGTTTGAGCTGCCAAATATAATATCATCGACATAGATTTGTACCAACAGTAGATCCTCCCCCGTCTTCCGACAAAACAAAGTACAATCAACCAACCCGCGCTTAAAACCATTTTCCAGTAGATAAGTGGACAAAGTCTCATACCAAGCTCGAGGAGCCTGATGGAGACCATAAAGTGCCTTGTCCAGCTTATATACCTTCTCCGGATAATCAGATCGTAGAATCCCGAAAGTTGTTTGACATAAACTTCTTCTTTTATTTTTCCGTACAAAAATGCACTCTTGCATCCATCTAGAAGACTTTGAATCCACGATGTGCCGCATATGCCAAGAAAATACGTATTGCTTCAATTCTGGCAACCGGTCCGTACACTTCGTTAAAATCAATTCCTTCTTCCTGAGAAAACCCTTGTACAACCAAACAGGCCTTGTTACGGACTATCACTCCGCGATCGTCTCGCTTGCACTTATAGACCCAACGGGTTTCACACGGTTCTTTACTTCCGGCTGGTAAATCGACCAAATGCCACACTCCAAGCTTTTTAAACTGTAACAACTCTTCTTACATTGCCTCTATCCACGAACCATCTTCTAATGCTTGATCAACATCTTTTGGCTCGATCTGTGATAGAAAGCATGAATGAAAAGCTTCATATTGAATACCCGATTCCCTTATCGTAAGTAAAGCACTGTTCTCGATTTGATGTCTCGTTCGTACTCCTTCATTTAAATCACCTAAAATATTGTCTTGTGGATGATAGGTGTTTATCCAGAGTGTCTGATGAGTAGGAACAACAACATTCTCGTCCAAATTCGAAACATGATCATTCTCAGCTACATCGTTGTTATTAGAACGGTAACAGCACAGGCCCGTCGCACTAAGATATTTTCCGCTTTGGCAGTCGGCATGCCCTCAGGCATCCACCCCTCACGGATTTAAAACGCGTCTTGGTGGGGGAGGTATCCACACCCTTATAAAGCGATGTTTAGTTCTCCTCCCCACCCATCGTGGGATGTTACAATCCTCCCCCCTTAGGGGACCAGCGTCCTCGCTAGCACACTGGCCGACAACCGGCTCTGATACCATCTGTAACAGCCCAGGCCCGTCGCACTAAGATATTTTCCGCTTTGGCAGCCGGCATGCCCTCAGGCATCCACCCCTCACGGATTTAAAACGCGTCTTGGTGGGGGAGGTATCCACACCCTTATAAAGCGATGCTTAGTTCTCCTCCCCACCAATGTGGGATGTTACAAGAACTACTTCCGGGTTGTGAGATAGCTTGAACAACTTCAATCTCGGGTTGACCAGAAGTATTTATATGTTAAACAAATTGCATGGAAAAATTATCAACCGGATCTGAAGTAGCTTCATGAAATTCATGTTCATCATCAGAAGACAGAACATCAGCATCTAACATGGTATCACCAGTGATTTCAGTCAACACATCATTAGCGATTGGTATTTCTAGAACAGCAGGCGGAGAAACAATCTTCATAACCGGAATATCACCTTGAAGTTCAATATAGACAAGACATAGGTGATCATCGGTTTCTTCTGGTGTTGACTCACATGATTCAAAAAGACCTTTGTAGTCAAACATCCAATCTGGTCCAACTCCTTTGGGCGGTAATGTATAAGATTGAAAATCTACATGTAAATACTCCTCCACTGCACCTGTCTGTTTATTGAAAACCCTTTTCTTCTGATTTGAATACCCTACAAATAGGCCTTCAAAGACTTTATCTTCAAATTTGTCGGCAGACTTTAATACTGTGCAGGGACACCTAAATGGTTCCAAAATAATGAAGATTCGGCTGGTGATTCTTTAGCAATTCATAACATGTCTTGCCAAGTCTTTTCACCGTAAGGAAACGATTCAGCACGTAACATGCTGTGTTGACAGCTTCAGTCCAAAAATTCACAGGAAGCTGAGCATCAGCCAACATCGTCCTAGCCGTTTCAATTATTGTGTGATTCTTCCGTTCAGCAACACCATTTTGTTGTGGTGTGTACAGAGTACTAAACTCATGCACAATATGTTTCTCTAAAAAAAGTTTGCATCACTGTATTCTTGAACTCCGTGCCTTTATCACTGCGAATTCGTCTCACCTTCAACTTCTAGTAACTTTCCAAAGAATTGATCAAGTTGATGAGAATTCGTGATGTTTCACTCTTAGCTACCAGAAAATCCACCCAAGAAAATCTTGAATATTCATTAGTGACCACCAAACAATACCAATGCCCCGAAATGCTTTTACGATTCACAGGACCAAATAAATCCATGTGTAGCAATTCCAGCGGGACATCTATTGAGTGGTATTTCTTGAGAGGATGAGATTTCCTTTTCTGTTTTCCCTTTTTGCAACTGACGCAAACATCATTGAACGTGAATTGCTGATTCGGAACCCATTCGACAAGATTCTTCCTCACTAATTCATTCATTTTTTGTAGTGGATGTGACCCATACGTGGATGCCATAAAACAGAATCTCTCTCTGACGCTTTTGATAAGAAACATTGACCTACCACGTTAGCCTTTGCTGAATTCATGTCAAGAACATACAAATTTGAACATCTTGGTGCTCGCATTACTATACAATCATCTGGGATTTTGTATCCTTGCTTCAAAATCAGACATTCACTCCATGTGAAAGCTGTAGTGTACCGCTTATCACAAATTTGGGAGACGCTTAGAAGGTTGTATTCTAATTCTTTCACGTATTCCACTCGATCAAAAATGATTGCACCATTGCTCAATTTACCAATCCAGGTTACTTGACCGCCTTTATCCCCCGCAAATGTGACTTTGCCTCCATCAAAATACTTTACATCATGAAGAAGTGAGAGATCACCAGTCATATGTCGAGATGCTCCGCTATCAACAACCCAAAAGTTATTCATAGATTGTAGCGAAGAACCTTGCATAAATTAAAATAGAAGATTAGTTTCGGGACGAACCCAAGCTTGATGCTTTGGGTCGACCGTCATCTTCAACAAAATCGATTCCACCAGTGGATGAACCCTTAGGTTTCCACGTGTCATTTACAGAACCTGTGGATCCAGAATCTGAGTTCTGCAAAATTGATTTTACATTTTCAAATCCGCCATCTAATTTCTTATCAGCTTGGTGTTTATGAAATTCAGATGTTTCATCATGAAAATTAACTCGACCCTTGGAATCCACAAATCTGACTTTCTTCTGTGAAGTACCAGAAGCAAGTGTCTCGGTATTATAACCATCAGAGACATCGTCAGATTTGTCTGTTTTGTCCTTTTTAGTGGACAATTTCGGTAAGTATGACCACGGTTCTTGCATTTAAAGCATTTACGCTTATCAATAACAACTTCTTCGACCGTGTCATCATCTACCACAGTTTCAATTACTAGTTTTGATTTCTTAGGTTTGTTGACTTTCTTTTGATATTGAAACATTTTGTTACCATAACCATCAGAGACATCGTCAGATTTGTCTGTTTTGTCCTTTTTCAGTGGACAATTTCGGTAAGTATGACCACGGTTCTTGCATTTAAAGCATTTACGCTTGTCAATAACAACTTCTTCGACCGTGTCATCATCTACCACAGTTTCAATTACTAGTTTTGATTTCTTAGGTTTGGTGACTTTCTTTTGATGTTGAAACATTTTGTTACCATAACCATCAGAGACATCGTCAGATTTGTCTGTTTTGTCCTTTTTCAGTGGACAATTTCGGTAAGTATGACCACGGTTCTTGCATTTAAAGCATTTACGCTTATCAATAACAACTTCTTCGACAGTGTCATCATCTACCACAGTTTCAATTACTAGTTTTGATTTCTTAGGTTTGGTTACTTTCTTTTGATGTTGAAACATTTTGTTACCATTGAAATCATCACCAAAACTTGAATCATAACCTTGGTCATATTCAGAAAAACCTCCATTATGAAAGAACCTATTATTCTGATAACCCCCCCCCCCCCATGGTCTACCTTGTCTCCTTGGACCACCATGCCAATTTGGACCCCTTCCATAACCCTAAGGGTATGGTCCAAAATCAAAACTATCATAAAATCCCTTATCATGATAAGGAGATCTTTTGAAAAATGAATTTGATCTTTGAAAGTGTGAGTTATTATGAAAATTCTGACGATGTGCCTTAAATGATTGGGGCACATTGGATCTTGGTGAGTTTTTAACAAATTTCTTTTTTTGATTACCCAACCCACCAGCATCAGAATAATGATCCGAATGATCTGAATTATATGTTATGATTTTACCATTTGGTTTCCGAATAGGCACACTTTTCACGTTTGGGTCAAATTTTGGACTAATACCTCCCGTGAAAAGTTTGTCGATCAATTCAGGATTGACCATTTTCAACGGAAAATCCTTATCGTTATACATGACATCAGACCCTTTCAAACGATAAGTCGTCCATTTTGCAAACACATCAACTTGGAATTCAGAAGTTGGATTTCCAGATTTTATCTTTTCTTGATTTAGCATTTTTGAAGAAGAACATTTTTCAAAAGTTTTAGATTTTGATTTTACCGGCTCAGATTCAAATCCAACTCCCCCATATTTCACTTTCTTGCCACCCACAGACTTGCCCAGTTGCCCCTTGCAATCTGTTTTTGCTCATACCTACTCAGTTTCATAAGCTCAGTTCTAATAGGATCAAATTTATGATTTAAAATCATATCACTGTGATCTGGCTTAGAAACATTTTTCAAAATAGGTTTAGCAATGGGTTTGACATTCTCAGTTACAGGTTCAGAAATGAGATCATCAACTTTGTCAAAATCTGACACATCATAAAATACTTCTTCCACAGTAGAGTCTAAAACAGACTTTTCAGATGTTTTCTTGTCAAACTTTTGATCAATCGATCTTTGATCAGATTTCTTTTTCAGTTGATTTACCCAAAACACGGTTGAGATTAGATGTGGAAGTTTCCTTACCATCATCTTTGGTAAGAGAAGGACCATTCGTCATAATTACAGGAGCAGGAACATTGTTTAACTTGCCAGATTTATTTTCAGAATCAGTTTTGTACAGATAGTTTGAAAATGACAAAGGAATTTGAAAAGTTTCAACTTTGTTTCTTAATTCAAAAACCTCAATCTTAAGATCAGACACAATCTTTTGATTATTAGCAAGTTCCTTTTGTGCATTCACTAGCATTTCAGATTGTTTAGAAAATTCAAATTTTTAAAGACGAAGTTGCTCGTGAACTGCCATTAACTCCTTAGTAATACCTTCCCACCGTGTCTTGTAAATTTCCGTATCAGCATTTGCTACCGACAATTGATCACTCAATTTTGTTTAGTCATCTATGAGCTTACTCTTAGCGGTAGCAAACTGATCACAATTCTTACAAATATTTGGAGTAGGAACTACCTTAGATGTATCGGTCATAAGAGCAACAACCGAATCTTGAAGATTATTCCTTTTAATTGAACCATTCTCCATTTTAAGACTTTTGTTCTCATCAGATAACTTATGCATCTCTTTCTACAAAGCTATCATCTTGTCTGCAATTTCCAAAGCTGTCTGTTGAGCTTTATCATACTGTTGCTTCAAAGGAAGACTCTTGTTAAACAAATTTTTAAAGTCTGTTCCTGTATCAAGTGCCTCAACTTTGGCAGCCTCACATTCTTTCATCAAAGCTTGTTTTTTTATTTAAGACTTCAATCTCCTTCTTTAGTAGCAACACTTCATTTGATTCAGCTTCCTCTGAAATTGTGTATGCCATGAAAGCAAACTTTTCTTTAAGCTTCGTGTGGATATCATCAAGTGATTCTTCAACTTTAGATTCAACATTTCCATCACTAGCTTCAAACTTTTCTCTAACAGGTGTACCTTCATTTATTTCATCATGAATTTCATCTCCATCAAAAGTTTATTCTGTTAAAGCATCCTCATCCTACACATGTTTTACAATCAAGGCAGATGAGTCAGAAAATTGATTTCCCCAATTATATGTCTTGTCATCTTGTGAGACAAGTGCTTTTGTATTTTCAGGTTTAGAATTAGTGTAAGGAACTTCAATTTTGAAGTTTTCCGGCTGAACTCCAGTATTGACAATTCCGGCTGAAGTTGAAGCGGAACTACAACTTCAAGCGGAACAACAAGTTCAAGCGGAAAGAAGCAGTTTTGTCACTTAGTGAATATTCCGGGTGAACTCGATTATCCATCAGATAATGAGTTCAACCTGCCTTTTCCTGAGATGTCTTTTCTGCAGTCCCATCCTGCAAAAGCTTCTCGTATGCTTCTACATCTGCCCAAGCCGCTCTCCAAAAGTAGATTGTTGCTGTCAACACGCAAGTCATTTCAAATGTCGAAGTTTATTCTTTTGGTAGCTTAGATTTGACTTTGCCATGTACGATCTAGATTAGATCACATGAGATCAATGGCTGTGATTGATCTCATCTGCACTATATATAGCTTGTTATCTCTTAGTTTACACATCGTGGTTATCACTTGTAATAGTGTAGCTTTGAGTTAATGCAAATAGTGCCGAATATTCGATATTTCATTGTTTCTACTATTCTGCAAATCAAGCATTTACATTATACAAGAACTCTACTTTGCTTAAGAAAAGTAAAATATAACTTAATTCCGCAAGGTTATATTTGCAAGTAAAGGGAATTGTTTAAGTTTAACTCTGACTTATATCGATCCTACAATTGGTATCAGAGCCATTGGCTCTCTACTTTGAAGACTTCTAGTGTTTCAAAGCGGATACTTTACTTGCATACTTGATTTCTTTAAGCCTTTTTCTGTTTTACAAAACTGTTTTTCACAATGACTGATTTAACTCTTGGTTCACTTAATGGTAGCTCTAACAAACCACCAATTTTCACTCCTAATGACTTTGATACTTGGAAACTCAGATGGAAGGTTTTGTTAGAAGCCTAGACAGACGCATTTGGAACAGGTTGACTGTAGGTCCTTACAATCCAACTGTTTGACGATGCCCAAGTGCAAATACCAAAACCACTAGACAAATATGTTGAAGATGATTACACTGAACTATAATATGATCACAAGGCCTACTGGACACTCCAGGCTGCATTACCCAACTCTATACTTGTAGGGTTCAAGGGATATAAGACAGCACATGGCTTGTGGATTGCTCTCAGTGAAATGTATGAAGGGTCTAGTGAAGTTAAGGAAAACAAGAAAGATGTTTTGAAACAAAGATATGAAAACTTTACTTACAAAACTGGTGAATCTATGACCAACCAGTATCTTAGATTTGTTTCACTTCTTGATGAATTGCAAAAGGTAGAAGTAAAAACTGAACAGGCTGATGCCAACAGAAAGTTCCTGAGATCATTACCTCCAGCTTGGACTGTCTACACAGTCAGCATCAGGGAGTGCAAAGATCTCAAAAAGCTTAAACTAAGTGAACTCCATGGAATCCTTAGTGCTTATGAAATGGAGCTTAATTTTAAGCACAATAGCTTTCCTGAAGCATCACCACAGTTGCAAACCACTGCTTTGGTTACAACTGATTTTCAAAAGATCTCAAATTCATCTCAATATCACTCACCCTCAGTCTGTTTCATTGAGTCACCTAGAGGCTCAGAGAGTTCTTCAACACTGTTTGACAACTCTCACTCTACCTATGTGGCAACTGACTCATCACAAGGCTTCACACGTGAAGACTTGGAATGCATAAGGGCAGATGATCTAGAAGAGATGGACATTTTAACTCAATTGGCTATGGTTTCTGTAAGGGCCCAAAGATTTTATAAAAGAACTGGAAGAACTTATAAAGGGTCAAAGGGATCATCAATTGGGTTGGATAAATCTAAAGCTAAATGTTATAATTGTCACCAACTTGGTCATTTTGCCAGGGAATGCAAGCATCCAAGGAGAGATGGACAGAACAATAACAACAATGTCCAACAGAGATCAAACCATGGAAGCAACAATAGCAGCAGTCAACAAAACAACAACAACAGCAACCAACAACCAACTCAACCAAAACCACTTGGAAATCATAATGTGGTGGCAGCTGTAGCTAAGCAGACTGAATGCTATGAGTGGGATGACTTTGTCACTGAGTTTGAGCCAACCAACCATGCTTTGATGGCTAAAGAAGATTCAACTGAACAGGTAAATGAAATTCCTGAAAATGTTTTGGAAAATATGTGCAGCCCTGCCTGCATAGAACAAGTGGCAAAATACAGAAAACACAACACTGATCTGATTGATGAAGTTTCCAACTTGAATGAGTTAAAGAATTGCTTTAAGAAAACTGAAACTGCATACATCACCAAAATTGAAAATTTAAACAAAGAATTTGATGTTTTAAAGCAAGCTAACTATTTCAAGACAAGAAACAAAAGATGCAAAAGCAGAAAATGATGTTCTTGAAATTAAGCTAAAAGATGCCTTGTTCACCTTTGACAAATTCCAAACAGCTAACAAGAAAGCTGAGAAACTTTGGAATGGGGCAATGCATGGGAAAACAGGTATTGGGTACAACAATGTTGAGCCACCCAAGGAATACTCACCTGTTATTGCTCCAATCCAAGCACTTCAGAAGGAGTGCAGTGTGAGTCTAATTGTTGATAGCACTGCATCTTCACCTTCTGAATCAAAATCTGTTGAATCATCATCAAACTGTGAAGTCAAAGATGCTAGCACATCAGCATCTGTTGACCTATCCAAGGTTTTATAACCAAAAGTTGCTTTTCCACCACCAACTATTTATGAGCCCAAGGACTCAAAAGTTGGAGGTAAACTACCTGAGCAGTCAAAATCAACTGAAACTGAAAGAATGGGTAAACTTATTTACCATCAGGTCACTAATAATCAAATAACCAATCCTTTGAGCAAAGCTCAAAACTTGTTAAAACCCAAAACTGTTTTTACTCAGAAAAGATCTACAGGTAGAATCTCACCTGTAAGAAGTAACACAATGAAGTATTTGGATACTGAGCCAAACAAAATGGGAACAACAAAAATGGAAGTTTTTCAGTCTTAAAATCAAACAGGGTTCCGGCTGAACTTCAACCGGAAAAATTTTCAACCGGAAGTAAAGTTCAACCGGAAATCTCCAAAATACTCAGATCAGTTACTGCACCTAGACAATGACCCAGGGTTCAGTTCACTGATGAGTATGACCATTTTGAAGGTCAAGGAAGGAGAAACCCATCTAGAGGCAAGACCACCTCTAGAAAAAATTTTGTGAAAAACAAACACAACTATCAACCGGAAATTCCCTCTAGTTCAAGTGGAAATGCCTCTGTTGCATTTCACAGTGAGAGATCTAGCCAGTCAAACAAATTTTCAAAACTTAATGCTAGAAACTCACCAGTGACTAGTGTTGATCAGACCTACACCTCACCCTGTGAGTTGCCAAAGGCTTTGACCAACAAACAAAAGAAGTATAGGGAATACAGAGAGAAGAAGATTGCTGAGAGAAGGCTTAGCAAATCAAACAGGCAATGTGAATCAAGTGAACAGTCTGAACACTTGAACATTGATCAAGATGACCTGTTGAATGAGGATCCAATACTAAATACTTTAGTACTTAAAGAGTACAAGTATTATGATGCTTCTGGCAAGCCCAAGACCTCAAAGGCTTGGGTTCCCTTTAGAAATTAATCAATTTCCTTTGTATGTAGGTGCATAATAAAACCCAACAGAGCCTATGGGTAGTTGATAGTGGATGCACTTGCCACATGATAGGAAACAAGCAAGTATTGGAAAATCCCAAAATCATAAATGGAGGTCCTGTAGCCTTTGGAAGCGCAAAAGGACACATTACTGCACAAGGTGCTGTCAGTAATGGGATGCTTACCTTTGATAAGGTAAATTTTGTTGACACATTAAATTTCAATTTACTTAGTGTCTCACAAATGTGTGACAAGAATTTGAATTTGATGTTTACTGAGAAAGAGGCCATAGTCTTGAAACCTGGTGTTAAAATTCCTGAGGAACTTGTGTTGCTCAGAGCACCTAGGAGAGAAGGACTATATATTTTGGATCTGTCTGCTGCCACTCCAGCCAGTGGAATTGCATGCTTTATATCCAAAGCCGCAGTGGATGAGTCTGATTTGTGGCACAGGAGGTTATGTCATGTTAATTTCAAGAACATGAACAGAATAGTGAATCTCAGCTTGGTTAAGGGTCTTCCTAACAAGCAGTTCAACTATTCTGAACACTGTGTTTCTTGCCTCAAGGGTAAGCAACACAAGACCTCCTTCAAATACAAAACTGAGTCTTCTATCACTCAACCTCTAGAACTTTTGCATATGGATCTGTTTGGTCCAACTAGAGTGATGAGCATAGGGAAAAGGTCATACTGTTTTGTCATAATTGATGATTTCACTAGATATACATGGGTGTTCTTCTTAAAAACAAAAGATGAAACTGCTGAATTGTTGAAAACACTAATTGTATCTTTAGAAAATCAAGCAAAATTGAAAGTTAGGACAATCAGAAGTGACAATGGAACTGAGTTTAAAAATCATGTTTTGAACTCATTTTGTGAGGAAAAGGGAATCTTTAGGCAATTCAGTGCTCCTAGAACTCCACAGCAAAATGGTGTTGCTGAAAGGAGAAATAGGACGTTAATTGAGGCTGCTAGAGCAATGCTAGCAGATTCCAAGTTACCTGTGATATTTTGGGCAGAAGCAGTAAATATTGCCTGCTATGTTCAAAATAGGACTTTGATTGTTAAGGGTAAAAACAAAACTGCTTATGAGCTTTGGAGAGGTAGAAAACCCAACATTTACTTCTTCAAATCTTTCGGTTGTCCTGTTACTATTTTGATAACTAATAGGTTGTTACCTAAGTTTGCTGAAAAGGCAGATGAAGGATATTTTGTTGGATATTCTGGTGTTTCAAAAGCATTCAGAGTATACAATAAAAGTACTAAAATTGTTGAGGAAACCATTAATGTGACTTTTAATGAGAAATCTCTTAACAATTTTGTATCTCGACCTGACTGGCTATTTGACATAGATGCACTAACCACTGCTTTCAATTTTACCATTGAGAAGCCATTGAATTCAATAGTGCAGGAACAAGAACATAAGCAAAATCACATAAGATCGGCTGATGATATCTGGTAGACAAGCGCCAAGGAACTGCAAATGCAACCTACCTTTTTTTCATCCATCAGCACCAAGCCTGTGAATCCCAACAACTCAAAGAAAACCTCTGAAATTGTTCTTGCTGATACAGAAGTTTATCCGGTTGAACTTCCGGTTGAAGTTCAAGCAGATCCTGTAGCAGTAGAATCTCCGATTGAAGTTCAACCGGAAAACAATTCATCAGAAAATTCTGAGAACAATGAATCTAATGACTCACCAGATGCTGGTTCAAATGAGTATAGTTTTGAGCATCTGATTTCAGATTCAGTCCCCAGTTCTCATGAAGAAAGTTCAGATCTTATATCACAAACTAACAATATTGAGTTATTACCTCAACTCAATATTCCTCACAATGGAAGAAGCCACGAATTTCCACTATTTCCTGATAGAAGAATTGGAAAGAACCATCCAAGGGAGAACATTATAGGAGACTTGTCAGCTCCTGTGCTGACAAGAAGCAAATCTATTGATGAAAACATTTGCCTCCATGCTGCATTTTTGTCTCAAGAAGTACCCACAAAGATCAATGATGCATTGGAAGATGAAAGTTGGGTAGAGGCAATGCAAGAGGAATTGTTTCAGATCAATAAACAGAAGGTTTGGGAATTGGTTGACTTACCTGAAGGTGAAGAACCAATTGGAACTAAATGGGTATTCAGAAACAAGAAGGATGATAGGGGAATAGTAATAAAAAACAAGGCCAGACTTGTAGCTCAAGGCTACAAACAAGAAGAAGGCATTGACTATGATGAAGTTTTTGCTCCTGTAGCCAGGCTTGAAGCAATCAGAATATTTCTTGCCTATGCTGCATTCAAAAACTTTCTGGTATTTCAAATGGATGTTAAATGTGCTTTTCTGTATGGTCTTTTGGAACAGGATGTGTATGTCAAGCAACCTCCAGGCTTTGAAGACCCTCATTACCCCCAACAGGGTGTGCAAGTTGATTAAAGCTTTATATGGTCTCAAGCAAGCTCCTAGGACATGGTATGAGACACTCTCAAACTATCTCCTAGTGAATGGCTATAAAGGTTTGATATGCAGTCTGTTTCAACCTCAAAAACTCCCATCTCCACTTCTCATAAGTTACACAGTGATCTGAATGGGAAACCAGTAGATGTTCACCTCTACAGGGCAATGATTGGATCACTGCTCTTTCTCACAGCAAGCAGACCTGATATCATGTTTAGTGTCTGTTTATGTGCTAGATACCAGTGTCAACCAAAGGAATCACACATGTTAGCTGTGAAGAGAATCTTTAGATACCTTAAAGGACAACCAAAGCTTGGGTTGTGGTATCCAAAGAACTCAGATTTCTCCTTCAAAGCTTACACTCATAGTGATTATGCTGGCTGCAACTTGGACAAGAAGTCTACTTCAGGAGGATGTCAATTTTTGGGAGAAAGACTTGTGTCTTGGAAATGCAAGAAGCAAACATGCGTGACTACTTCTACTGCTGAGGCTGAATACATTGATGCATCAAGCTGCTGCAGTCAAGTCTTATGGATCCAGAATCAAATGTTGGATTATGGCATCAAGTTCATGGAGACTCCTATTCTTGCAGACAACAACAGTGCTATTTCAATCACAAACAACTCTTTTCAACAATCAAAGGCAAAACACATTGATATCAGATACCATTTTATTAGAGATTGTGCTGAGAAACACTTGATCAGAATGGTCAAAGTTCATACAGATCAACAATTGGCTGATCTGTTTACCAAAGCATTTGATGAAGCTAGATTTTTCTATCTCATTAGTGCCATTGGTATGATGAACTTTGACTAATTTAAACTATTTTTCACAATTCTAATAAAAAGGAGACATGTGCTCAAAGAGCCCGTCTCTTGATACAAAAAGAAAATGGAAATGAAAATCTTTAGTGTTAATCAGTCAACATTTCAGTTCATAGTCAGTAACTGCTGATAATACTATGAATAATTAACACAAATTTTCAAAAATCACGTGTTTTGGATTTCCGGTTCAAGTTCAGGCTCAACCTGAGAAGACAACTTTTGAAATTCACCGGGTGAACTTCAACCGGAAAAATGTTTTAAAATGATGTGGAAATTTATTTTTGAAAACAATTCTTTCAAGCGGAAAAATTGTCCGCTTGATGTTCCGACGGAAGAATTTTTGTTTTTAAAAATAAAGGAGAAAATGGGTTCCGCTTGAACTTCCGGGTCAACAAAGTCAACGTTTCATTTAATTACCCGGAAGGCACGATTTTCTAAGCGGATATACATTTATTTACCCATTAAGTTTTTAACTGTTTTAAATCCGAGGTTTCAGTAAATTAACTTTTGGCTAAGGACATGCTTTAACCAGTTGTACCGTATAACCTATAAAGCACCTATTCCATCAGTCACTGAACCGTCGATTTTTAAACCTCTCTCCTCCACGTCAGCATTGAAAAAGGTAAAAAGCCCTAATTTACCGTCAGTTTCCCCATTTCCATCATTCCCATTCCGAAATTACTCCAAATTTCTCTCAAACCCTCTCCAATAAACCTCCGTAAACCGTCAACCTGCGTCTACAATGGCTCCCAAGGGGAAGGCAAGTGGCAAGAGGCCCATAAGTGACTCCAAGTTTCCTGTAGAACACAATCTTGTGGCGTATCTAGAGCCACCGAGCAAAACAGACATCTACAAAGGAATGATTGACTTCATAAAAAGTTCTCATCTTCACCATGCGCTTACTGTCGAAGCAGAAATTTTTGAAGAAATACTCGAGGACTTTTGGTCACACGCTAGGGTTACTGAAAGGGAAAATGGTAGTGAAGCGATTGTGTCATCTGTACAAGGGAAGGAAGTGGAAATCGATGAGGCCAAGGTGCGAAGTCTGTTGAAATTAAAGGATGAAGGTGGATATGAAACGGTTGATCACACAAAATATCTCCGTTTGTTCAAGAATCTTGGTTACGGTGGTTCTCTGCAGAGCAAAACCATCAAGAAAGGGCAGTTACCATACAAGTGGAGATTCCTTGCTCACACACTTCTGGTGTGTTTGTCTCCAAAGAAGGGAGGATTTGACGAGCTCTCTAGCGAGCAAGCTTCTGCTTTCTACGCTATGGTAAAAGGTGAAAACTTTAATTTTTCCGAACTCATTTTTCAAGCCCTAAAATCAAATGTCAATTCTGAATATATTTACCTATATCCTAGATTTTTAACTTACATTCTCAAAGAAGAGTACCCCCAAATAGTTTGGCTCGGTACAATTTTGCATCAAAAACTTCTAAATGAGAAAACCTTTTCAAACCTTGCTTTAAACAAATCTCCATTTCTTGGAAGGGACACTGACCACCCTTACCGATTCCAAGGCAGTTTCCTGATGAACCTGCTAATGCAGAGGTTCAACCGGAAACTGTAGGAGTAACTGAGCTCCCTACTCAAGATGACAGAACTGTAGACCTAACAGTTACTGATCCCACATCTGTCCCTGCTTCCTCAACACTAAAAACCTTTCAATCCATAAAGAGGAAAGCTCACAATCAATCTACCACTGCCACTTCCTCAACTGAAACTCCTCCTGTCACTTTCAAAAGACAGCGACAAGTGGTCATTAGGTCTCCTCCACCTAGTGCCACCACCCAACCCGAAGCTTCTAACCCCGCTCAAGGCAAAAAGCCCAAGAGGAAACTTGTCAAATTGGGATTCTCTCTTAGGGACGAACCCTCATTTGAGGGGGAGTCATTAGAAGCAGGTGCATAATCCCCATCTGGACATATTTCACCACTTCAACCCCAATCACCCAGGAGTGACAGTGCTATCAATCTTGGCTTAAGTGAAGGTATTATTAACTCACCTACCACATCACATGAGAACAACCTGATAAGCCAGGACCCTGCAGCACTGAACCTACACTTCTCACCGGACCCCGGTGTCAGCAGTAACATCAATAAGACCCAATCCGTGACAATCTTCTCTGAATCAGCACTTGAAGTTCCTTCATTGGAACCAAGAGTTGTTGTGACAGATGAAGAGAATCCCAGGTGCCAAGAAGCCATGGGTACCACTGCTGATCAATCTAGGATTGATAGCTTAGTTTCGTCCAAGGATG
The DNA here is from genome assembly GCA_039602395.1 of Deinandra increscens subsp. villosa. Lineage (NCBI taxonomy): Eukaryota > Viridiplantae > Streptophyta > Magnoliopsida > Asterales > Asteraceae > Deinandra > Deinandra increscens. The sequence goes on along the minus strand of JBCNJP010000010.1, from coordinate 76,024,730 downwards.
CTGGTAAAAAGCCAGTTGAGGACAGTTTTATACTACCTGAATTGACGAACTTGTACCTATCTCTCCAAGCACAGGTTGATACTCTAAATGCAACTATTGCCAAACTGGTGAAAGCTACTCCTACTGATGCTGAAGCAGGCCCTTCAACCCTTCACAGTGATGCTGATGAAGCTGTAATAGCTAAAGAAGCTGATACTGTCAAATTGGGGGAGAAGATGCCCTCAAGGCCTGTCATTACAAAAATTGAAGAAGATCAGAGGATACCAGCTGAAGTTAGAGCCACAGCTTGTCAAAGAATTGGCATAAATCCTTTTGATGTTGAAGAATGTTGGGCCAACATTAAAAGCAGTCAATTAATTGCCATTTCACCTTTTGAGGATCCCAACCTCACAGAGCTGGTTCAATCTTCAATGTTGACTGCTGGTGCTCTACCTGAGCACATCAACATGATCACTACACTTCTAAAAGATGTTATCTTTTTGGCTGAAAAAGCCAGTGATCACAGCAAGGCAACTGAAGACAGCACTGCAACCACTGTAGTTGCTACAATCTCTGAAGGAGAAGATGAGAATCCCATTGGTGAAGATGAAGGGACAGAGGTGTTGGAAATTGCTGACATAGAATCTGAAGTCACCAAAACTCAGTTGGTGACTGAAGATCATTCTAATGTTCAAGCGGAAGTTCAGGCGAAACTTCAGGCGGAAGTGTTTGTGGAAGCCGAAAATATTGTTCAACCGGAAACCCAATCAAGTGCCCAGGTGGAAACTTTTGGCCCTGGCAACTCAATTTTTGGTGTTGATGGGTCTGCTGAACCAACTGTGGTTCAACCGGAAGAACAGAGTAATGCTGAAATAGCAGAAATGGCCGAAACCCTCATAACCTTAAGGAGCACAGAACCAACTCAAGCGGAAGAACCTGTTCAAGCTGAATTCCCTAAAACAATTCAACAGGTGGTTCAAACTCCAGAGGCTGAAGCCATACAGAAGATGGTAGAAGATGCCAAGAGAATAGCAGAGGATGAGAGGCTTGCTAAAGAAATTTAAGAAGAATTTGATCTATACATGCAAAATTCTGTATTTGAAAATTTACTGGAAGAAGCAAAGACCAGGTCTTTCAACTGGAGACTGAAGGATTATGATTTGGATGTTGTGACTGAAGCTGATAGGCAGAGGCTAATCTTTATTGCCTCTTAACTGCCTACCAAGCTGGTAAAGAGTGATGAGAATTACCTTCTGCTGAAAAGGGTAAAAAAGGCATTTGTGGTCAGAAACATAAGAACTGAAGAAGAGGTAGCTCAAATGAAAGTCAAAGAACTGTGCAAATTGATTGGTTCAATCTTTCATGAGCTAAAAGGAGATACAGCTGCTGTCAACCCAAAGCTTGTGATGCCTGCACCTTCAGAGCTCACCTCAGGTATGTCAACTCATATAAATGTTAAACCTGAGATCACTGATGATGCAGATATCCCTCCTCCACCTTCCTTCATATATGACCCAAATCCCATGCCTACAGCTATTCCATCCCTTCTACAGTCACTAGCCATCATTCCATACAAACCACCCTCCATCTCCAAGAAAGTAGCCACCAAGCTTGCCAACCCCAAATACAGAGCTGACAATTTTACACCCATCATTCCTTTCAAAAAGAAGCCTCCTCCTACTATGGACTTTTCTGATATCTTCCCACCTACCCCACCTTCTAGCCCAACTCCTGAAGCCAGTAAACCACCCTCACAAATCTCACTTCCTCCACTCACCATAAATGAACCCTCCACCACCATCACCAAACCTATTGAAGTTCAAACTGGCCCTTCTTCATCAGACAAAGGAAAGAAACCCATTGTGCCAGAATCTACTGTTGACTCTGATGAAGAAAGATCGGTCATGAAAAGAAAACTGATGCATGCCAAGAGCTAAATAAATCAAAGGCAAAAGAGAAAAGCTCCACCCAGTAAAAGACAAATTGTGGGTTGGACAGTGGATGAAACCACATTTGATTTCACTTTTACTATGGCCAGCGGCATAACTCAAGTGGTAAACGTTCACAAGGCAACTTCTCAACTCACTCTGCTGCAAATGACAGACATCATACTAAAACTTAGAGAAATTTTGAATCCTTCAAGAGCAGAGCACATGTTAAGGCTTGTAATTGAGCCATCTGTGCTGGAATGTGACTCAGCAGAAGAAGAAGATGAAATGCCTACCAGTGAAATAAAATTTATCATTTGGGAAGAGGAGGAGAAGCTCTTTTATGTTCATAGAGCTGATGGCACCTTTACAATTCATAAGTCCATTTCTGTTCAAGAAGAATGGAGGGAAATGGACTGGGATTCAATTAAAAACGTGAAGGTGACCAAAACAAACACCAGAGAGCTGTCTCAGAACCTTGATGCCAGCATCAGAACCTCAGACAAGTAAAACAAGGTGAAGAAGATTTTTGGGTACAAGTCAATTTTGAAGAAGAAATTTGACTTAGAAGACTAATTTGACAGCATCAGCTTAGGGGGATATTGTAGGAACTTCAATTTTGAAGTTTTCCGGCTGAACTCCAGTTTTGACAATTCCGGCTGAAGTTGAAGCGGAACTACAACTTCAAGCGGAACAACAAGTTCAAGCGGAAAGAAGCAGTTTTGTCACTTAGTGAATATTCCGGGTGAACTCGATTATCCATCAGATAATGAGTTCAACCTGACTTTTCCTGAGATGTCTTTTCTGCAGTCCCATCCTGCAAAAGCTTCTCGTATGCTTCTACATCTGCCCAAGCCGCTCTCCAAAAGTAGATTGTTGCTGTCAACACGCAAGTCATTTCAAATGTCGAAGTTTATTCTTTTGGTAGCTTAGATTTGACTTTGCAATGTACGATCTAGATTAGATCACATGAGATCAATGGCTGTGATTGATCTCATCTGCACTATATATAGCTTGTTATCTCTTAGTTTACACATCGTGGTTATCACTTGTAATAGTGTAGCTTTGAGTTAATGCAAATAGTGCCGAATATTCGATATTTCGTTGTTTCTACTATTCTGCAAATCAAGCATTTACATTATACAAGAACTCTACTTTGCTTAAGAAAAGTAAAATATAACTTAATTCCGCAAGGTTATATTTGCAAGTAAAGGGAATTGTTTAAGTTTAACTCTGACTTATATCGATCCTACAATTAGGGTTTAAAGAACTCCATGAACCAGAAGAATTGACTTTGGCATTACTGTTTGACGATTCATTTGACTTGGAAGTATACTTCTGGTATTCCTGCTTTTTAGGTTGAGAACACTCTCTGGTGAAATGACCAAAGTTAGAACAGTTGTAACATCTAACTTTTGATTTGTCGAAACTAATCCGGCCACCTGAATTCAAATCCTTTCTACCAGTTTTCTTTAGGAATCTCTTTACCCGTCTTGCTAGCATTGCAAATTGCCAGTTTATATCCATCAGCTTCAGATCATCCGGGTCGACTTGATCGTAGTCTTCTTCGGTTAACTCTGCATTACTAACATTTCACGTGATCACTCCATAGTAAGATGAAATCAAAGTTGACACCAATGCCATGTAATATTCCGTAGTTGTGACGGAAAGAGCCATTTTGCTAGCATCCATGGTATTACTTACTGGAATCGAAACATTACATCCTTGTGATTCATAAGTTGCAGAATTTTATCCACTTCCAAAATAAGAATCACTTCCAGCTATAAAAACAGTGGCTGGAGCAGTTGATGTATGTTTTCCAGACTTTCCTGAAATAGTAGCCGCATTTGAGCCATAGTAAACATCAGGATTGTGTACTTCGACTGGAGTATTGTTGACATTTTTCATTTCCAAATCTCTAGCCTGTAGTTTTCCCATCAACTTTACAAACGTTGAAGTTGAAAATTATTTATCATTGGTGAGCATGAGCACATAAGGTTCCCATTTCGGCGGTAACCATTCATGCAATTTTTCTTTCAGTTCATCATCATCTTTCTTGAGTTGAACCGTGTCCATTTCTGATAATAGATGACAATACCTAGAAATCAGCTCAGGTACCCGTTCACCCTCAAAATACTTAAAATTGTCAAACTCTTTTCTCAACACCTTCTTTTTGCTTTTCTTATACTGCTCATTTCCTTCACATCTTTCTTTCAATGCCGTCCATAAATCATGAGAATGTTTACACCTCTTATATTGATGTAATAGTTCCTTTGGAAGTGCTTGTGTGAGAATTCCATAAGCCTTTTGTTCCCTAGTGTAATCGGCCTTTTGCAATATATCCAAATTCCTTTGCATAATCAGAACATTGTTTTCGTCAATAGGATAGACAAACGGTGTATCCATGGCAATCCATAGATCACAATCCGTAGTTCCAATATACGCTTCAAACCGCTTTTTCCAGTCATGATAGTCTTCAAATTTGAGCAGTTTGGGAACTTTCTGAGTAGTCCCAATCTCATTATCGTAGTTCAACAGAGTCTGCATTTGCGCTTGAATCGCTGCAAATGCTTGATAATCCGACATTTCGAAAATTGAAGTTTACTAGTTAGGTCTGAACACTTCATGAACTCTAATGAACCGTCCGAACTTGTTCCGAACTTAGTCCGAACTTGATTACACTTTCCGAACTTCGTCTGAACTCTTATAGTGAACAACACCGAACTCTCTCTGAAAGGTACACGAACTCTCACCGAATAGAATTTCGACCGAACTCTAAATGAATTTACTCTGAACTCGGTCTGAACTCTCTCCGAATGTGTCACGAACTCTCACCGAACAAAAAGATGACCGAACTCTAACCGAACTTCAGGTTCGGAGAGGTTATTGCGAACTTGGGGTTCGGACTAACGAAAAATTTTGAAAAAATTGAAACTCACAGAAAACCAAAACTCACGAGCTCTAGATGATCAATCGAACGAAAAACACTCAAAACAAGGAATTTGAACGTGAAGCATGTTGTACAATGAGCATATTTTCAGAAACAAAGGATTTGAAGATGAAAACACAAGATGAAACGAGTTTTTAACCACACAAATGACCAAATCGAACTGAGCAGCACTAGATAGCTTTGATACCACTTGAAAACGCTAGAGCGGATGGATCGTGATCAGTTCGACATCATTGTGTAAGATAATGTATGAACAAATTGTGTAAATAAAACTCAATTTCTCATTCAGTAAACTGGTACGATTACAAAGAGACTCAGAGTTGTTTCACACTACAAAACACACACATAAGCAAAACTCATTACAGATTTCAAACCTATAAACCTATTTATAAACATACGACAGTCCGAACCCTACAGCTGGTCCGAACTCTAAGTTCGGCCTAGGTTCGGCCTTCAGGTCTTAGTTGAAATCTTGAACTTCACAAAAGCTTTGTCTAATCCAGCATGTTGCCACATTCAGGTACTAACAAACCTTGGTACCCAACGAGAATAATCTTCACATGTGAACAATCGTGGCACTTCTTGTCTATGACTAGCAACAAACCTTTCGATATCTTCCATTTTGAAAACTTTAACTTCAAAAACTAAGGTCTTAGAAATGGAATTTGGGTATCGAAACAGAGGGTATATCTCTGCGAGACGGTCGTTTTGGCTGGTATTAGCTCCCATAAATCTTAACAGTTCTCGAGTTACGTCAGTTTTAGTGAAACAATCCAAAATTCTGAACTTGTCCGAACTAACACTATACGAAGTGAGCCGAACTGGATCCGAACTAAAAACAGGTTATCTGAACCAATCTGAACTGTGACTTCGGGTACACGAACTGGAATCCAAACTGAGCTTATCCGAACTGAGACTTAGGTTGAACTAACTGACCCGAACTGGAACTTCGACTGACTGAACTGAAGCGAACTCACTCGAACTCGTACTTAGGTTGACGGTTATTTTCACAGATGGTTCATCATCCGAACTTAAACAAACCAGAGTATTTTTTTAGAGAATTTCCACAATTTCGGATGATTTTGATCAAGATTTACAGCAGTCAACGGGGTTTTAGCAATGGGAATATTTCATGAATGAATTGGACCCGAAAAGCTCAAAATTTTACCCGTTTTTTTATAGAAAAACACACGATTTTATCATGAAAACGAAAATGATCAAAACAAATGCAATAGAGCAACCTGGATTTGCTCTGATACCACTTGTAATATCGTGAAACGGATCTTACTAAAGGCTTGATTGATCGTATACGAGAGAACGAGATGTAAATATAAAGTTTGTTATATTGAAATCAACAAGACTCAATTACAAACTCTCTAGTCTGCTCAAACAGAGAAACACACTCAAAACACATAGTTAAAATTTGGTGCTCTCAAATTTCTCTCTAATTCATTGCTGAATTCCAAAGACCAAAAACTATTTATAGTCAAGCTGATCTACCCGAACTGGAGCTCATCCGAAGTGACAGTTCGTGTCACTTCGAGAGCTCATGAAGTGGCACTTTGGATCCACTTCGTGTCACTTCAGGTAAATGACTTTTCAACCAAAGAGATTCTACAAGAATGATGGTCCTAGGAACATGAAGAATCAATCTGGTAAATTTTTTTCTGGAGAATCAAATTCTACTCCAAAAAACCCAACATCAAAATGGTTTCATGATCACAAGCATCAGGTATTTAATTCTTTTTATGATCATTTTGGAGATGTTAATTTTTGTGAAGCTTTGCAGAGGCCAAAGAGGAAGTATGTCCACAAGCGTTTGTGCTATAATTGTCGCCAAAAGGGGCATATGGCACAAGATTGTCCTGCTACTGCTGCTTCTACTCAAAGAAATGGAAAAATTCCATTTGTTGGTAAATCTAGCAAATCAAGGTTTATTGATGAAAATGGCAGAGTATTTGATGAATTTCATCCTATATTTTTCATACATCAAGGAAACTATATTCCTAAATTTTCAAAACGTTCCAGCTGTAGGGTGTACATCACATTCTACTGTGACTGTTTCATCAACTACTGATTTACCTATACAACAATGGAAACCTAGAGTCGTTTCAAAACAAAATCAGGACACTGGTCGACCAAAAGTGATTCGCTTCAGGCCATTTATAAATTGACGTGTTTGACCAGTGTGCATGTACTTCTAGAAGACCTATCAGTGATTGCAAAGTTGCCGATGGAGGAGTATTCTGCTTAATTTAAATTACATGATCAAATTTCAAATCTGAAATTTTTATAAAAGCTAAAACTGAAAGGTATTCAACTCGATTGGTCAATTTTCTTTCTTCAATGAATTTTGTATATAGTTTAGGGGGGGGGGGGGTTGAAAAACAAAAGATAGTGTCTTGGCATTTTTGTTAAAAGGAAAAATCCAAAAATAGAGTTTTCATTTTAAGGGGGAGAAAAATAGAAAAATACAAAAACTTTAAAAAATGAGAAATTGTATCCGACATAATTGAGAAATGATGGTAAATTGGCTTACGTGTCTATCTCATGGATAAATTCGATGAAAAGCCATAAGGACCATTGTTCTGTTCGATGTGCTTTGTAGGCTCGACAAATCAGAAAGTATTCAAATATGATATACATTAAATACTAATGCTAGACCAAGTGGACAATATCATGATGCATATTTCAAGATATATCAAAAGATATGTGAAAAAGAAAAATGAAAAGTCATTGTGTATATATGTGTTCATTTTGCAAGGATTTAAACTTGTTTGATTTTCTTTATTTTCTTAAATGATCGGACTATCTCTGCGTATACGGGAGTATCGACCTGATAGTTGTTCATTTAAGGTTCTCCTTTATTTTCTTTGGTGTTTTATATAATTAATCGGACTTTCTCTACGTATACGGAAGTATCGACCTAATTGTTGTTGAATTATACAATTTTAACTTGTTTTATTTTTCTTATTTTGTTAAATCTGAGGCCTTATCTGCATATCGAAAGATCAACCTTAAGGTAGACGATTTAACGTTCTTATTTCTTTTTGCATGGAACACAGTTGATTGAATTATGAATACAATCACTATGTGTTAATCACAAGTGAATTCATAAAGTGGGATACAAAACATATCTGAGTATGTCTGATAGTGTGGGTACACTGGTCAAAGCAAATTGATCAATACCTTAACATATCTAGATGTTATGAGTATGATTGTGCTTGAGTCTAAGATGGACAAATTATACCAACAATCGACATGGCTTATGTGCTGAAGTAATTGAAATTGTTGTGTAGCTCAGCTTGTAATAACCAATATGATCCCAAGTTGTGATGTTTTTCGTAAAAGACAAAAATAGTGTCTAATTTAGTATTGCATTTATGTTTCATATCTGAAAAGTCCAAAAAGATTTTAGGTGTGTTTTAACATAAACTTAGAAAAATCAAAAAGATTTTCGGTGTGTTTTGATATAAAGTTTTAAAAAGCCAAAAAGATTTTGTTTCTTATTTGTTTTCAACCAATCGACATATCACTACTACAAAAAAGGGCTTTCTTGACGCTTTTTGCGCGTCAAGAAAGGGCCCAGATGACGCGCAAAAAAGCGTCAAGGAAGGTGGGGTCAAGAATCTTCTTGACGCGCAAAATGCGCGTCATCCCGTTCTTGACGCGCGAACGATGACGCTCCATTTATGACACTTAATGCGCGTCATAAAATGCGTGTCAAGGAAGCCACCGTCATAAATCTGCTTATGACACGCATTTTTGCGCGTCATGGATTTATAAAAAAATAAAAAAAAATATTTTAATAGAATCACTAATTTCTATATTAAATGACAATTAACCTAATAATACAAAATAAAAATACAAATAAAGCAAAATAATGCATTTCATATATATAGCAAACATTACAAAGTTAACATAGTTTACAAATGTGTCCGGTATGCTAACAATAAACATATAATAATAAATCTAACACCATATCATTTTCCTTAGCATTCTTACAACATTTTATGTTGACCGCATCTTTAAAGTCTTCAGTCTAGTCTCTAATCTTTGTCATTCCTTAGCATCCATTGGTGCGTTTTGACTCGTTGAGCTTGTTTTGGTCATATCTTGGTCACACGAACTCGGATTGGGATGATTCAAAAAGCCACGAACTCGTATCCGGCCATGTCCTTTACCATATCATCCAGCTAAATCAGTCGAAATAAGCTGCTACAGTTTCCAGTAATTGCAGCTCTAACCTGACATGTGTGTTTTGACCCGTTAAGCTTGTTTTGGTCATATCTTGGTAATCCAGCCTAACCCCATCTCCAAATAATTCTAACATCCCAAATCTGCAATGGTTTTCACTGGAATAAAAACACAAGCATAATTAAATGTTCAAATTTGGATAAAAAGTTACTAAACTCATAACATAATTAAATATCCAAACTTGGATAAAAAAAAGTTACTAAACACATAAGCAATAGTACAGAGCAAAGATTAACCTGCATGGGAAATCTAAAATGTTCTTTTATATACATCTTTAACAAAGAGTTTTCTTTTGATTTTGAGATTTCAAAGCTTGTACTTCACTATTATCTTTCCCTAATGAGCATCACTGTTTTTAGTAAATAAATTCAGTGAAGTAACGGGTCAGTCTGGGTTTCACTGGTATAAAAGTTGGACCTAATTCATGAACCGGGCTGAAATAAACCTTATATAAGTTGCAATGTTCATGTGAAACAACCTGTTGAGTTGAAACAAAAGTTTGGGCAAGCAGATTCATGAAAAGTTTGGGCTGAAACAAAACGAAAAAAGAATAACTACAACATTACATACCTCATAATGTATAGCTCCATTCTCCTTAATAAACTTTAGAACACCATAGCAAACCCTGCAAACATACCAACGGTCAATTTCTTTAGAAAAAGGCTAGTATTTTTTCTACTTTTGAGGCTTCCTAAAATTACTAAATTAACCCAAACATGCCTTTTAGATTATATCTTGTTTGTGTGCTAAAAGTTGTTAATGGAAATGTTAGAACTAAGAAGGCAATACAACAAATACACAAAAAAACAGCCAAAGTAGTGAAGATATACAATAATCAGTCATCTACTAACATGCCATAATCAAAACAATCCAAAAATCAAATAAAAACTTTAAACATTTAATACGTACAAATTATAGCCAAAACAATAACACACCGAACATCCAAAAACTACAAAACATGATCAAATTGTTACTGTGGTGGGACTTGAACATATCCTAAGAAGCATCATGAATAGAAGAATTACCTTTAAGAACTCCAATGGTATGCTTGATATCCTAGTAACCGTTAAATCTCCTGTTGCATATAGTCAACATGTTTAACTACAGTTAGTTGACCCAACAATGTAAATCAGTATACCTGTGTACATGATGTCAGATGGATACAAATACAAGTGACTAACCAACCTCTGTTAACAACTCTGTATCAAAGAATGCAATTGATTAAAGCACATCCAGCTGCTAAAACTACATAAACAAGAATGAGAGTCGACCCGGTACATGATGTCAGATGGATACAAATACAAGTGACTAACAAAATAGAAGAGGTGCCACCAGTTGCTGTAAACAAAATAGAAGAGGTGCCAAAGCTGATGGGGTACAGCACTAGAAAGGATCTAACGACCCGGAAAAAATATGCCCCGCTGATCAAAAGAAGCCAAAAAAATCAGCCACTAAAATGATGAAGGCAGGAAGATAGCAGGTTTGCTAGGTAAAACCTCTATAGTTTTTTGGGCAACACTACAAGTATAAGTAGTAATGCACCTTCATATGTAAATCTAACAGTAGGTGGCCCTTTAGAAGGCTTTTGGCAATCCTATGGCTTTAGAAAGCTTTTCGTAAGCACATGGTTGCTTATGTTTTATAAGAAATATGCCATTATGAACATATATTAAAGGAACATACAGTTCCCTTTTTGGTTATTTACCTATGTATTAAAAGAAATATGGCTGCTTATGACCATGATGTTCTTCATATTCAAATACTATGTTTTGTGTTTTATTTATATCAATGGAGGTGATATAATTAGTAGGTCTTATATTAGCTGTCGAAGAGATGATTAACCTTGTATTTAAAATGTTGATTATTCGAGTTCTTACATTCCATATGTTGATCAAATTGTTACTGTGGTGGGACTTGAACATATCCTAAGAAGCATCATGAATAGAAGAATTACCTTTAAGAACTCCAATGGTATGCTTGATATCCTAGTAACCGTTAAATCTCCTGTTGCATATAGTCAACATGTTTAACTACAGTTAGTTGACCCAACAATGTAAATCAGTATACCTGTGTACATGATGTCAGATGGATACAAATACAAGTGACTAACCAACCTCTGTTAACAACTCTGTATCAAAGAATGCAATTGATTAAAGCACATCCAGCTGCTAAAACTACATAAACAAGAATGAGAGTCGACCCGGTACATGATGTCAGATGGATACAAATACAAGTGACTAACACATAATGTTTGTTCGAGTCTTGCACTCTTGCATGTATGTATGTATCTCTCTAGGTTTGCATGTATATACATATATGTATGTAACTGTATGTATATGTATATATAGGTATATACACAAACTGCAGAAATTTCTAAGGGGTAAAATCCATTGGAATGTTTTAGCATGTTTAACAACGAAAGATGCAACCAAGAAACATCAAACTGAAATCCTGAAACAACATAAGACTTACATAAAATTAACATAACCATCAATCACTTGATGGTGTAGAGGAGGTCAACGGTGGGTCGTTGCGAAACTCCTTGACCACTGCAGCAAGTGCCTCTGGGTTCAAACCGAGGTCACAGAGGGCAATGAGCACATAAAGGGTGTGGCATGATGAATCTGACTAGAAAAGTCAAAATAAATCTCAAATTGACAGATATCAAAATGCAACCATGTATAATCAAGAAATCAGTTAGCTGAAAATCAACCATGTATAATCAAGAAATCAGTTAGCTTACCAGCTCTCTCTATTCTTATCCTTGGCCTCTTTTTCGTATATTGTTCGCTCATCAACTTAGACATTAAGATAAAGTATCTGGCCTCCAAGGGTTGACATTCCAGCATCTTTAACCCATATGACAAAACAGAAATGCATCAGATGAAGAATCATCAAACCAATTAAGTCAAATGAACATTCATTAGATTCATACAACTAAACACAACCTCTAGGTCATCAATTATTCTTGCAACAATTATACTATACATATAACATTGCATACTGTTATCAGTTACAAAAGCTGACTAGCTAAAATCAACTGGCATATATTCTGCAAATAAACCCTAAAAAAGGTTCATCCAAATCAAATCAGAAACTCCTAGGGTTAGGGTTAGTAATAAAAATGAATCAAATGTAAATCATGAACTTACAAACTATAGTGGACGACGGTGACAATCAAAATCAGAAACCCAGTCGATTTTGCAGTGAACGAGTACAGAGGATTTCGAAGTGTTCGCCATTGGTGCTGCTATCACCTGAGAAGCTGGACCAATGATCGACTTTCTGATTATTTTGGTGAACAAGATGAAATTGATATTCTTCGCAACCATATGGACAGAAATCTTACCCAAATCGCTGAGAATGGACAGAAAACGAGCCAAATTTGATAAGATGAATGAGCAACCAGTCAACCATATTTGGCCATGTGCTTAAGTCGCTAAGAAAACATTGTTGAATCCTGCAGTCAATAGGAGATTGTAGATGGCGACGGGAGGAGAGCAAATTTCGTGGAGCGGTGGAGGGCGTGGTCGTGACGTCTCTTCGTGAGGAGGTGGAGGGCATCGAAGCCGTGAACTCGTGATGGCCTGTAGAAGTGAAGGTCGATAAATTAGGGCTTCAGATTTGCCCTGGCAGAAGCGGAGAAGAAGGCGGTGCTCGGAATCGTAAGAGGAAAGGGACTGCCGAGATTAGGGCTTTTAATTTCTTTGGAGATGGAGCAATTGGGGGTGGGGGGCTATTAGAGGGGGAAAAATTAGGGCAAAAATTCGAGCGGGAAAATGAAAAATATAAAACGACACTTTGAGATGACGCGCACGTTTTAAAGTGTACTCCGTGTTTTTTTTTAATTTATTTGTGACAGAGATTTAATGACGCTCAAAATTGCGCGTCATCTAATCTTAATATTTTACAAATTATGACAGATTTTTGATGACACGCGTTTTTGCGCGTCATAAATAAGTGTGCGTCATCGTTTGCGCGTCAAGAAAGGCCCTTTTTCTAGTAGTGTATAATACGAAATCAAATTTTCAAAACTATATCTTGGATTCTCATAGAGAAGTTTTGCACCAAGATTAAATTAATTTTTGTAAATCTAAAAAGGAAACTGCGTTTAACGTCTTCTGAAATTTCAGGTTGTTTGTTGATGTGACTCAAGCATGATGAAAGGGAAAGTTTATGGTAATATTTGCAAATCATGCACGCTCTACAAATGTTCAAGATTTAAAGTTGAAGATCTAGCTCAACAAGTCTGAAGATCAGATACTAGAGATTTTGAAATGCTTTGAAGTTAACACATCATGAATATCAAATTGATGTTGTTATGTTTGAAGCAGATACATCACACGTTAAGAGGGAGTCTGTTAAAGCCTAATCCTATGCGTCAGAATGTCTCGTGTGTTGTATCAGAAAGTAAACTTTGTGTTGAGTCATTAGGTCAACTAACCATGGTCCGAACCATTGGTTCGGAGCCAGCGAACCAATGGTTTGTTGGATGGTTCCTTGGTTAGTAAGTCACACACTATAAAGAGTGTTAGCTTGTTTAGCACATTAGGAGTTTTTGCTAAGCTTGTGTTTCTGTGTGTGTTATAGAAAGAGAGAAAGAACCAAAGAGCTTTGTAATTGTTTCTCATTGTGATACAATTAACCAAAACTTATAGTTTCTCGTGTACTAGATTGATCTATTTTACTAGCAGTAAGATCCATCCCGCGCTCCTACAACTTGTCAGGTTCAAAAGTCAACTTTCTACAACGTTGCTAGAGCGTTATTTATGCTTTAGATTCCAGTGCAAGCATCTGTGAACCTCCTCCTTAAACTGAGGGGTGTATTAGACTAGATATATTTATATTATCTTGAAGATATACACATATGTGGAATGAGAAGGATAACAATTTAATTCAAAATTAGTTGGTAATTTGGTTTTACGGTTGGTTTTATTTAACTTTTTGTCGGTCATTTTCAAAAAATTTAAACCCTTGCGAACAATATTCTTTACTAGTTAATACTACATATCGACCGTCTCTTTGTAGGTAGGAGATCGCATCCTTCTAAAAGTTTCTCCTTGGAAAGGGGTTATTCATTTTGGTAAACGAGGAAAGCTAAACCCTAGGTACGTTGGAACGTTCAAAACTGTTGAACGAATTGGTCCAGTCGCTTATAGATTGAATCTTCCTGAGGAGCTGAGCATTGTTCATAATGTATTCCATGTATTAATTTCCAGAAATGTCTATCAAACGAGTTGCTTGTGGTTCCACTCGAGGAGTTGGAGATTGGTGATCAACTGCGTTTCATAGAGGAGCCAGTAGAGATAATGGATCGAGAAATCAAGCAGCTCAAGTAGAGTAAGATTCCGATTCTCAAATTTCTGTGGAATTCGAAGTGTGGACCAGAGTTTACCTAGGAACGTGATGATCAAATGATGCACAAATATCCAAACTTATTCGAGAAGCTTGTGTCGATATTCGAAGGTAACACTTCATTTCGAGACAAAATTTTATAAAAGGAGGGAAAGATGTGAGAATTTGAAAAAAAAAATCCTTTACTTTTGAGTAAAACGTTTAAACTGTAACTCTTAACTCTCTGTAACGAGGTTGCAGCTCTTAACTTGTGAATCTTAAACTTTTAGTAACGGGGTTGCGATCTTAACTTGTGAATCTTAAACTCTTGGCAACGGGGTTGCAATCTTAATTTTTAGGATGAAAGTTCTTTAACAGGGAGAGGATGTGACAATCTGACCTGTCGGGTGAATCCCACAGCGAAAATTGATAAATTTGAAATCACGTACATAGGCGTAGTATGTGAATTAAAGTATTAGAAGAGTCTAGTAGCCTTAAAACACATCACAAACATCACACACAAGGTTGAGTCTCTAAACATTGATAATTAACTGAAAACCGGTGCATGTTGTGACTTTCGTGTGAAAATGTTGCTTGAATTTAGTTGCGCAAACGTAAATTGTTATATGACATGTTGATACTTGATTCTATTGGATTCTATGTGATAGACATGATTGTAAATTAATAAAAAGAGAAACCATTGAAAATCGTGGCCAAAACATAGAAAAACGCAAAAGGTCAACAAAAGTTAAAGAGGGTGTTGTCTGATCCGGTAGGCGGTACGCAAACCTTCCTGGGCTCGTGTCCCGCAGTACGCTGAACCTTCAGGTCGGCTGGATTTTTAGGGTTTGCCTATTTAAGCATCATTAGCCACCACCCAACCTCATTCTTGACCCTAATCGACCCAAAACGCTCACAAACGGCTGATCTTGTATTCCTACCTCAAATCCATCCATTTTTGGTGTTTTTGGTTAAGGAATCAAGCTTGTTTCATCCTAGTTTCATCAAAAATCGTTGGTATGTTGTTACTTGTTCACTTCTTGTTGAAAAAGATTAAAGCTTTGATTTTTATGTTAGATCTTGGATGTTTTGATGATGATATGAAGCTTGCATGCATACATTAAGGGTATGTGATGATAAAGTTTGAATATTTGAGACAAAGACATGAGTTTTATGATGATTATGATGATCCATGCATAGATCTATGGTTTATGAGCTTGCATGAGAGTAAAGATTCGATTTTTACGTACAATTCATGTCATGGATGCTTGATAATGCTAGATCTATGGTTTATATGTGATAAAGTTGCTAACTTTACATAAGATCTTTGATAAAAACTTGATTTTGATGTTCATGCATGATAGATCTAGGGTAAAGGTGATTTTTTAATGTTCGATCTATGACAAAATTGAATGATCTAGCGTATGAGATGCATGACAGATGATAAAGTTGTAATCTTGATGTTTGGTTGCATGAAAAATAAAATATTTAAATAAATATTTTAGATAAATATCGTACGAAACATGATCGCAGGGTTATGTAGGATGCACGCATGTCTTAGCGAACGCTTGATATGGCTTGAAATATGTTAGACGTGAATTTCACGCTAGATGTGTGATAAAAACATGATTTTTGACGTGAATTTTGCTTAAACGTGGTAAATATATATTTACCGGAAAAGTAATATTTATGTAACGCATGCGTATGAACTTGTAAATACTTGGCTACTTGTTTGTGTGCCTTAAGTCAAACTAATTATGCGTTATATGTGTGTACAAGTCTAAGTCTGCTACCTCAATGGGAATGACATGACTTTGTAAGATCGCCCCGTCGATCTTACATCGTACACGCAGGATAACTTGTAATACATTATGACACACAAATATTTGTCGCTATGTAACATAGTATATGTGATATACATGTTAGGATGAACATGAGAAAACCTAACTCAATCACCAATGTGTTATCCAATTAACTTCTTTATTGTCCGTGTGTTGTCACGTTAACTTGTTTATTGTCCGCGTGTTGTCAGGACAGTCGGTCAACACGGTCAAACACTCACACTATTATGTGTCATAGGTGATGTCTAAGGATATTCACTACCCTTTCATCAGTTTGACTGTTTAGATTACTTTTTTTGCACCTATGGTGAGTTCACGCCCCCGCTTTTTAACTTGTTGTGCTTTTGGGGGAGAAGACGTGTTAGCGATTTCTTTTGAGAAATGCAAGCGTTTATTATATATACTATTTTGTAAACCATATATGAAAAGTTGCCAAGGGAGTCCTTCTACTAATAACGTGTACCATTAGTATCGGATAGATAACGAGGAAATGCGAAACAGATCTGTTGGGCTTGACAAACCCTGCACTGCCAGTCGCTCTACCCCCACTACCTTCCGGAGTGGGGAAAGGGTATTATGTTATCCTAATTAATGGCCATGCACAAGCATTATAGCATGGCCGGAAGGCAAAGTCATAAACTATCAGGAATAGGGACACGAATCCTATGGTGTTACAAATAACATGGACTAGCTATCCCAAGTATACAAAGCGCTATTAAACCCTTTTCATTATAGGATGTGTGATTCCTGCGCTGGTTATGGCGCGTTGAGGATAACTGATTAACTCACTGTTTTAAATAAATGTTGTTTATTTGCTTACTTAATTCTGTGAACTCACCAACCATGTGTTGATACTTTTACATGTTTCTTCTCTGGTCCTTAGGAGAGCTAAGGAGCACGTTAGGATCATGACTTGATTCTTGTTTGCATGGTTTGTACAAACAATTTATCATTTTGTCGCCTTATGCGCTAAATATTTAAACTTTGGTTTGTTTCATTCGCTTCCGCAAGAACTCTAAAACTTTTGGACCATTAAAATTGGATTTTAAATGCTTTAAAACTGCATATAGACTATTTTGTGTGTTTGATGACTAAGATCCTCGTCCGTCATGCCTCCAATGCGGTGATACTCCGCATGTTGATTTTGAGTGTGTGACATTTAAGCTTTTTGACTGCTCAAACTCATTTGATATTCATCTATTACTAATCAAATTATATATTGA
Organism: Deinandra increscens subsp. villosa; assembly: GCA_039602395.1. Lineage (NCBI taxonomy): Eukaryota > Viridiplantae > Streptophyta > Magnoliopsida > Asterales > Asteraceae > Deinandra > Deinandra increscens. Next base: position 76,007,218 of record JBCNJP010000010.1, on the reverse strand, counting down.
CTGTTAACTAATTCATGTTGAATAACCACGGCCCATTAGCAGTCTACTAATACTATTAGAGAATTTACGGTAGGTTCCTCATCCTCATCACTATTTATCATTACTTTTTCTCTCTTTCACTCACAAACACAATAAAATAATACTCTTTTTTACCTTTATCATTACATTTTATCTCTTTTTCATCACAATCAAACCTCAAATGTTAGGGAATCAACAATTTTCCTATCAAATATGTAGATAAACAGTAATATTCTCTGTCTCCTCTACTCACAACCACTCACAACCAAACCTCAAATTTTAGGGTTTACACTCACATATTTATGAGAAACCTGCTGTAAATGATCTTAGAACATATAAACATACAGAGTAAGAGAATGGAGAGGGTAATATATCTCGTATTATTCATTCATCACAACATATACAAAGACTACTATTTATAGGACAAAGATATTAATAGAACAAAGTGATAAAAGGAGTTAGGAATATGGATAGTCATAATAATGATTCATAATAATTTCAAATATAATTGTTTAGTTTACTGATGAGAGTATATTTTGTAACACTTTTATTTATTAAATTCTATATTTTTACTAGTTATAATATATTAATTCTCATCATATCTCCTATGTTTTGTGTTTCTTGTGTTTTGATCTTAAATGTTATAAATCGTGGCATATTAATCGTCCCCTAAAACACACCGTCTTGAGTATAGAAGTTACTATTTTAATCGGTTTTAATAATTGATGTGTTGAAGTGAGAGTGAGCTTAAATGATATCATTAAGTTGAGTCTGAGTGATAACACATTAATGAGTTAAGTTTTATAAATACTTCTTTGTGTATAACGTGTTTGATGACTTTGTGACTACATATTTAATATTTAAATTTAAGTAAAATTATAAATAAATAAAAATCCATAAGTTTTTGATATATTGATTTCGTGAGATACAGCCATACAGGAATGTCAAAGGGAATTGGGCTGAAGGCCCATTTAGGGTAATTTTGTGTCATGCGTGAACCGGAGAAAGATGAAAAATTACGCATCATAGGGGAATTATGGAGGCAACGAGGCAACGGACGAAAGGAATTGGTTCGAGAGGGACGGAAGCCTCTTTGGCTGTGCACGTAATTCGAGTATCGCTGGTTCAAGTGTTCAAAGAAGGGATCAAGTTGGGTTTGTTTTTATTCAGTTTATTATTAATTTTTATCCGTGTGATTGAATATTTAGTTGATTATTTAACGACGAGTCATATAGTGACAGTGTTTGATTTATTCGTTATGATTAGCTAAATCTTTTGTACTTTCCTCCAGATGGATGGTTCATATAGGTTTTACACTTAATTCAGTTTGGTTTATGTATTGGATCTTATTTTATCTGTGATGACAAGCATTTAAATTATATTGATGCATTAGTTAATTTAAATAATATGTGTGTGTTTTGAGTCCTTTCTTTAGAATTACGTTCGGTTGATGACAAAACCTTGAGGGGGTTGGGTAACTAAAGAGGGTTGAATTGACACTTACAAATTAGGTGATTGACATGGTTTGATGACAAAAATATGTTTTGATTACTACTTTAACTAACTTCCAGAACTATGTCTATGTGGTTCTCAATTAATTAACTGAATTTTGTGTTAACCTAGAACCTAAAAACTAGAGGGGCTGCCTTTTTTATTTTTAATCAAATCAAGTTGAATTTCAATTTTTAATTAAATTTAGTATTAATAATCAAACAAACCTGCAAATCTAACCACATGCTCCTCGTGGATTCGACACCCGACTTACACTATCTATAGGTAAAGTTAGGTTAATTTTTACTCGACCCCAACGACAGGTCATCAAATGACGCCGTTGCCGGGGAGCTAGTGCGCTTAATTTTGCATTGTTAGTTTGGTTTTGCTTTCTTGTTTTCTTTAAACCTTAAAAAAATCTAAAAATATTTTTCTTTTTATTTAAGTTCGATATTACACGTGGCTTTGTTTGTCCTTGCTTGTGCAGGAACTTACTTTAAGGTTGGTAGCATACGCGTAGTTCGGTTATGAGTTATTACAGTCGTCAAGGCCCACCGGGTGGCTCATCAAACTCATCATTCACACAACAAAAATTTTCACACTTTGACCTACCACATCTTCAACCCCAAAACCAATCCGAATATGATGAAGTTGATTTTGATTTTTCACAACACAACCAACCAGTACGAAAGCCAATGATCCCTGAAAACATACACTCGCCACTTCTAAATCGATATGCCGGATATAGTGTAGATGAAGAGGATGAGTCGATGGGTTACGTTCAAGGGAGAGCTGGTACAGAAAATGAGAGATTTGGAAACTGGGATGGAGATTTCGATGAAAATGGGTATGATGACCAGCTTAGAAATGAAGAGTTTAACGACAATGGAAGACAATTAGGTCAGTGTGGGTTGGATGATAACTCCATCGATGAAAAATTTGATATAATCATGGAGTTAATGAAGGATATTCAGAAAGGAAACGAGATCAGAGATAAAGAGATCAAAGCGTTGTCACAACAGGTTGGACAATTAGCTGAAGAAGTGGCAATCATCAGAAGAGATCAGGGTAAGCTTCTTAGTGATGCTCAGAGAATTCCAAGTCACATATCTTCTAACACAATGAGAGTCGACAAAGATGAGGTAAGTAGTCGTCCTTTTTTCTGAAATTTCTGTTGTTGATACCCATTCACCACAATTTGTGAAGGGTGAGAGTGAACATGATCAAGAAGTTAAAAGTTTTAAAAAGTCTGAAAATGGTTCTAATGACATGTTTTCTGGAATAGGTAATTTAAATGTGAAGGTTCCATTTCCCATGGCTTTACTCACACCTGAAAATTCAAGTAAAAAAACCACAAGGAATGAAAAGTGGGAGATTCTTGAAAAAGTAAAAATTAATAAACTATTTATTGATGAAATTAAAGAATGCCCTGATCATGTTCAATGTTTGAAAGAGTTAAGCACCACCAAACGTCGTTAAATTTCCAGAACAACTTGATTTAAGTGCGAGTGTGAATTCCGTTTTGTTGGGCACCCTCCCCCTCGAAACTCCAAGATCCAGGAGCCCCTATTATTTCTATAAAAATAGGTGATTTTGAAGTGGACATGGCACTTCTTGATCTTAGAGCATCCGTGAGCATTTTACCAGGAAGTCTATATGATCGATATGATTTTGGTCCTTTAAAAAAAACAACAGTAATGTGGTGTTGGCCGATCAGACTTCTTTGTGTCCTAGGGGGATCGTTAAGGATGTGATTGTTAAAGTATATGAGTTTTATTATCCAGTTGACTTTTTAATGCTCGATTGTGGTAAGAATACACATCCGCCTGTCATATTGGGTAGACCATTCTTTGCTACAACAAAGGCTATTATTAATTGTGCTGAAGGAATGGTCAGAATGAGGTTTGGGAAAAAGAAAATGAGTTTGAAGTTATTTTCTAACATATTTAAGTATAAAACTGATAAAAGTGGGTCTCCTGAGAAGGAGAATCCGAAAGAAGAAAAATAATGTTTTATGATTGACAGGTTGAATGAGAAAAAGGAAAGTATATCTCAAGATAAAGACAAGACAAGACGTCGAGGAAAAGAAGAAGGAAAAAAGTCAATAAATTGGTGGAATTTGATCTAGAAAAAGCAACTACCGCTTGGTATGATCAAGTATGGGAGAAGGTGTATGATAGAAGAAGAACAAGTCTAGGAGATGAAGGATACTACCACCGTAAACGTCCTCCATGAGCGTCAAATGAGGTAACGGTCTGGCTAAAGACCTGAAATTTAGCGCTTCCGGAGGCAACCCGAGAACTTTTGTGGGTGTGTTCACTAGAAACCCTCACGAGACTTCACTCGTCCACTCGGGCTACCGAGGGGTTTAGAAGGCTTGTTTCATACGCTAAATACAACCGTGATTCCTAGGAAAGTGAGTTTAGGATTTTTTTTTTACTATTTGCATTTGATTTGTTTTTTTTAGAGTGTTTGTACTTTTGCAGTTTGCTTAGCAGAGTTTAAGTGTGGGGAGGAGTTACGAAAGCGCCTGCTACGCCTACAAGTTTCAAACTATAATCAGGTCGATGTACTCTTTCCATACTCTTGTGCTTTTCTCTTGCAAGTTTATTTATTTTTATTTCTTTTTTAATTTTTGTTGTTTCTTTAGTCACATTGAGGGCAATGTTGAACTCAAGTGTGGGGAGGGGAATAACTTGTTTTGTGTTTTTATTTTTGTGTCTTAAAAAAAAGTGAAAAAATGCATCTCGATTAATTGCAAAAATCATGGAAAATGATAGTACAATTGGGAATCGGTTTTCAAAAGAATAAAAATAAAGAAAGAAAAGAAAAAAGTGGTAGAAAAGGTGAGAATGGGAAACATGACTGATTGTGAGGTGTCGGTAGCCCCAACTGACTTAAGATTAGCTTAAAATGTCCATTGTGTTTATTGTTGTATAAATATGTAATTAAATCAGTATGTTAGTGGGTTCCCATTTTAGGGGTGACGAGAATATTGAAACTGATGATTCGGATGAAAAAGACCATTTTTAGATTAGAAACTTATATGTCCTTAGAATAACTTGGCATGTTATGATCTTTTTGCGAAAGCAAATCCGATAAATAATGACGCCCCTTCTTTCCATCTTTGAGCATATTAGGTAATAAAGTGATTAATAACTATAGGAGTGAAAAAGCAAAATACACATGTACAAACTAAGGATAGTATCCCGTGGTAAGTGCCTCTGATGATGTCCTGGAATTCCCGGGCAAAATACTCATGTACAATTTTGGGGATAGCATCTTGCAAAGAGTACTTTTGATGATGCTTGTTGGTAATTAATTGAAATTAATCAATTATAGAAAAATAAAGAAAAGAAAAAAATGAAAAAAAATAGAAAAAGAAAAAAAATAGTACATTAGAGAAATAAATGCTCAAAAACTCCGCTATCCATCTATTCCACTATTCTTTAGGCATCTGAGTATCTGATTTAAAGGAGGGTGGGGAAAATTTATAAATATAATCTTAAATACCCTTACTTTGACTGAATTTGATTCGGGAGTAGGTTGAACTCGAACTTTCTGAATGTGTGATGCATAGGCAGACTGGTACACTAAATTCGGTAATTTATATAAACACTTTGGGGGCAAAACAAATGGTCAGTGATTGGGTTTTGTCGAACCGAAATATCGGCAATTGCAGTAGTATATGTGATTACATTTTAAGAATGTGGAGTTGACATGTCAGTTGATTTGAAAAGTTAAAATATTTTGAGATTGATTTCCCGATTGTGATTCCATGGCAGTTTTTTCGAGACGAAAAAAGATAAGTGTGGGGATGTGATGAGAGTATATTTTGTAACACTTTTATATATTATATTCTATATTTTTACTAGATATAATATATTAATTCTCATCATATCTCCTATATTTTGTGTTTTAAGCTTAAATGTTATAAATCGTGGCATATTAATCGTCCCCTAAAACACACCGTCTTGAGTATAAAAGTTACTATTTTAGTCGGTTTTAATAATTGATGTGTTAAAGTGAGAGTGAGCTTAAATGGTATCATTAAGTTGAGTCTGAGTCGTAACACGTTAATGAGTTAAGTTTTATAAATACTCCTTTGTGAAAATTGGTGTATAACGTGTTTGATGACTTTGTGACTAGATATTTAATATTTAAATATAATTAACATTATAAATTAGAAAAAAATAAAATCCCTAAGTTTTTTATATATGTTGATTTGGTGAGATACAGGAATGTCAAAGGGAATTGGGCTGAAGGCCCATTTAGGGTAAAATTGTGTCATGCGTGAACCGGAGAAAGGTAATAAAATTACGCATCATAGGGGAATTAAGAAGGCTACGGAAGAAAGGAATTGATTCGAGAGGGACAGCAGCCTCTTTGGCTGTGCACGCAATTCGAAAGGCTACGGAAGAAAGGAATTGATTCGAGAGGGACAACAGCTTCTTTGGCTGTGCACGCAATTCGAGTATCGCTGGTTCGAGTGTTTAAGGAAGGGATCAAGTTAGGTTTGTTTTTATTCAGTTTGTTTTTTTTTGAACATCAATTTTATTACCTCCACAAACGCAGGCCACACATAGCAAGAAGCTACACCCCGAAGCCACAACAAACTACACCATACACATATTTATCCAATCAATCGACTTCCTACACCTACTATTACACCATAAGACCAAAAGACTTTTAGCACCACAAATCACTCTATCTATTCAGTTTATTATTAATTTTTATCGGTGTGATTGAATATTTAGTTGAATATATAATGATGAGTCATATAATGACAGTGTTTGATCTATTCGTTATGATTAGCTAAATCTTTTGTACTTTCCTCCAGATGGATGGTTCATATAGGTTTTACACTTAATTCATTTTGGTTTATGTATTGGATCTTATTTTATCTGTGATGACAAGCATTTAAATTTGATTGATGCATTAGTTAATTTAAATAATATGTGTGTGTTTTGAGTCCTCTCTTTACAATTACGTTCGGTTGATGACAAAATCTAGAGCGAGTTGGGTGACTAAAGGGGGTTGAATTGACACTTACAAATTAGGTGATTGACATGCTTTGATGACAAAAATATGTTTTGATTACTACTTTAACTAATTTTCAGAACTATGTCTATGTGGTTCCCAATTAATTAACTGAATATTATGTTAACCTAGAACCTGAAACCTGGAGGGGCTGTCTTGTTTTTATTTTTAATCAAATTAGGTTGAATTTCAATTTTAAATTAAGTTTAGTATTAATAATCAAACAAACTTCCAAATCTAACCACAAGCTCCTCGTGGATTCGACCCCCGACTTACACTGTCTATAGGTAAAGTTAGGTTAATTTTTACATGACCCCAACGGCACGTCATCATTTACACCTTTTTCAAACAAAATCTTTGTTGTATCATTTTAGGATATGTAACTTGAAAATTGTTGAGTTATAACAAGTATAATTTATGTATATTCTCAATAAATTTGATTATTTGTTGAATTATTCTTTTATTAGTTAAAATAAAGGAGCTAGAATGTAGTTATATAGAGCCCAAATGAGAAAGTAGAGAGCCCAAATGAGAAAGTAGACAAGGATGCATGTCATTCTGGGGAAGAAGATCAAGATTATTCCTGCGAGCATGTGAGTTCATCTTCTACATCGATACGCATTTATGATTAAGAAAACCTGTTGTTAGTGCAGAGTGCGTGTGTGTCATATGATGTGTTGTATTATGTTTGTAATAGTTGCTAGAGTGGTTAGTCTAAGTCATTGTGTTTTGTATACGTGGATGAGAGCCACCGAATGAGTGGCGAGTGACCACCGAATGAGTCATTCGATGGGCATCTCATTCGGTGGACAGCCTATAAATAGCAAGCTCATTCTTCTCATTCAGCACTTTTGAAAGCCATAGCTCATTCAGTCTAAGTGTGTGTTTGTCATTCGGAGTCTGTGAGTCTCAGTTCATTCGGTGACAATAAAACATACATTTTATTTACTGTTTTGAGTCTCTCCAAGCTTGATACACCAAACAAGATCCTTAAAGGATACTTACAAGTGGTATCAGAGCCACCAGGTTGCTTAGTTCGGTGAAAAACATCAAAATTGGAGATTTTTAGCAAAAGTGAGTTTAAAAAAATGGAATTTTTCAAATTATGATCCGTTCAGAATGTTCTAAATTTATTTTAAATCAACTTTTATTAAAGGCTTTTCATCAGTTTAGTTAAAATCAGGGAGTTTTTGAGCAAAATTGTGTCACCGAATGATAATGTGATTTCATTCGGTACTCATTTTCTGGCCATTAGCTGATTTGCATCGCCGAATAAGGTTCATTCGTCAAATCAAATTCATTGTTTAGTTCATTTTCTGAGGTTCGTTCGCCGAATCACTTCATTTGGAAGAACAATTCATTCGGTCCTAATTCTTCATTCGGTCTTTGTGATTCATTCGACTTTCATTCTGTTATCTGTCATTCGGATGACATAGTTCATTTTATAATCATTTGGAAGATCATTTCATTCGGTCATTTTCTTTTTCATTCGGTGGAACAGATTATGTTGAAATTTCAATTTTCAAGATGAACGTCTTCCAAGCTTTTGCAGCAGTTCAATTAACGTTGCAAGCGATGCTGAATTATGATAATGAAATTGGTACAAATCAGAAAGTACCCAAGCTTATGAAAATTGAAGATTATCATAATTGGAAAAAGCATTTTGAAGCTTATGTTGGAACCAATGATGTAGACTTGTGGTTTCTAATTGAGGAAGACTACACATATTCTCAAGAGAACGGTGAGCCAAAGATGCGTCAGGATCTCACTTCAGAAGAGATGAAGTTGTATCAACATGAAAATAAATCTTCTGGGATTTTAACAACGGCATTACCGAAGGAAGTTTTGCATCAGTTCAAGACATCACAAGATCTAAACAATTGTGGGATGCATTGAAGTTGCTATGTGAAGGCAATGATCAATACAAGAAAAGTAAGAAAAATATGCTGAACAAAGAATTTGATAATTTCAAACATTATCCTGATGAGGTGTTGGATTTTGATATGTCCGACCATCGATTAGTCAGCGTAACCATAAAAGGCACGATCCAAGAGTTACAATCTGGATGACGAACATGTTAAAATATTTGAATATTATATATTTGAGTATTATTGATCACAGAACGAACAATAGGCAAATCATTATAATGATTACGATTAAATTGTTAGGATAAACAATTTAAAGGGACGAGGTAAAGCGGCGATCTTTTAAAGATATAAATGATAATAAGAATTGTTAAAGTCGTTAACAATTTAATCAGGAAATATTATTACGTCAAGATACGGTTTTGACAAAGATAATATTATTAAGACGTTCATAATAAATATGGGTAAAGTGAATATTATTAAGACGTTCATAATAATTATCAGGATAAAGCGTTTTGGATAATCAGTTACCTAAAATGTAGAGATTGTTTTAAATATATATCTGATATATTGGGTATGTTTCAAACATATAAACTTTAACTGGTAATAACTGTATTAACAGTTGATGTTAGGACGTTTTCTTTATGAAAAAAGACAGTAATTTAGGGATCGGACTGTAACTTATATTTGTAACTTATATTCCTACAAATACAGGTCAGATCTTAACCCAAATTACACCGGAACAAGCCTACAAGCTTAACCCTAAATCTCTCTCGCTCTCCCTCCTTGCGCCACCACCACAGCTGACACCGGGCACCGTCTCCGCCATCGCCCTCCGACGGCCAGACACCGCTGCCTCGCCGCCGCCCTCCGCCAGCCCGTCGCCACCCCCGTCCTTCACCGGCCAGTCGCCGTCGTTGCCGCCACCGCCGCCGCCACCATTACCACTGTCGTCGATGTCACCGCCGCAGCCCGTCGTCGCCACCACAACCGGCCACCGCCATGTATCAGGAAATCGTTGTCGTCGCGCCACGGGTCTTCACTTGTTAGCTCGAATTTTGACCAGTTCAAGGTTGTTGAACGAGTAATCAAAGGATTTCCAGCAGATCCATTTGTCGCATTCAGGTTGAATCATTTCGGTTCCATCAAGGTCAATCTCTAAACACCTTATGATTATGTTTTATATATTTATTTGAATTATTTGTAATTGGATCACTGGTGTGGAACACCTAACTCGTCTAGAAAAGTTTTAAAATCAGTCGCTTCCGCAAACGATTATTTATTGTAATAATTATCTGATAAACTAGTAAATATAAAATATGATTTTATATTAATTCATCAAAATTTATTTTGACCTAAACGATTCGAAGAATCCCAACAGTGGTATCAGAGCCACTTTTACGATGATTCAGATAATATTAAATTAATGATCTTGAATTTATATATGTCTGATTTGTCACGACATATAAAATTATGCCTTTACGTTTGCGATTGTGTGAATCGAGTCATCGACCTAGTAATTATTTTATTGTGTTTGTTGAGTTTATGATTGTTTATGGTTATGATTTATTTTAATCATAGTTGGTTTTATAAATTATGATGTATGTATTTTTTCAGGTAATTGTGGATCCACGGTGTAACATTTAAGTTTATTTTATTTGTAATATATAAATATATATATATATATATATATATATATATATAGGGAGAGGATCATTTGAGAACTAATTGGTTGAGAGAACTTTTGAGAACTATTTTAAGCCACTAGTTATATTTACATATACCCCCCTCCCATGAATTGTAGTGGTCCCCAACTGAAATTAGTGGTGGAGATTTAGTTCTCAAAAGTTCTCAAACAAAAAGTTCTCATTTGAACCTAACCCTATATATATATATATATATATATATATATATATATATATATATATATATTACTATATATAATGCATATTGGTATAGTGTCTTAATTTTTAAGACGCGTACATATTAATAAGCTATATGTACAAGTTGTTGAAGCGTGAAAAAGCTGGCGAAGCTCGGTACTTCTTTCACCAAACGAGCGGAAACCCTAATACACACACATTTGAATTTACAGCCGCTTCTTCCGTCCCTCAAACCCTCTCGATTACAGCCGCTTCTCCGGCTGCAATCCTCCTTCATCGTTTTATTCGTATGTTTGATTTTGCATCTAGAAACCCTCTCATTTTTTGAAACAGCAGCTCAATTCTGGAATCGCCCCTTTGAGGGTGATATCAGTTCTCTTTCACGCAAGCCAGAGATTCAGATATCCTCTTTCACCTGTAATTTCTTTCCCATCGTCCTCTCTCTCTCTCTTCAGTTGATTTTTTTCAGATCGTCTCCATCTCTGAAAGCGATTCGACAGGTAATACTTGATTTGAATTATAATATTGTTCTGTTTTTGATTTGAATTTTTACGTATTTGGTTTAAATCTGGTTTAAGCTTTGCGAATTTCTGTTGTTTTCATTAGGTGGGGTTTGAGTATTCTGGTCGGCTTTGGGTTTGATGTTTTTTGTATGTGTTTTAATCAATATTGCACACATTAATGGGTTCAAGAAAACACCGGATCTGGGCACATGTTGTTCTTTAATCTACTTATGAAACGTTCTCTTTAAAATTTTCTAATTTGTGTGTGTGTTTTTCGGAGTATAGCAGATTACTGATAAATTCTGCATATGTGTTCTTCAAGGTTACTGTTGATCACGCCACAGACAAAATCAACTCCGATGAAGGTATTTGTTGTTTTATTGATGAATTCTATGTATTTGTTCTCAGGGTTTTGAATCATATGAATCTATTTACATCAAAGAGTTTGAATTCTGTTTTGGGTTAGTATGAATGTTGCATAATATTAAAAACCTGTACTTTTAAATTTTGAGAAGGTGATTTCCTAAAATTATTCAAAAAGCTAATCTTGTTCGATTTAATACTATATTGAAATGAAAAAAAACGAATTGAAGGTGGTTATTCTAGCGAACTAGGTTTAAATTTTGTGTTTTTTTTGTTATAATTTGGTCCTATTTTGGTGGTGAATCAACTTTTATGAAGAATATGTGAGTTGATTCTTACAAATTTTGGTTTGTGGTTGATCTGATTCTAATATGATTACCTGATTTATAGTAATTATGTGTATTGTGCCATTTTGATACACTTGATTGTTTTTAATGATAAAGTGTTATTGAATAGGTTTGAAGAAAAGCTTTCTAATATGGCATTTCAAAATTAACTGCTTCGCCGCAAGCACTAAAGATGTCACCTGCTGGAAAATCCATATCTATAAGAACAAGAACAATAATTATTGAAGGTATTGCATATAATAGTTTTGAATTCTAATTTCAAGTTAACTTATTTTTTTATTGATTTACAGGCATTGTTGATTTTTCTTTTGATGAATCAAGAGAGAACTTCATAGGATGGAAACGTTCAAAAATGGAGAAACAAGGGTACACCGGTAATCTTATTGGGAATTTGATGGTGGCTACGGTACAACTTTTGTTTTAGGGTGCTAGGCTGAGACCTGATGCGAAGCGTCTGCCCTCACACGCTTGGATACAAAATTCTAGGCTTGTTGTATTGCAGTATACACTTTGGCATAGTGGCAACCTTAGGTAACTGTGTGATTAACTCTTAACTGAGACAGATAGTAACATGACTGCACTACTCATTTAGTAAACCTAGATATAGATCTTATATGTGTGAACTCTGGTCTTAGACGACATGTTTTTGTATCTGAATATATTTTCCTTTTAGAAATGTCAATGAAGAATCAGAAGATGATCGAGTCGGCACTACTAGGACCAATTCATATTCAGTCGCATCATCCAAACGAAAGAACATAAAAAAGAAAATGTCAAAAGTGTCCTCTGATTTCATGGAGCTGAAAAAACACATTCAGGCTCTTTTACCATCCAGGGTACTGAACAAGAAAGCATTTTTTGCACTCACGGTAGTTAGTCTACCATCAAAATCTTTGCTTTACTAATTTCTTAAGCATACGCAGATTTTGGATTGGCAAAGTTAAGGGTAACACAATGTTCTATCATCTGTTTATCGTTTTCTTTAAATCAGAAAGGTATACAGAAGCTTGTTCGGATTATGATGACGGACTTAAATGTGATCCTTCAATTTTTTTAAGACCATTTTGACTTCCTTAAAAGTTGCTGATCCATTTTCAAAACCAAATTATTTTAATACCTGGCCCGTTTTAAAGCCATGTCAAGACCCAAACTGTTTTAAAAGTAGACCCATTTTGATACCTGACCCGTTTTACTTTAACTATTCTTTGAACAATTATGAATTTCTTTATCAAGGATTAGTTTGTTTTAAATAAAGGTAGCTGAACTTTACTAGGCTGCAAGAGGTTTAAAAAGTTTACGATGATCAGAATGATAGGGCATTGTGATGGTTCCTTGATTTTATAAATAATAGGGCATTGTGTGTATTTAGAATTTATTTTCCAATGTTGTTTAAACAGATAGCTAACTTTTTTGTTTATGATCTCAGGACTGGGTAAAATCAGAGCATTTGATGAAAATGTCAATACTGTGGTGGTTCATTTTCTCCTGAAATGCCAGCTACCCAAGGTATCAACTAGCCTATGTGATGTTATAGTTCACGTTATTACGTGAAGAGTTTTTTTGGTCATGCTTTATCAATAGATCAGTCTGTCTCTGTGGTGCAACAAATGTGCTAGAAGATGATCTTTTATACCCAATAAGGCATTACGAGATACAATAAACCAAATATTGGAGTCAAATAATAATAGTGCTGAAAATGGTGGCAGTGCTTATCATGTTCAAGGTATATATAAAATAGTATAGCTAATTAACTTAATTGTTCTAATAAAAAATAATACTTCCTAATCTTTATATGTTCACTTATATTCATTCTTCAGATATGGAGTCTGCTAGATGTGCAGCACACAGGGTAGTGGCCGACCTGTTGATGAAGTGCAGTAGAAACAAGCACCCAGTGAAGCAGGTAAGTATTTCAAGATTTAGGAGAACAAAAGGACTGACCAATTTTGTAAATATAATATCGTGAACAAAAGTGCTTACAAACCAGTTATTACTGTTTTAATATCGAACTGTTTACAAACTCTTTCGGTTTGTAATTAGGAATTACCAACTGTTTCATGATATGGCAAAATGGGAATGTGAATATATTTTTTAAACCCACCTCTTTTTATGCTTTAAATGAAGAGTTAAATTGTTTTGCTTTGTTGTATTTCTGTAAATGAAGAGTTAAATTGTTTGCTCTTTAAGTGCTCAGCTGTTGATAGGGATTTAAATGTTGTTGAGAAAGTGTATTTTGGCAACTGAATGTGTGCTCTGCGTATAATTGTGTATTTTAGCTGCAGTCATTTGTGAAGTAGTTTTTGTGAATGCATGAATTGCTTGTAGGCTTCTAATACAGAGGGTGTACTAAATTATTAATTGGGATGTTACCAAATTGGTTATAGTTAGTCTTTCTTTTTCTTCTTATATAATCATATTAATTTGATATCTTACTGTGTATTAAGAGAGTCAAGAGACATAAGAAACATGAACATAAACAAATTGTTCTCTAATGTAGGAATAATCATAGGCCACTTCAACCCAGTTGACCTGATTTAGTTTAGTTAGTATGTTCTAAGTTAACTCATTAGACCAGACCTGTAGATTAGAAAAAAGTATAACCCAAATAAGATATGCTTCCTTTACATTATTATACATATTTTCATTATGATAAGGGTTTATGGTCCCATGATTCTTGCATTTGATTATCTTCATTGTTAACAATTTCCTTCTTTAATCTCCTTGACATCACTACAGGATATGGTAATCAAGCATGGGTGCATTAGATGCGTGCAAAGGACGAAAGAGACCTCCAAGTACAGCCACCAAGAAACTCCTGACTGGGTTATTTCATTTCCACCTATTGAACACATTTTACCATGTTCTTCTAAAATGAATTTTTATTTTGACCCACTAGACTTATGCTCTTCCTTTTTTTTCCAGCTTAGACTTTTTTCATGTGGGACAAGCAAAGATGGTGAATCACATATTGTGGAATGGAATGAAAGTGAAGGGGCAGTGAAAAGGACGCACCATGGATTTTGTAAGAGATCTTTAGGTGCTGTTCAATTTTCTACAAAAAAAAAAAAACTGATTTTTGGTAGCTGGTGATGATTTGGATGTGTATTGATGCTGATGGACGTCTTTCGGTTATATCATTTGTCTCATAATATTTGTTTAGATTTATATTTTGTATTTATTTTAAGGTGCAATAATTAATGTCGACTGCTTGGATAATAAGAATTCTTCTAATAGTAAAAAACACCTTACTATGACCAATGTTTTAAAAACCGGTTTTTTAGTTGAACCGGAAAACTTTCCGGGGCCGGTTCGACCGGTCGGACCGGTTAGACCGGTCGGACCGGTTAGACTGGCCGGTTGAACCGGCTAGGGGATTTATATATATATTTTTATAAAAATGTTAATAAATTTGTACACCACAATGAAAATAGTTAAAATACAATGATAATCCACTAAAAAATAATACCAAATAGGTATTTCATAAGAATATATAAGTTTTAAACTTTAAAAAATAATAAAAAACAACAATAAATTTAAATTTTTTTTTTTTTAAATTGTCAGACTGACTTCCTTACTATGGAATTCATTGACCCTCGGATTTTGATTTAAAAAGTACTATGTTATTACTGATATCTTAAAACTATGTTGATGACTTCTATCTTACACCTCATTTGGTTTTAAATTACTATGTTTGTGACCAATATATATTTCAATTTGAGTGTTGTTATTTGTTTGAGTTTAAAAAAAATGAATACCTCGATTTAAATTGTCGTGCCGCTATAACAAGCGAACAGAAGACGAATACCGCGTTGTAGTTTATTGTGCCGCTGCAACGCGCGAACAGAAGACGAATAATACACTATACACTGTCGCCGCCGCAACGCGCGGGCACACGGCTAGTATATATATATATATATATATATATATATATATATATATACAGGGTAAGGATCCTGCGAAAATTATTTTTTTTACGAAAACCTAAAAACTAACACTAAAACCTTCATAACTTTTACATACGTTAATATTTTTCTATGAAACTTGCACCAAAAATCTTAAAATTCTATTGTCTTTGATTCTGGAAAAGAAATTGATATTTCGAAGAAAATAAAAATTAGTGCACATGTGTATTATTAGTGCACATGTGCACCATTTTCATTAGTACTACACAAATGAGAATTGTCATGCGAAAACATATTGTTTAGGTTAAAAACATTTAAAAAAACTAAAATATTCATAGAACTAATGATAATTCTACATATGCACTATAACTATTAGTTATAGTGCACATGTGTAGCATAAAATTAAAAAAAAATTAAAACGTTAAATATATTTTCAGAGTTAAAGATAACACAATTATAAGATTTATGGTGCAATTTTTCTTTTAAAATATTAATGTATACGACATGTATAAAGTGCTTTATTATTAGTGCACATGTGCACTAATAAAAAACCACGAAAAACTAACAAAATTATAACGTATTTGATGCGATTTTTCTAAAAAAAACATTAACGCATACTATATGTATGAGTTTTATTATTAGTGCACATGTGCACTAATAAAAAAACGACGAGACGTTAAAGTTTTGTTTTAAATTTTTTCCAGAATTAAAGAACTCATAATTCTAAGGTTTTTGGTGCAAATTTTTTAAAAAAATATGATCGTATGAAAAAGTTATGAAGGTTTTAGTATTAGTTTTTAGGTTTTCGCAAAAAGATGTGGTTTTTACATGATCCTTACCTCTCTCTCTCTCTCTCTCTCTCTCTATATATATATATATATATATATATATATATATATATATATATATATATATATATATATATATATATATCAAAACCTACATCATGGAGGAACAAAGAAGACGATGACGTCATAGTAGATCCGGAATGGTGGTCGAAGGATGCCTTTTGAACGTCTCGCAAGGATCAAGGAAATCAAAAGTAGGGCCAGAACCGTGGTTGCATGTCCCTTATTGACCTAGTTTAGTCTCGTTCGTTGGCTTGAGCGAAACTAAACATACAATCATAAATGGCTTGATTCCATATGATGTGGTTGATTGACTATTTAGAATAATGCTTTTAGCCAAACTAGATTACGTAATCTAAAAATAAATGTTAATAATTAAAAGATGTTTTAAATTAAAGGGCATAATGGATAATAAGTTGTTATTATAAAATTGGTTTTATTTTAATTGTTAGAATATAAAAAAAAACCATAAAATTGATAAAGGGTTTGTTGATTTTAATAGAATTCGCAATAAATTACCAACCTAGTTTTATTAATTAGGTTACCTAAAAACGATCGCATCGTGTGACGAAAAGGAGTTTTCAGAATTTATCACGAATGGGTAAAATATGATTTTACAAAAATGCACAACTTGTTTTTTATGCAAATTAGTCGTCCATTATATTTTATAATATAAAAGTAAATCCCAACTTTGAAATGATATTTAATGCCATCCTAGATTTGAAACACTCGAACCGATCTATCCGAACCCCCTTTGTTAGCGCTTACCCTGTATTGGACCTACGGTTTCGGTAGGAGGTCGAGCCGCGATTCCTGTGTAACATAGGCCGGTGAAACAAGTTTCTCATCTAGGGATAATATCAGTTGTGGCATGACAAGTGGGCATAGTTGGGGTAAACGTACAAATTGATGAATCGTGTCATGCAAATCTGAGAGTTATGCAGAGACACAATCGGTAAAATGCTACCCACCTATGTAGCAAATGCATGAGTGAATAGTGCTAAGTCAATCACCTCTGCAAATGTGAAATAGAGTCATTGTCTAATTTTTTTTAATTAAGAGACCTAATTTGGAATGGCAAGTTCATAATACGTCAAAACCCCAAAACCAGAGAGTTGTGTGAGACGCAATCGGTAATCACTACCCACCTACGTAATAAATACAAGTGAATAATGCTAAACCAATCACTTGCATTTATGAAATATGATCTCTATCCTAATTAAAATAGTGTCATTGGGCCTACCTATTTAATTAGGTTATCTAGTAACATGAAATACTAAAATATTGTTTCCCATTTGCAGATGTACCACATTTATTTTGCCAAATACCCTTATCGACACATTATGTACATAAACAAGCTGAATGGCAAGAACTTCACAACATGGTACCAAAACTTAAGATACGTCCTCGAGAAGGAAAAGAGGTTATATGTTGTGGATAGACCAAATCCAAAGATTATGCCAACTGACACCACTATAATTGACTGGCTAAAACATCACGAGGACTTGAAGAGAGTGGCGTACCTAATTCTCTCGAGCACAAGTGAAGATTTATATAGTGATTTCGATATATACTTCAAACACGCCTATGCTTATTACATGATCCAAAAGTTGGGAGCTAAATTTCAGTCAAATCAGGTATGGGGTTTTCAAATCACTAAAGAAATAACTAACCCTATGAAGTTCAAATATAGTGTTGCAGATCATGTTGATCGAATGGTGAGATATTTTCTTGAGATACTGGGTTTCCCTATACATTCAGTTATTTCCTAGATTATGATTCTGACATCCCTACCGAGCGAATATGACACCTTCTCAAGGAGATGCATCAAAAGTGGGTTTGAGGGATCGATAACAGCTCTGAGAGAGTTACTCATAGCCGAAGAAAAGAAGCTCAAGTCAGTTAATAAATCTACGACTGAGATCCCTAATCAAGGCACGAAGAGAGTCCGAAACTTTGATATGATGCTTGTTATATCTTCGGCAAGCCGGGCCACCTGCTATGCTCAGGAAAAGTTCCCAGATTGACCAGATCAGATGACTCTCAAATTTTTTATGAGGTAATATTCGTTTTAACATTTTCCTATCTTGAAATCAGTAAGTGTATAGACACTGACAGAATGTGTGTTCACATATTGATTTGCAGGATGTGGAATCCAACAACGACGAGGAAAATGATAAAGACTGAGGTGACTTGAGAACTCGACTAAAGCTGAAGATATGAAGAAGTTTGTTTCTTCATTAAAAGAATTGTTTTGTTTTACAGACATCATTTGATTATACTTTTGTTTTGCAATATTACTTTATGGTTTGAGATTTTATTATTTCTGCAATTTAATATTTGTTTTCATACAAAAGGCAAACTATCAGATAGATATCCTCTCAGTAATGAATATATATACATATTGTCTTTTATGAATGAATGAGATTCAAAGTACTAAAGTTTTTCATCCTAAAACAAATGTTGGTACATTAGAGATTTCTTGAGGAATTAATTTCAAAAGAAAAACCAGCAATTGTGTAAATATAGTTTAAATATGAGTAATTAATAACGAGTTTGGTTAAAACCAGACTCGTTAACACATGCATGAAGATGCAACAAAGTAAAGACAATAATATAAAACTTAATGCATCTCTTCAAGAGATCACAAGGAATAGCAGATTCTTGAAAATTAAGTAGATCATAACAAATGTCTCAACTTGAATACTGGACATATCATTAAATAAATCTTCTTGAAGGCTAAAATAAAGTTTTAGTAAAGGAAGATATATCTTACAGAAGTTGAACTAATGATAAAAGTATACAAGTAAATCCATGGTTCACACTCACCATTACAAAAGACTATATTTAATATTAGAAGAGCCTAAAACATCACAGAACTAACAAGAGTTGTTGAATTTCTAAATCCAGCAACATAATTTCAGATATTTCATAAGGTAATAATCTTATGATCAAAGATAGAAGAACTTTAAGGATGCTGGATATGGAATATGAACTGAATGGATAAAATCTTACACTTGGACAAGAGATGAGACGAGTAATGTTGAAATTTGTCTTATAACAGTTCAACAACTTCCTAGACAAATTACTGTGTTCAATAAAAGCATAAGTAGGAAGTTCTTAAGATCAAGAACTGTAGAAAAGGATGTTAAGGAAAGTGAGAGTTCAACAACAAATCTGAATAAAGAAAGATAAGATCATAAAAGGGTTTTTATGATGTATCAGGAGCTTAGACTAGACAAATAGCAGTGAATGATTGAAAGTATTGTAAACTTGATCATCACATATCCCTAGACTGTAGGATGAGATCTAAAACAGATCCATGAACAAGCTAATAATGAAAGGATGTTGATATGAGATATCAAGATCAAGAAAACATTATGGCCTTTAAGAAGGTAATCTTGTAAAAGATCAGCAAAAATGGTATATCATGAATATATCCAATTGAGGAAGAGTCCATAATTAAATGAAGCAAGAGAAATGATAGAGTGACCTCTATGGATTCTCTTGTATATTCATATACTAGAATAGAAATTCAGATAGCAGGACGTCTGGGCAAATTCAAATCAATGAATTAATCTTAAAAAGATATTTTAGAATACATAAAGTCACGGGAACCGTCCCTTGAAGTTTTCGTTGGTAAAACGTTTAATATGAGATGAGTATCTCAAAATGACTAGAAGTTGGAAATCAGTAATTGATCAAGAGCTTATGCATGGCTCTATAACTAAAGGTTGTTAGTATATTTTGATATGTCCGACCATCGATTAGTCAGCGTAACCATAAAGGCACGATCCAGGAGTTACAATGTGGACGACGAACATGTTATAATATTTGTATATTATATATTTGAGTATTATTGATCACAGAACGAACAATAGACAAATCTTTATAATCATTACGATTAAATTGTTTGGAAAAACAATTTAAAGGGACGAGGTAAAGCGGTGATCGTTTTAAAGATATAAACGATAATAAGAATGTTAAAGTGGTTAACAATTTAATCAGAGAATATTATTACGTCAAGATATTGTTTTGACAAAAATAATATTAAGACGTTATTTCATTATAACACATACGAGAGATTTAATTTATAATAATAAATTAAATATGGATAATGTGAATACAATTAAGACGTTAATAATAATTATCCGGATAAAACATTTTGGATAATCAGTTAACTAAAACGTAGAGATTGTTTTAAATATATATATCAGATACATTGGGTATGTTTCGAACATATAAACGTTAACTGGTAATAACTATATTAACAGTTAATATTCAGACCTTTTCTTTGAGAAAAAGATAGTAATTTAGGGATCTGATTGTAACTTATATTCCTATAAATACAGGTCAGTTCTTACCCCTAATTACACCAGAAGAAGCCTAAAAGTTTAACCCTATTTCTCTCTCGCTCTCCCTCCCTGCACCACCACCACAGCGGATGCTGCGCACTACTGTCGCCATCGCCGCCTCCCTCCTTCGGCCATTCACCATCGCCGTCCTTCACTGGCTAGCCGCTGCCACTATCGCCAGCCACCGTCGCCGCCCTCCAGTCGACACCACAGTCGGCCACCACCGTCTTTCGAGCGATCATTGTCGTCGCGCCACGGGTCTTAACTTTTTAGCTCGAGGGTTGACCAGTTCGAGTTGTTCAAGGTTGTTTTCTATCATATCCGTTTGTCACATTCAGGTTGTCTCATCTCGGTCTCGTCAAGGTTAATCTCTAAACATCCTATGTTTTTTTATATATATTTATCTAAATTATTTGTAATTGGATCACTGGTATGGAATACCTAACTCGTCTAGAAAGCTTTAAAATCAGTCGCTTCCGCAAACGATTATTTATTGAAATAATTATCTGATAAACTAGTAAATATAAAATATGATTTTATATTAATTTGTCAAAATTTATTTTGACCTAAATGAGTCGAAGAATCCCAGCATGAGAACATCACAGCTCTTGTTTCAAGATTCGCTCATCTTATTAGTTAAATGAAAATTGTTAATATTAAGAAGAAGGATGAGTTGAAGGAAAAGATTTTGGAAGTTTTGCCTAGCAAGTGGGAAAATTATGTGCTGGTTTTGACTCATGATAAAGATTTTTTAGCTTTGACATTTCATGAACTAATGGGAAACTTGCAAGTCCGGGAGTTGGAAACGTTAATCGCAAATAAGTCATCGGCACAGTTGTAGAATCCGGAAATTTATTATGGTCAGAATGCAATGCAGCAAGTGTTAATTCAAAGGCTAAGACAAATGTTAGCTCATCATCAACAACTGCTTTCGTGGCTGCCAATCTTTTTAGTTCAAATATTTCTTCATCAAGTGATGAGCGGTTAGAAAGTACATTTTATTATGTAATAATCATCCTCTAAATGCACCAAGTTGAATATAAAATATATTAATTTAATTGATTGTTGTGACCAATGTGTTTGAAAGAAAATGAGCTCGAAATATATTTCTTAAGTTAAGAAGTGCTCTAAGCATTCACTAGGCATCTTGCAAGTCATATTATAGTTATACAGCTCAATTGTGAAAAATAAATAAACATCTCCATCGATGAAGTTTCATGACATTTTATTAAATTGCTTTTAGATGGTTGAATTTAAGAAATTGTGATATATCTCTACTGTGGTCTTTCACGGAATTATGAAAGTGAGATTCACATGGATTAGCTAAGGTTGGAGGCTATTAATGTAATTTTATTGTACAGCAACGTGGGGGAAAGATCTATAGAAAACCAAATAATTTCTAAAAAACCAAAAAACCAACTTATAGGAAGGGCAAAATTGACAATTGCACACTAAATCCCCAATATTATATCATCCCCATCCCCAAACTTTGACCTAATATTTCCAGCGACATATTTCTACCAGATCTAACTAGCGACCCCGCTTCTTCACCATCGATCATCTTCCGGCATCATCAACCATCGATAATCTACTCCTGCAACATCAAAATTCTTCACATATCATCTTCTTCTTCATCCTATAACCCTAATTTCTGCATATCCATCCATGGATACGCCCCAATCGATGTCTGTAATCGAATACATCGACTCTAACAACCTGATTGTTGTTGAAGGAATCTCTAATTCATCCAATACTGAATCCGATTCTATACGATCCGAGGTAAATACAATCCGTCCTTCTAATATAGAGGTTGCATCACTTAGCGGAGGATCTATCTTTGATGCCTGCTAATATATAAGTTTGATATATATATGCAGTATTAATGAATGATTTTTATGTTACTGTTGCATTATGCAGCGACTCGTTTGATGTATTTTTGCATTTTCGTATGTTTACCGACCTTACTACAAATATATATAACTACTAACGTTGTTGTGTTTTTTTTCTTTTTTAATTTACCATAACAGGTGGTGCTTACAACCGAGTTTTCTCTACTCCCAATGGTAATAAGTTTTACAAGCCCGATTTTCCTGCCGAGTTTGAACCTCCTGTTGGCACCGCTTATGCTTCATGGGAAGACGTTTTTGCAATGTATGTAGCGTATGCAAAAAAGCCGGTTTCATGACAAAACTTGGCACTCACAAGTACCGTCCCACAACAACCAGCTATCGTTTCATGCATTGTAAGCGCTACGGGAAAACGCAACTTGGTGATTTTAGCATGGCAAACCGTAAGAATAAACGTTCCACACGTATTAAGAAGACTAATTGTATGGCGTGTATCCGATTTAAAGTGCTCCCCGACACTTCGGACTATATACTATACGAGTAGCATGAGTTGCATAACCATCCTTTGATTGGCCAGGAGTTTATGGATTTTTCCAGTAATCAGCGTGCTATCACATACATGGAACAACACCTAATTCACTCGTTAAGTATGCACAATATTGGCCCGGTCAGAGCTCACAAGGCCAATTGTTCACTAAAGGGAGGTCATCAATTTGTTCGTGGAAAAGTTGTAGACTACAAGAACTTCTATCGCGACATCAGACTTTTTATCCGTGACAGAGATGCTCAGTTAACAGTTGACACACTTGTTGCTCGTATGGAAAACTTCCACAACTTTTACTTCGACCACAAAGTCGTTAAGGATGAGGTAAGGGGGCTGTTTTAGGCCGATGACGTGTCAAGATGCCATTATGATGAGTTTGGTGACGTTCTTGCCTTCGATGCGACATACAAGACGAACAAGTAACGGTTATTTACTTTTTTTTTTCTATTTTTCAACAAAATTCGTATATGCTTATTCGATATTTTATATGATATGCGTGTATGCATGTGTTTCGATATGATTAGTTTGTTACTTTGTTGTATAGGTTGTATATGTGTTTTTTTTGCCTGTATTGATGCATCATGCATCTGTACTAATATGTTACATGAAATTGTTTGACACATTGTGCGTTTTTATACATGTAGTATGATACCATTCAAATACTATTGCATCGTGCATTATACCAAAACGTAATTAACATATACTATAATTTGTTTTCAGATACAAGATGATATTCGTACCCTTTACAGGCGTCGATCACCATACGAAATGCGTCACGTTCGGTGCTGATTTGATTTGTGATGAGACTATTGAGTCGTATCTGTGGCTGCTCGAAATTTCTTAAAGGCTCATTCTAAACAACCGAGACTTGTGCTGACTGACCAGGACTCTTCGATGAGGCAGGCTGTCCTGAAAGTTTTTCATAAGTCCTCACACCGATTATGCATGTGGCATATCGTTATGAAAATACCTGTTAAGGTATATGTGCTTGTGCTTTGTTTTATTGCATCATGCATCACAACATGTAACTTATTCACGGTTCATATCTATTTCATTTGCAGTTGAAGGGCTCCAACGTGGACAACGAACAACTTAAGAAGGGAATCAGCAATTTGGTATGGGACCTAAAATCGAGCCGGATGACTTTGAGCAACGATGGACCGCACTCATGGAAGAGTACAATTTAACCGATCACGAATGGCTTGGCCAAATTTACGCTATCAGAAAAAGGTGGGTACCTTGCTACTTTAAACATCTCAACATGTGTTGTTTAATGAAAACAACGTCGAGACGCGAGAGTTCAAATGAAATGTTCAAGGTTAACACCAACAAGTCAAACACGCTACTTCAATTCCTCATGTGCTTCGACATTGCGATAGACGGTCAACGGCACAAGCAACGTGAGCTTGAATTTGGAATGATGACTACGATGGCAGTCTGTGTTACCCCTTTACGTATCGAACAGCATGCATCAGAAATATACACACCGGCTTTGTTTCGATAAGTCCAGAAAGAGATAGACATGGGATTTTTACATTGTTCAACATCTATACCCACGGTCATCGGAAGTGTAAAGCTGTATAACGTAGTCCAGTACAATCAAATTCTCGCCCCCGTCTGCACTTTTGAGGTGATGTTTATTAAAATTCTAAGTTTTCATTTTCTCTGTTGTTATTATAAAGACGCATCGTGCAATATTATTATGTGTTATGCAATATAATGTAACTATGACTTGGGGACCACTGTGACTTATGTGCTTATCTTATTTCGTATATAGGTCACCTTCGATGTACGAGACAAAACAACCTCGTGTACATGTAGTCTATTTAGATGCATTGGATATTTGTGTCGGCACATCTTTGCTGTGTTTAGACTTGAAAAGTACATGCCATACCCGATCAGTACGTACCTAAACGTTGGAGGTGTGATTCATTACCGAGGAGGGTATACGACATCTCAAACAGATATTCTATTGCCAACCATGTTGAAACCAGACTGCGAAACGAGATTTTGGACATTGTGGGCCCTTGCGCTGACCGTTTAAGGCGAAACCCTATAGAGCTTTCGGCCCTTTGCGATCAAGTTAAAGCTCTAAAAATCAAGATTTTTGCTGAAGTGCCATATGATCCAGACTGTCATCGTACGACTGCTGTTATTAGTGACCTTCTTCGTGTTCCCAAAACTGGAGCCGCAACGCTCATCCCGCCTCAATCGATCAGAACTAAGGGTTGTGGATGTAGGGATATGATCACGTATTAATAAGCGTATGTCCGGAAAGTATTTAAGCCTACGGGGTTACACGTCTCGACACTAATGTATTTGTATCAATTAATTAGTTAATTAATATTTATCACGAACATTTAACGAGGTTTTGTTAAAAACTGACAGTTAATTGTTAACGGGGGTGTTAGTTGTAATTAGAGAGAGTTGTAATTGGATTACAATTGAGAGAAGGGTTTGGATAGGGCCTCTAGGTCGAATTCGGCTAGGGATCCTATGCCAATCCTTAACTTGTTTTCCAAGTCTTTTAAACCTATAAATAGACCCTCTGGGTTTAAGGTTTTAATGCTGGATTTATCTGATAAAAGTGCAAACCCTAATCTCTCTCTTTCTCTCTAATTTTCGGCAACAAGAAAGAACCCTAGGGGTTTCGGTTTCTTGTGTGGTTCGACCAAGTCATCTTCATCAAGAGGAGTTCGTGATCAGTACTAGTATATGTACATCGGTGTGTCGTGTGTACGATCGTAGAGGGATTTACTTCAAATCCTAGAAGATCTTCTCTTGCCGAGCTAAAAAGGTACACGTTCTTTAACCGGTTAGTTAAATTAAGTCATAGGATTAATTCCGTTGCGTACTCGTGTTTAAAGTGATAATTTGTTATATAACCAAACAGTGGTATCACGAGCCACCTATGATTTTAATTAATTTACCGGGGAATAAAACTTGGAAGGGGGGTAACCAAATCAAGATTCTAGCTTTTCGATCCACTTAAAATCGTGTTTTACAATTAGAAAAGGTTTCGCAATTGGTAAAAACGAAAAACACTAATCCTTATCGAAAACCGGTTCTCGACCCGTGGCTTGGTTCCCAAAACGAAAACCGGATATCGACCCGTCGCTGCTTTCCGATCGGAAACCCTTGTTTTCCGATCGAAAACCACACTTTTCGATCCAAAATCCTTGTTCTCGATCGTAAATATGTTTCCGATCGAGTTCAATTCGTAAATTGTTTACGGCCCGGTCGAAAAGTACCGATCGGAAACCTTGTTTCCGGATCGTAAACCCCATTCCGATCGGAAACCCTTGTTTTTCGATCGGAAACCCATGTTGGATCGGAAACCCGTGTTTTGATCGTAAACCATAACCGAAAAGTAATGTTCTCGATCGGAAACCCTGATTCCGATCGAAAACTATATAATGGATCGAAAACCTTTAGCCGAATCGGAAACCCTAATTTTAGGTCTAAAATTCGATTCTTGTGATCTAAAAATTAAGAACCCAAGTTTTTGTTATTTGATAATCAACATGTTGTACCTTTATTTTAAATGTTAAAAGGAAGTACAAACCATGATGTTTCATGCAAATCGTTCGTGGTTATTACTTATATCGAAGAGGATTAAAATTAAAATTATATTAGATAATTAGAAACCCTAAGATTATGTGATTATTGTGATAATTGTGACATAATAAAAGGTTTTAATGCAAATTTGTTTTATGAAAATTGAAATTTGCTTAAATAACTATTGAAATATGATTTTGTTAATAAAATAAAATTTGTGTCCTAAAACTCAAAAGAAACACCGGCTCACCCATTTGAACACACTCTAAGAGAGGTATAAGTCGGGTCGCCATGCTTCCCTAAAGTGGGTAGGTTTTTAATTGCAAAGTGCAAACCTCACCCCTACGCTTCGTTGTGTGTTGCAAATGGAGCTACCGAGCTCCTTTGATTTGGAAGACAAACGAAGAATTTTATAAACACATTATGTGGTGAAGGTGTGCATGAACCTTCACACATAACATTTTTGATCACACATCAAAATTGTTTTGACCCAAACCAAACTTAAGTCTTTGCCATCCACCTTGAAAAGGACACTTGTGGATGTCATCTTACTCATTGGTATATAATGGTAAAATGACATTTACATGGCAAATTCCCACTCATTGGTACACAATGGTGGACAATTTGTGCGTTCTTAGTTGGACGACTTAAAGCGAGCTAGGCGGTGAGACCCTTGGCCCGTGGCAAAAGATGGGATGAAACATGACTACAAATTACTTGGTGCAAGATTCACAAGTATTATTTGTAGGTCCCATAAAATCTAGGAATTGTACTTGGAGTACAATTATTGATCGTCACTTACCTTTTGAGTGCATCATTTCTAGCAGATCAACTGATGAAATGATGGCATGTCGATTGGATCCTAGCCTTAATAAACTTAATTGTTTAAAGTGTTTAAACATTGGGTAATTAAATTTCTTAAGGAAAAGATTATTGAAAATACTGATTTTTGAACTTAATCTATTTTGTAGATGGCAACAAACCCTCCTCAAAACAATGTTGGTCATGCTTTTCGTCAAATGTTTGAAAGAGAAAAGCTGAATGGATCTAACTTCAATGACTGGTACCGTTAACTGAGGATTGTCCTTAGAGTTGAATGAAGGACCGATGTCCTTGAAAATCATTGGCCGACCGAGCCAGATGCTAATGCTTCTGATCAAGAGAAAGTGTTCTACAATGCAGAGTATAGCAGATACGATGAGGTTGCTTGCATGGTGATCTCGAGTATGACTCCCGATCTTCAGAAGCAATACGAATTTCATACACCTTGTGATATGATCAAAGAACTAAAGAGGATGTATGAAAAACAAATTTGTGTTGAATTGTTTGACCTAGTTGTGGAACTCCACGACTTGAAGCTTGAAACTGGTAAATCGGTCAGTAGTCATGTGCTCAAGATGAAGAGCTACTTTGACAAATTGGAATCACTCAATTATGGGTATAATCAGGCTGTGGCAGTTGGCATGATCCTCAAATCTCTTACGAAGGATTTTGAGGGTTTTGTGCGCAACTACAACATGCATAGTATGACTAAAACTATACCTGAGCTTCATGCTATGCTTGTCGAGTATGAAAAAACGATTCCTAAAAAGGCCACTGAAACACCCCAAGTTCTTATGATCAAGGGGGGAAAGATCCAAAAGGCTAAATGACCGCAAAAGGCGAAGGGCAAGAATAATGGTAAAGGAAAAGGCAAGGCAGTTGCGTTTGTTCCTAAAACCAAGCAAACCCCTCCGGCCGCAAAAGAGCATCCGGCTAAAGACCAGATCTGTCACCATTGTGGTGAAGTTGGACACTGGAAGAGGAACTGTCCTACCTATCTAGCTGAGTTGATGAAGAAGAGAAAGAATACTAGTGGGACTAGTACTTCAGGTATCTTCACAATTGAATTATTTTCCTTTTCTAAGTGTGATTCATGGGTGTATGACACCGGCTGTGGAACTCACATCTGTAATTAGTTACAGGGTCTTAGAAAGAGGAGGAAACTGAAGCCTGGAGCTTTGCAGTTGTACGTGGGAAATGGTTTGCCAGCAGCTGTGGAAGCTATAGGAGAATATCATTTAATTCTGCCTTCTGGGTTATTTATTGTATTAGACAATTGTCATTATGCCCCTTCTATCACTAGAGGTGTTATTTCAGTTTCTTTGTTGAAAAACCAAGGATTTATTAATGCATTTAATAATATCGGTATTTCAGTTTCTAAAAATAATGTTCATTATTTTGATGCTATTCCTTGTGATGGCATTTATGAAATTGATATGCGTGGCTGTGTTTCAAATAATTCAGTGTTTACTGTTAGCAAACGAGCCAAAACTAGTTTGGACTCTACCTATCTTTGGCACTGTCATCTTGCCCATGTTGGCAAAAATCGCATTGAAAGACTTCAGCGTGAAGGGATCTTACAATCAAATGATGAATCATTTGATCAATGCGTTTCCTGTATCTCAGGAAAGATGACAAGAAAACCCTTTCCGAACAAGCCGCAAAGGGCTAAAGAACTACTTGGACTCATTCATACTGATGTGTGTGGCCCATTTAGACATGTGTCAAGAAAAGGTGCTAGTTACTTCGTGACTTTCACGGATGATTTCAGCCGTTATGGTTATGTTTACTTGCTTAAACATAAACATGAAGTGTTTGAAACATTCAAATAGTTCAAGAACGAAGTAGAAAATCAACTCGGAAAGACCATAAAGATCCTTCGATCGGATCGTGGTGGAGAATAATTAAGCCAAGAGTTTAAGGATTATCTTAAAGCGTGTGGAATTGTCCAACAGCTTACTCCTCCTTACACTCCTCAGCATAATGGAGTCTCTGAGAGGAGGAATCGAACCCTACTAGAAATGGTGAGGTCGATGATGAACCTTAAAACTCTCCCAATATCATTTTGGGATTTTGCTCTAGAAACCGCTGTACGCGTTCTAAATATGGTTCCAACCAAGAAGGTTGAAAAGACACCGCATCAATTGTGGCATGGAGAAGTCCAAGTGTTGTCTTACTTAAGAGTCTGGGGATGTGAGGCACTTGTGAAGCGTGATACGCCTGACAAACTACAACCCAGGACTACTAAGTGCATCTTCGTAGGATACCCAAAGGAAACAATGGGTTACTACTTTTACAATCCTTCCGAAAATGCTGTTCGTGTTGCTCGATATGCTGAATTCTTTGAAAAGAATTTTATAGCTCAAGAGAACAGTGGGAGACTTGTAGAACTACTAGAAGATGTGTCACCTTCTGAAACAACTAGCAATCATCAACTTGGGGGGGGGGGAATGTTCAAAGTGATGAACCTCAAGTCGATGATGTTGCGATTCCACTTCGTAGATCCGAAAGGGTCGTACGTAATCCGGATAGATGGAGTGGTCTAGTCGAATCCGAGGATAACGTATCAGGAGATCTCAATGAGCCTCCGAACTTCAAAGCTGCATTATCAGATCCGGAATCTGACAAATGGCTTGAAGTTGCGAACGTGGAAATGAAATCCATGAAAGATAATCAAGTTTGGAACTTGGTTGATCTTCCTCCTAACGCGAAGACCGTTGGGAGTAAATGGATCTTCAAGAAGAAGACCGACATGGATGGAAATGTACACACCTATAAAGCTCGTCTCGTGGCGAAAGGTTATACTCAACGTTTTGGCGTTGACTATGATGAGACCTTTTCACCAGTAGCTGACATTAGAGCTATTAGGGGGGGGGGGGCGGTATGGGCTGGGTTACCGCTAGGCGGCTCCTTGCCTGCCGCGCGGTTCCAGCCGGCAACCATACCGGGTCACCCGGTTCAAGTCCACGGCTCCGCAATTTGGTGCTGGGGCGGTTTCTTCGAGCAGGGTGGAGCCGGGCAAATATGGCCGTTTTTTTTTACCGTTGAGAGCCAACGGCTCTTTTTTTTTATTTTATTTTCTTTATTTCACTATATATACACAACCAAACATTTTATAAAACACACATCATACTCTCATTTCTTCTCCAAAACTCTTTACCAAAAAAATTATAAAATGAGTCTTTACGATGAGGGAATTTTACCACCACCCGAAATTCCGACTTCATCGTCAAGCAGTTCCGAAGGTTCGTACGAGGACGCGATGCAGTATTTTAACTTATGTCTTAGCGTCATCGAACAAGAAGAACAAGGAGAGGTTTCCGCTCCTAAACGGAGGAGACGTATTTACCGTGATCGTGAAAACGGTCACCAACGATTGGTGGAGCTTTATTTTGCCGAAAATCCCCGTTACCACGAGGGGATTTTTAAAGACCGATTCCGTATGTCTAAACGGCTATTTTTGAAGATTGTTGACGACATCACAAACAATTTTCCGTGGTTCACACCCCGTTTGGACGCGGCGAAGAGAGAAAGTTTCACGCCTTTACAAAAGTGCACGGTGGCTATTCGTCAACTCGCATACGGTAACGTTCCTGACGAATATGATGAATCTTTAGATTTTTCTGAAAGAACTGCACGTGAATGCCTACACTATTTTTGTGACGCCGTAATTAAGCTTTACAAAGATGAATTTTTGCGTGCACCTACTAGCCACGATATCACTCTTTTATATAATGCTCATTTAGAAAAGCATGGTATTCCGGGTATGTTAGGTAGTATCGATTGTACTCATTGGGAGTGGAGAAATTGTCCTAGAAAGTATAGGGCACAATATCATCGTGGCGATCATAAAAAACCAACAATTTCACTTGAGGCGGTTGCCTCCCAAGATATGTGGTTTTGGCATGCGTTCTTTGGTGTTGCAGGTTCAAACAACGACATCAACGTGCTTAACCAGTCACCTTTGTTCAACAATGAGATGCATGGAGTTGCACCTAGAATGCCATTTGTTTGCAACGGTCGAGAGTACAAACGTGGATATTACCTTGCGGATGGCATATATCCCCCTTGGTCGGTCTTTGTGAAGGCATTTCCACATCCTTATGAGATTAAAGAGAAGAAAATGAAGAAGATACAAGAGGGGGCTAGAAAAGACGTCGAAAGAGCGTTTGGTCGGATAAAGGAAAAGTGGGTAATAGTGGATCAAAAGGGTCGTCCAATAAAAAAAAACTAATGGAGAACATTATGTACGCTGTCATCATTTTACACAACATGACTCTCAAAGACGATGGCCTTGCTATATCACCGGTCCACATTCGAGATCCGCCAGTTAACCGGGTTCTCGACCCGAATGTTATTTTCGAATTGCAAGATAGTGAGACTCATTTTAAACTCAGATTCGATATCACCGAGCAAATCCAAAACACAATGGAAGTGTTTTTAACCGAGGAGGAGGTGAACGCAAATCCTCAACCCTAGATTTGTATTTTTTTTTTAATGAATGTTGTTAAAGTTGTAATTTTATTTTTGTTTTAATAAATATTGTTTACTTTTATTATTGATTATTTATTAAAAGTGTTTAATTTAAAAAAAAAAAAAGAGCATGGCTTCAAGAAGCCACACCACAACCATACCATGTGGTGTGGCTTCAAAGTGGTCCAAATTGTTGCATTTTGAGTTGGCATGCTATGATTGGTTGGGGAGCATGGCTCCTTGAAGCCACAAGGCAACCATACCCCCTCCCCTTAGGATCCTCTTAGCCATAGCAGCGTACTATGACTTTGAGATATGGCAAATGGATGTTAAGACTGCCTTCTTAAATGGTTACTTGGATGAAGAAGTCTATATGGATCAACCTGAAGGGTTCATTGATCCAAAACATCCCAACCAAGTATGCAAGCTTCAAAGGTCCATTTATGGACTAAAGCAAGCATCGAGGAGTTGGAATAAACGGTTTGATGAAGAAATCAAAAAGTTTGGTTTCGTTCAAAATCCTGATGAGCCATGTGTATATCGCAAAGCTAGTGGGAGTAATGTTACTTTCCTTGTCTTATATGTAGATGACATATTGATTATAGGGAAACACATTCCAATGTTGCAAGATGTAAAATCCCATCTTGGAAAGTGTTTTGCCATGAAAGACTTGGGAGAAGCAGCATTCATTCTTGGAATCAAGATCTATAGAGATAGAACTAAGCGGTTGATTGGACTAAGTCAAAGTGCTTATATTGATAAGATCTTGAAGCGATTCAAGATGGAGAATTCCAAGCGTGGTATAGTACCTATGCAGGAAGGACTTGGTCTATCGGTCAAACAAGGCGCTTCTACACCTGATGAGGTGAAGCGTATGCAAAGAGTCCCTTATGCTTCGGATGTAGGCTCTATAATGTATGCGGTGAGATGCACTAGACCTGATATAGCGTATGCGCAGAATATCGTTAGCCGATTTCAACAGAATCCAGGTGAAAGTCACTGGACTGCTGTTAAGACCATTCTCAAGTACCTACGGGCTACTAGAGATTTGTTTTTGGTATATGGGGGAAATCCATATCAAGAGCTCAAAGTTACCGGATACTGCGATGCTGGATTTCAGACTGATAGAGATGACACGAAGACTCAGTCTGGGTACGTCTTCGTTCTGAATGGAGGCGCTGTGGATTGGAAAAGCAAGAAACAAACCACAGTTGCTATGTCTGCAACAGAGTCTGAGTACATTGCTGCTTCGAAAGCTGCAATGGAGGTAGTCTGGATAAGGAAGTTTATTTGTGGGCTTGACGTGATCCCTACACGTAACTTGCCTATTGATATGTACTTTGATAATACTGGTGCATTAATCATTGCCAAAGAACCTGGAGTTCAGAAGGGCGCCAGACACTATGCCAGGAGATATCACTATGTTCGTGAGCAGATCGAACTAGGTGAAATCAGATTACTCAAAGTTCACACAGATATTAACTTAGCTGATCCTTTCACGAAAGCTTTGTCGAGGCCGAAGCTTGAAAGGCATGCCGAGGGCATGGGACTTAAATTAGCTAGTTAAATCATGTATGTCTGATGTTCGGTATTTGGATAAGGGATGTTTAACATATTCTATTTATATAATGAAATAAAGTACTTGATATGTTTGATTTCATTTAATAGTAAAGTACTTGAGCTGTAGGGATATGATCACGTATTAATAAGCGTATGTCCGGAAAGTATTTAAGCCTACGGGGTTACACGTATCGACACTAATGTATTTGTATTAATTAATTAGTTAATTAATATTTATCACGAACATTTAACGAGGTTTCGTTAAAAACTGACAGTTAATTGTTAACGGGGGTGTTAGTTGTAATTAGAGAGAGTTGTAATTGGATTACAATTGAGAGAAGGGTTTGGATAGGGCCTCTAGGCCGAATTCGGCTAGGGCTCCTATGCCAATCCTTAACTTGTTTTCCAAGTCTTTTAAACCTATAAATAGACCCTCTGGGTTTAAGGTTTTAATGCTGGATTTATCTGATAAAAGTGCAAACCCTAATCTCTCTCTTTCTCTCTAATTTTCGGCAACAAGAAAGAACCCTAGGGGTTTCGGTTTCTTGTGTGGTTCGACCAAGTCATCTTCATCAAGAGGAGTTCGTGATCAGTACTAGCATACGTACATCGGTGTGTCGTGTGTACGATCGTAGAGGGATTTACTTCAAATCCTAGAAGATCTTCTCTTGCCGAGCTAAAAAGGTACACGTTCTTTAACTGGTTAGTTAAATTAAGTCATAGGATTAATTCCGTTGCGTACTCGTGTTTAAAGTGATAATTTGTTATATAACCAAACAGTGGAAACGAAAAAGATGACAACACAGATGATAACAGCGGAAAAAGTTTTGTTAGAGAGCGTGAGAAGGCTTTCACCAGATTAAAAAAGGGTAAAGTGCCAAGATTGTGTGGCAAATGCAAAAAATACGTGACTGACCACAATGCGCGAATGTGTGATAAGGTACCATTATTTAATGAGTCACGTGACTGATTTTTTTTATAATATGTATTCCATTTTAGCTCATACGATTACACAATGCACTGTTTTTTTTATCTATTTACTTTTGTGCGGTCTAAACACCTTTATTACTTCATTATATTTTACAGGTTCATGCTCAAAAGGCGGATGTGGCCGATAAGGTATGATACTTACCGTTCTTTTTCATTTTTATTTATTTATTTGTTAACATTGCACATTGCAATGCCTGTTTTATGTTGTGTTAGCAGGCTAGAGCTGCGAAGTCATCAGCTGCTGCACATTTGACGGCCACTGAAACTTTTCCTGCTGATGGTTTGTCATCCCTCACGGATGATGCTCGTACATCTTTTGACGTGTCTACTTGATACGCCGTCTTCAGACTCCCTACCTTTTTTTATTTTTTGTTTTATTGTTTGTTTTGTTTGTGTCATCACACTCGTAACTTTGTTTGTCTTTTGACGACCGACATGTCATCGAGCTGGATTTAAACATACATAGTTTTGAATATACTTTTTTCATATATGTTTTACATATTTTATGTACTTTATGGTATGCATCGTGATATTGAAAGGCGTTAACTTGAATTATGATATGTATAATGTTATGATATGTATAATGATATGTATTGAAAGGCGTTGTCTTCTTCAACTTCGTCCGGCACCTTACCATCATCCGTCGTCATCTTCATTTTCGCGATGGCATCCTTGGCCATTTTGATCACACCAGCAGCAATTACATTCGAGGGCGACGACATAATCTTTGTCGTGTATCTCATCCTTAAATTTGTTAGTTGTGCGTCTTGGATATCTTTCTCGAGGCTGAATCCGCATTGAAATGGCTCGTGATGCCCCTTGTACATCTCCATGTGGCGCATCGCGAACACGCCACAGTCTGTGTCAGTATCAACCGTGGACCATTCTACCTTCTTCCTTGAGATACAGGCTCGAAGTAAATACTTTGCGACTGGGTGTTTCATCCCCTCGATGTAATTGAACAACAAGTATTTCTGTTACACAACAGTTATGCGCGTGTATAAGTACGATATTTAACAAACAATCTGTATAGTGTTGCATCATGTATTATTACCATACAGATGCATTATGCATCAGTTTCTAATACACGTGCATTTTGTATTGTTGTTATATACTAACATTGTTTATGTCTAAGTTATTCACTAAAGAAAATAAAGTTATGTAAATTATCGTGATTGACTTACAATTTTTGCTGGCGTACCCTTCTCTACATATGAGCACCCGACGTCCGGACATATATACTCGCCGTCCATGTTGTCTATAACCTCGATGCTTGGGCTCCGCATGTCGAACGCCACCACGTAGTAGTGCCGGTTTTCAAAAACTGGCACCATGACCAGATCGAAGCATTTCAGATCCATTAGGTCATCACGGTCTTCTAGAATACACCTGATGTCCTTTTTAAACTTTTCAACAAGCACAGACGAGTTACAACTACCCGCGACTTTAATTATCTCATCCGTCTGTTATCATAATCAAACAATCAAAAATGAAAGACAACAAATAAATAGATTAATAGTTGTTAATTAAACCACTTACGATGGTTCACGCATGCAGATATAGTCGTTTTGGCGCATTATTCGTTACCACCCTCTCTTCGTAGTTCATGAGTATTGCCCAACAAGTTATGGCGTCATTGGCAACCCACCTACCGGGTAATATAGTAGTCATCATGAATGCCTGTGTCCGAAAACCATGCATGCTTTCGAAAATTGGTTGCCTGCACGTTAGTTATTTAGTTAACATTAAAACAATATTGCATAGTGCACTAATCGTAAAATCAACTATATTTATCATTATACTTACAGATATGAAGTTGTTGGTTCAATAGATTTTCGGTCATCTTTCACCACCAGCGCGTTTGACTTCGACGTTCCTTCCTTTGTAGCTTCAACAACATCCACGCCATTAACGACATTTGCCGGTTTCTTCAAATCGTCAACTTTTTTGTCGTTAAACAGCTTCCACAGGTAGATCCATAATGTCTTTTCGATGCTGTCAATAGGCTCGTTGATGTCAACTTCTTTCCTCATAAAACTTGCCAACTGTTTTTTTGTTTCGCTTTTCATCCGCCAATATGACGTATTGTGGAAACACGGGGCTTGATGGTCTTGTAAATTTTGTAATTGTCCCCTTTTTTAACGCCTTATTTGAGGCAGCTTCAACCTTCTCTTGGATATCCATCTTTTCAGCCTTCTTTCTTGCTAATTCAGCCATCGCTTAATTCAGTGACATCGGTGTTGCTTTAGAGGACACGTTATTTTCTTTATTCCTCCCCCCTTATCTGATTTGTTTTTTTCCTCATTATCAGATTCCGGTGTGCTTTGTGAGTCTGGTAGTAACTTGAACAAGTTGTTCGTGTCAGTGTCACCACCACACTTTCTTTTCTTCTTACTCACGCCCGAATCCTCGGCTGCCTTTCTGCTTGATGTATTTTCTGTTTCTAATGCCACATCGACCGGATCGGTTGCATCTGGACCTGTAGTATCATTACCCACTTCCCTGAATAATTTCTTATACGTCATAGCTAGATATTTAACTGCTTCGTTTTCTAGAAAATAAGATGAGGTAGATCTTAACACAGTTTCTATTGTGCTCTTGTTCTTCTCAATTATATCTAAAGCTTCTTCCATTATGCCAATACATTCCTGTTACAAAATAGTAAGAAGCATTAAAGTATGTACATCAACTTTTGTTTTTTAGTGCGTAATGGAGTATCATGGACTTACAAAAATATAATTGTTACTACCATTAATTTAACAAAATAACAACTGAAATTTAAGCAATCCCATAGTTTCCATAAATAAATATCCTGCGAATCATCAGATCTTAAACAGGTTTAGCATGTATCCGTCACATCAAAAAAAAAGTGATTAAAGCAAACACATACACACACAAAAGAAGACACTATTTGCCACGAGGCATTTGCCTAAAGTAATACAACGAAGTAACAAATGGCTAAACTGACAGATATATGTATGTCACGTATTAACATAAAATCTGTTGTCATAATGTTGCATGATGCAACAGTGTCATAATGTTGCATGATGTAACGATGTCATGATGCAACATTATGTTATTTTTGTAGACTAGTTGCATCCTTCATTTTTTTAACTACTTATTTCATAACACGCGATACCTTTAAATTGTCAGCGGCTGGTTCATCATCTTCACTTTCATCACCCTTATCATCAACGTAAAAATCTCTCTTGTCGCCCTTCCCGAACCCTCCGTTATCTATCTCATATGTTTGTCTTTTGTCCAGATTTTCTTTTGTCCAGAACTTAATTGGAGGCTCAATACGTTTGTCCAGGTATGCACCGCATGTAGTCCCGTCCACGTACACCATCTGTGGATATTTTGATAAGAATACAACAAAATAAAAAAAATACGTATACATAAATAACATAACCAAATCATGTACTATTTTTATGGTTCGTTGTTGTAATATACATTTAAAACATAGTACATACTGTCAACAGCGTAAGAGGGCCTACAAACCATGAATTCGTTTTGTTTGGCACCCATCCGTTTTTACATTGCCTTAACGCTTTCAACACGAAATCACACCAATTTATCTTGCACATATCGGTGTCGTCCTTGATCCCAGACAGGTAATCCAACTTTGCGTTACCAGTTTTTTGTGCGTACCCACATGTGCTTATAAACACCGATATAAAGTCGAGCTTGAAAAACCTATTTTCTTTGTTTATTCTTTCAGCCTTTATCCTTCTCCCGACTTCAACCGGTGAAACATATGCATCCGGGTAACGTGCTCTCCACTCCGTTGCAAACTTGCCTTTTGACTTTTCATTTGTATCATTTATTTCGAGTTCACTGTTTGGCAACCTCGATAACTTCACAATTGAGTCTTCATTAATATTGATCTTCACCGATCCCGTGTCAATCTCCATTCTGCTTGGGTCAAACCGATCAACCACAAAGTGTGCTAGTTTATTTAGTATCTATGATGTTTTCAGCTTCAGCAAATATCCCAGCCTAATCTCTCCGACCTCATTCCTCTGAAACTTTGATAATTCTTTAATCATATCATGCATGTTTTTAGGTGACATCCGTGTGTAAATTGGCGGCCAAACACCTTTGTTTGCATTTTTCCTTGGTTTTTCAGACGGAGGTTTTGTCGGAGCTTTTTGTTTTCTTTTGGTTTGCTTCTTCTTGCGTTTATTTGATGGACCTGCCTCCCTATCTTTTTTTTTACAACAATACGGTATGTTAATTCAATGTTGCATGATGCAATCCTGTAAACAATACTGGAATCCTTTGCTATGTTATTGTACTATTGCATTATGCATTTTTATACTATTGCATTATGCAATACTGTAAATAATTCGTACTTTCATCGACCGTTTTGCTATGTTTATTGTACTATTGAATAATGCATCTTCTTAATACTACATAACATGTCATGCTACTATCGAATATTGCATTATCTATTTTTTTTGGCTTCACAATCCTTGTTATTTCCCGGTTCCTCCTCGGTTTTTTTGATGGTCTTGGTTTCACACCTGTTAATCAACACAATGGGGTTTTTTAAACTGTTGCATAATGCATACGTGACCATATAAGTAAACTAGACAATAATGATCGTTCGTTTCGATATTGTTGCATAATGCATCATTTTAAAAATGCATAATGTATAACGGATCATATCACTACTTTGTAATATAACGTACTAATATTGAATATTGCATTAATAATTAATAAATACCTTCATCATCTGATACGCTTTCTGGAACATACTCCTCACTTTCATCACTCTCGTCCACCAACCCATAAGCTTTCCCATTTTTGTTTGCCCTCGACCTTCTCCTTGTGGACGACCAGCTATCCTTGCTTTTTGATTTTTTCGCTACGTATGTATACAAACACGAAAATACACAATTAATAAATGTTCACATTTTTCATTGTAATTAAACTTATTATATATCAGCTTCTTCGTCCTCGTCTTCTTCTTCATTGTCAGATTTGTCGCTTTCACCACCACTTTCGTCTTCGTAGTTAGCTTCTTCATCTTTACCATCTTCCTCTGATTCATCATCGTCGTTATCTTCCGCATCGTTTTTATCTCCCTCATCATTTTCATCTTTCGCGTCTTCAGCTTCATCCCCACCGTCTTCTTCCTCACCTCTTTCGCTTTCCGTCTCGTCGATGTCTTTAACGGTTTCACTACTCACCCCAATTTCTATGTTCCCGCTCTCGTTCTCATCTGACAGCTGCCTCTTTCTCAACTCGAACGCTGCATTGTGCAATTTATGAACGTGTTAAAATAGTGTGGCATAATGCAATAGTAAAAATACTTTTAATATGTATTACCTGATGTATCCTCTTGCGTTCCACCGTCGGTGTCTGACTGCATTTTAGTCTCTACTTCATTTTGGATATCGTGTGAACTTTTCATCATTTTTTTCCCGGCTTCTAAGCACGCTGCCCGATGCCCTATTGTCTTCATCTTTTTTTTTTCAAAAACAAACTTCAGCTTTGTAGAGGTGACCTGCTCGGTTCTAACAATTGTATCATCGTTTGTTGATTGTTTTCTTCTTTCAACGTCGCCAGTTTTTTTTATCCGAGGCGAATGTGCTTGACAGACGTTTACCAGTTTTCCCTGTTAACAACAATTATATAGTTAAAACGCAAGCATGTATGCAAAATAAAGTAATCGTGCTCTTACTGTATTTTTTCATCCGTTTTGTCGAGTCTTTTTTGTTGTCCATGTTTTTTTCCTGCGAACATAAAATGAAAAAACTATAATCAGTCAACAAACACATATATACTATCCACTAATGCATCATGCAACGATATAAACCAGTTAGAATACTCCAAAATAAAACCCATGAATATTCACAAATTACAAAAAAAAAAATTGCCTCGTATGACCTTCAAAACATTGCCTAGTTAACTCATAACACAATCATGTCTTCCAATGTGATAATTAGGTGGACATAATCCACCGTACGAACAAACTAAATCTGGACAAAGCCAAACCCATGGATATTCATAAATTAGAACGAAATATGGACATAATCCACATAACAAACAAGGGGACTCTAACAAACACGTGTATACATTATGAATTCGTTTATCACATTTATAATAAGTAACATTGCAACATGCAACATTACATCATTACAACAAACACATATCATTCTAAACAACATTTTGCTGTGATGCGTGTATCTAATGTACGTAATAACAAGTTGTACCATGTTTTATACCACTAAACTGCTTATTATTGCAATATGCAACAATATCATTAAACTATTAAAATTATGATTATGATTTTGAGGCAATATTCAGAACTGAATGAGTGGCAAATCTGCTTCTTATTATGATTAATGAAACTAATAAACTCTAAACTTATCACTAATTGAAATTAGACGATCATCTCAACTCATTATGCATACGCATTTAAGAACAACATAACTTTGAAATGTCAATTAAGCCACATTGTATATAACAAATTCGGATGGAAATCAGTCTATGTATAGCGAATTAATCAATATCATTCATATCCAAATCAGTTGTACATGGGATTTATCACTATCATTCAGCTTTCTGTCATGAATTTTTGAATACTAACCTCTTTGATGCAATTTGCAATATGAATTAGATTTCGCAGAGACAGATGGGTGACCGACGACAATCCTTTGATCCGGTGAGATTCACGATTGATGATGATAGTCGTGATCCTTTGATTTGTTGTTTATAATCTTCAACCATTCGTATGAAACCAAAAACCCCTAATCCAAAGTTCAAAACCCTAGCGAAAACCACAAATTCGCGCTCCGTGTTCACCAAATCTGTTCCAGATCGAATCAATTGGAAATTGACAAATTCTCAAACGGAGAAACTTAACCAAAACTCAATCGGAGCTTATCTCGTAGATCGATTGTCAGCGACGATTAGGGTTTTGGTAGTGAGAGTGAGAGAGTGTCGTGGATTTGGGAAATTCTCAATAACCTGGTTTCTTTGTGGTTTTGTACATTTACAATTATGCCCCTCCAACTTTTTTCAATTAAGCAGTGTTAGTTTTTTGCTTTTTTAACATTTTTAGCCCCTTCACTTACAATTTAAACTTAAAATTCTTGGTTTTTTGGTTGCTTACATAATGTTGGTTTTCTATAGAACCCAAACCTAGCAACGTGAAGCCGAAGCTAAATAATTATTTTGTTAGCTAGCCCATGTGACTTGTATACGCCTTTTGCTCCAATCCGTTCGCAATCTTCATTCCTACAATAAATTAAATTAATAGCCTCCAACCTTAATTTATCCACTTAATTAATCCACGTGAATCTCACTTTCATAATTACGTGAAAGACCGCAGCAACCAGGGGCAGACCTCTTTAAGGTTCAGGGGTAGTACGGGCTATCCTTTAAACTCGTATGTGGAACGGAAAATTTTTTAAAATTTTAGGCTTTTATCATTTTATGTATGTGTGATACCCCTTTCATATCTTTTGTTTCAAGAATTTAATACATTGTCATGTGGACTAGCTGGTAGCGCCATATGTTATAATTGGAAGGTTCCTTACTTGAATCTTGGGATATACGTTTTTATACATTTTACAGCTTTGTTTATTTTAAAAAAAGCATTGAACAAGATTCGAACGTGAGTCATGTAACTAGCATTTAAGTGTGACAGCCACCAAGGTAACAATTCTCTTTGATTGTAATTGTAAACAATAAGAATTATATATCAAGAAAATAGTTTGTGTTGACTTTATTAAGCAATTTGCTCAAAATAAAAAGTTTTGAAGACGCCGCCTCTGAATTAAATTGTGTTACCTTTTAAAAAATATTCTAGTTCCGCCCCTGGTAGCAACTACCACTCGTGTATCAAAATCAGCAAGTGAATCAACAACCGGTTCAACAGTTTCAGCAAGATAATTAACCCCCGGGGGTCCCACAATTTAATGGAAACTACAACAATAGGGACTGATGTGTTGCAAAACACATAGGTTTCCTTTACATTTTTGGGTCATATTGTGAATCTTTTGAGTCGTTTTCCATAGGTTTTTAGTTTTTTTTTATGAATATTAGTGTCTTAATGTGTTTCGTGTTAAAGTTGCAGTTTTAATGCAGTTCGTGAGAGAAAACGAGCATTGGAGAGGAATCGAAGATGAAAAAGCAAATAAGTGCTGAAGATTAAGCACTAGGCGTATCGCCTACTGCATATGAAGTTCCAGGCGTTACGCTTGTCCCTAGAAAGTCAAATGCGGTGTATTAATCATTGACCCAACTAATCTGTTGCGTAGTGCCCTCATGCGTATCGCCTGCTGGTCAAGGATCCTCCAAGCGATACGCTTGGAGGTTAAAAATCCAGGAAACCCTAAATTCTCAATTATAAATACAATGCGGGGTTTCCAGTCGAATATCTTGCTTGCTGCCGTATCTTAGAGTTCAAGGAGACGAATTCGAAGCTGGTGATCAGGAGAGAAGCATCTGGAGAGGCTGGATTGAAGCATTCGACATCAATTCGACTTTCCGGGTTCTTGTCTACTTTAATTTCGTTCTTATTTTTCTAGACCAGATTTGTTTATGACCCGAGTTACTGTTCTTAATTATATTCTGAACATGTTTACGTTTCTTGGCTAAGCCATTTGCATTACCTAGGCTATTTGATGAATAATTGATAATTTTAACTTGCTCGGTTTGTGAATTCTTATGTACGGATTGATAATCTAGTAAAAGCTTCTATCTTTCTGATTTGATGCGTATGAATACATATTTTAGTCTTTGAATTGATTGCATGTTACTCTTGTTGCCCTTTTAATGTCTTTCAAATTAGGGTTGCATGCTAGATTGCCTACTGTGTGTTTGTGATTTGTAGATGGTTTAGGAGACGTCCAACACCATAGGAATTGCTTTTAATCTAAAGGTTGATTTCTGCGTTTTGTTGGACTTAGACAAGCCGAAAGGTGATAGGTCTATTGGGTAGTCGGTTGTGTTAGGATTTTAGGTCAAATTGCCTCGGGAGAGGGATTCCCTAGAAACGTTAGCATCTCTGTTATTCCATGTCATTTTGGTAGATAGAAACCACTCCTCTCATCTATTAGGTGTTTGGGATAGGAACAAGCTGGAAGGTGACTTATTCGATCGAGTACTAGAGTATCTGTTAGGGACAGCCGGGAGGTGACCTAACCCAATCAGTGTGCGTATTCAGTTCTTAGGATTGCCTATTGCGTCACACCCGGAT
This sequence comes from Deinandra increscens subsp. villosa, assembly GCA_039602395.1. Classification (NCBI taxonomy): domain Eukaryota; kingdom Viridiplantae; phylum Streptophyta; class Magnoliopsida; order Asterales; family Asteraceae; genus Deinandra; species Deinandra increscens. The sequence goes on along the minus strand of JBCNJP010000010.1, from coordinate 75,963,595 downwards.
AGTGATTTGGGGTCCATTAGGGTTTTCTTAGAATTAGCATAAAGATCATGATTCCGTCATAGTTTTCATTAACCGAGTGAAGTCGTGAGTATCAATTAGGATTCCCAGCCTAGGTAGTGTAATTTCTCATATCTGGTTCCATCTTTGAATTTTGAATTTCAGTAGGTAATTTCCCTTTTTAGCAGCTTTCTATTTTTAGTACTTTCCATTTTTAGTAAGTTTTAGTTATTAGTTAATTTTAGTTAATTAATCAATTTTCAATCAAAAATCCAATTTTCACCAATTAATCATTATTTCTACATTTCTTAGTTAGTTTTGTTTTTCATTAGTGTCTCTAGGGTTTGACCTCGGTTTACTAATAGTTATTCTACATTCGATAGGTTCGCTTGCCTGTTGAGTCGGTCTAGTTTTAGGTTAATTGACTCTAATTTAGTGTGTCTAGGTCTAGGATAATTTAGTTTATTTTTATAGATCGATTTTTGCACATCAAGTTTTTGGCGCCGTTGCCGGGACACTTGGTAATAGCAAAATTAAGTTTGATATTTGAATTAGGATTAATTGTGCGCTTTTTCTTTTTCTTTGCGTGCTAAGTTAATTTAATTTTAGTTTTTGCCTTAGGTTTTAATTTTGTCTTTTATTTTTTTCTGCCTTATTTCGTGTGCCTTAGTAAAATTAGGTTTAATTATTTTTCTTGTGTGCTTTTCTAGTTTATGCCCCATACCCGTTCAAAAGGATCACCTGAATTTTCTGCTACGGCCGAACCCGAGAGAGATATCCACGAGCGCATACGTGAGCTTCATGAGCAGCTGAGAGTCATTCGCGACAGTAAGGTACACACCCCTAAAACCTCTTCTCATTTAGTTCCACCCATTCCATTTCCCGATTTGAATATGGTTGCTAGATGTGACAACTAGTAATTTCCAGGTTAATTCCGTTAATAACTTCCGTTATCTTAGTTAATTAAAATAGTTAACGTTACAAGTAATGTATGTGACAACACGACCTTTCAGGTGATTCCCGGTGAACCAAAACTTACGTTATTACGAACGTTTTTGTGGGCGTCCATGCGTGCATTTCACTAAACACCTAATTAGGATTAATGTGTGGTTTTCACTACACGTGCATTGCACATGAGTCTAGACGTCTATGAATTAACTTAACAAACTCAATCAATATGCACGATCTACGATTTCATGTGAACTAGAAATTTGATGATTTTATAAGATATGACTATATCTTATATCTTATGATTTTATGTGACGTTGTTTCATGTAAAACGCCTATAATGTTATGTGACGTATTTTAGATAAACTGTTGCATGATTTCATGTCAGCTTTTTTTTATGATTTTATGTAAAGTGATTTCATGACTTTATGTGAATTTCATGTGACACTAAATGTTTAGCTTGTTAATGTGAACTAAATATACGTTATCATATTTGTATAAACAATATCTTATGATATATGAGTACTATAAAGAGTAATCTTATAAAAATATGTTTATATTTTACGGATAGCTTTATCGAAAATCTATAGAAATGGTATATTATGTGAATAATTGTGGTTACCAAATAACTAAGTTAGGACTAAATATAAATAAAGTTATAAACTGGAGAGGGGCTAATTTAAACCTCTATAAACGTAAGGGTTAAACTGGTCATTAGACCAAACTAAATTAAATGAAAGCTTGAATCGTAGCCTCTTCGTCTTAATGTTGATGTTCCCTCTTCCGGCCGTTACGATCGATGTTTTTTTTAGTCGGTTACTTCCAATCGATTCAATCCCTCATCATTCAATCTGTTGGGCTATATTTAAGAGGCATGAACATTAGTTGTGGGCTTGTTTATTATTAGGCTTGGGCTTAGAATAGATTACAATTGAGGCCATGTGGGCCGGTCTTATGTTTATGATTGGGCTAGTATGTGTTTATGATTGGATTAGGGTTTGTAATGGGTAGTATATAAACCCTCATGTTTATGATCAAGGTAGCTTTTGAGATTCCGATTTTCACTCTTCATATTGTTTACGATAAGATTTCATTAGCTCAAAGAAAGTTGTGTTCTTCATTTAAGATTTGATCTTCTTTGTTTAATCAAGTCTATTTCATCTACTTTCTTCTCGAATCAATCACTAACGAGGATTCCGAACTCGTTTGTGATATCGATACCGTGGTTGGTTGATTTTCTGGACCTACAATTGGTATCAGAGCCAAGAATCACTGATTCGAGGCTCTCACGGTATTGGATTCGAGGTTTTTCTGGAAAAAGTTCGGGTTGTTGAAGGTTTGAAGGCTGATCTTCGAGTTTATGATTCTGCTGCTGCTGTTTCTGGGTTTGTTTAGGTGTTTACGACTGCTGCTTGTTGAAGATTTGAATCGGAAACTCGATTACGAGTTCAAGCTGCAATTTTTGTGTGTTTACGATCCAGAATTTGGTGTTTACGATTTTTTCTGATCGGAAACGTTTGTTTACGACTTCTCTTTGCCGGAAACATCAATCGTAATCGGTGATTACGATTCTCTCAACCGGAATTGGCGTTTACGATTTGCTCATATCGTAATCAAGTGTTTACGAGTGGAGTTTACGATCCGGAGTTAGCTGTTATCGTAATCAAGTGTTCATGATCGTAATCAGGGTCTACGATCGTAATCTCTGTGTTTGGACTTTTGGACTTTAGATTTAAGTTTTCCTAAGCCTGTGTTATGGATTTCGAACCAAGTATGTATCAGAAGTTGGATTTTGAGATTGGATCCATCACTCGTCCACCAAGACTCACATCGGCGGATAATTTTCTGGAATGGAAATATAGGTTTGAAAACCACTTGAAGAGTGTTGATTTAAGACTATGGAGAGCGGTAATTCATGGGCCACACACACCTACACATCCAGAAGGAACCAATGCAGGTAAAGCTAAAACGAAAGACGAATATGATGATGATGATTGGGAAAGATGCAACAAAGCAGAGAGGGCATTTGCTATTATGACTATGGCACTTACACCAGATATTACACAAGGATTTAAGCACTGCAAGACTGCCAAGCAACTCTGGAATGCTTTGATAGTCGCTTATGAGGGAAATCCGGACATTAAGGCAAGCCGCAAGAAAATGTTGAAGCAGAAGTTCAACCTGTTCAACCACATTCAAGGTGAATCCTTCGAAGCACAGGTGCAAAGGTTCGTGTCTCTGATGGCCGAAATGTCAAGCTATGGTGTTGAACCGGATCTGGAAGATAAGAATCTGAAACTGCTGAATAGCTTGCCCAAATCCTGGAATACCAACATCTCCATCATTAAGGACAACAACAAGCTGAGTGAGCTATCTCTTGATGAGATGATCAACAAATTGAAGTCAAAACTTATTGATGACAAGCAGAGAGAATTGAACCATATAAGCTCCCTTAGTTTGGCGGGAAAATTGAACCAAGCCCTGTTTTCAGAAGAAGTGGATTCTAAACAAGATGGAAAGTCAGCTGGAAGTGGACCAAGCTCTGTCACAAAGTCAAATGCTTTTGTGGCACAACCTCATGCAAGTTCAAGTGGAGGTGTCAACCCTGATGCTACAAATGATCCTAACTTTGCCCTCGGAATGGGCTTTATGAACAGCTATCATGCTCTCATGGCAGGAACTTTAGTGCCTACTGAGATGCTGTCGTGGGAGCTAAACCAGATAAATCCAGAAGATGTGGAGATGTTGGATGTCTCTTGGCAGATGGCAATGGTTGTTTTCAGAGCAAAGAAGTTCATGGCAAAGACTGGGAGAAATGTGTGGAAGGACCAAGATAAGATCAGGATGGGGTTTGACAAGAGCAAGCTGAGGTGCTACAACTGTGACGAGTACGGGCATTTCGCAAGAGAGTGCACCAAGCCAAAGAAAGAAAGAACAGAAGAAAGGAAAGCAGGTGATGGCAAAGGAAAGGCTGAGTCAAGTGCTTTGGTTGTGCAGGAAGGAGGTGGATATGAATGGACTCCTCAGTTAAAAGAGTTTAGCCTGTCACATGCAATGATTACTGCTATGGAAAGGGATGATGAGGAAGAGCATGCATTTGTTGTGACTAATGAGAAACCTGAAGAAACTCCGGTGGAAGACAAGGAAGCCTTTGCTGCTGAGGTTGATAACGACAATGTATGTCCTGATCCCACTTGTGCTCGTATAATTCCTGGACTTAGACAAATCTGTAAAAATTATCAGTTAGAATTGTTTGAGATAAAATGCGAGAGGAGTTCCTTTAAGGGTAGATGGCAGAAGAATGAGGAAAAGGTAAAAGCTCAAAAATTAGGCATAGTGAAATATCAAAAACTTGCTACTGAGAAAGCTCTGCTGTATGACAATGCTAAGTTAGAAATAGCTGAACTGAGTAAGAAAATAGATGAACAATGAGCTGCAAGTAAAACTTGATGTGAACCATATGAGAAGCAAGAGAATGCTAGAGGCCAGTAAGTCTTTGAACACCTGCATAACTGATGTTAGAATAGGTATGGACAAAGGTGGAATAGGAATTAGCTTCTCAGACAAAAGCAAGAATGATGTTCCTCAAGGTAGAACTAGAGACATAATAGGAATAATCCTTGAGGAGGATCAAGTTGATAGATCGGAAGCAGGAACACATGAGATAGGACCTCCCTTAGATAGTGTTCTAGTAGGAGTAACACCTATGACTGATCAGGAATTTGAAAATGAGAAACACATGATCTATGGGTTGGGTAATCAGAATGAAACAATGGCATCCAGAAGTAAATCGGGTCCGTCCCAGGAATCATTAAACAATAGTATTGAACCTGCTGATGGCTTTGTTTCATGTGCAGATGAAGTAGGTATTGAAGATGTGTCAGGGGAGGATGCTGAATGTTTGAAAGTCAATGAATGTCACGTGTCTAGTAGTTCAAGTTTTAATTTATACAAGGACGATGTTCTGGCATCTGTGTCAGAACTTAATACGTCCAAGTCAAAACAAGTAGTTGTATCTATGTTATCAAAACATCTTTCTAATTCCAATAAAAAAGTTGATGGTTTTAAAATTCGCGTTCCTAACACTAAAGTAGGTCGTGAGACTAAGCCCAAAGATTTTGTTGCTTATCCCCGGATTGTGTCAACTTTCAATAGAACAAACAAATCTAAGTCAGAGCAATTTTGTTTAATTACACAACCGGAAAAAGATACAAAACGTGTTATACACAAATGGGATGATAAGCCAGAGTGGAAGTCGTCTTATCCAAGACGTTCATACCTCTGTAGTCATGTCAATGGGCCTAGGCGTATGAACTATTTTCAATGTGGAAAGCCAGGACACTTTGCTGCTAATTGTGTGAATAGACCATTTCAACCATACTATCCGCAAAATCCACGGACTAGTATGTTGGAGAAAATGATGACAGGAGAAAAGCAGAAGCAAAAGCAACAAGCATTGTTTCAGGGGAAGCAGTGTTCTGAACCAATGAAGACTCAACAGTCTAAGGTTTCAAACACAAAGGCACCGGTAACAAAGCCTGTTGTTGAAAAATGGAATGTGGCCAAAACTCCAAAACCAACTTATGTATCAAAAGGAGTTTACAAAAGAAATGATAAGATAAAACCAGAATTTGCTAAAAAACAAATGGCTAAAGTCAAAAGAGTTAATAAACCTAATGACAAAGCAAAGGTTGAGCAACAGGTTTTAAAACAAAAAGATGTCACTCAAACAAAACAAATTGTTTACACCAAATTGAAACTTGAGTGGACACCTGTTAAAAAGCCATCTGGTAAAAAGGCCACATCTCCACAAAAGAAACCGGTGTCAGTCAAGAACTCGTCAAATATGTTGAGCCCACAGAAAACCACCACCTGGAAACCAAAAGTCAACATTCAAAATGTGAACTTACCTGAATCAAAGCCAGAATTGACCCTCCAATTAGTTAACTACATTGATTCCAAAGGTGTGCCAAGATCTGTCATGGCATGGGTACCTAAATCTCACTAATCTTTGATTTGTGTAGGGACAACCAAGAAGATCTATCAACAATCTCTGGTACGTTGATAGCGGTTGCTCCCGACATATGACCGGAGACTTATCCCTTTTGGAAGATGTGGAAGACTTCAATGGGGGAGGAGTATCATTTGCAGGTGGTGTGGGTGGAAGAATAAGCAAGAAAGGAGTGGTGAGAAGTGGTAACTTATCATTTTCTGACATACATTATGTGGAGGAGCTATCACATAGTCTACTGAGTGTCTCTCAGATCTGTGATAGAGACTATTCTGTGTTGTTCAACCGCAAAGAGTGCATTATTCTCAAGCCTGGTGTGAAGATTCCAGAGGAGTGCATCTTGATGCGTACTCCGAGAAGAGCTAACTCTTATCAGTTTAACATGGGTCAACCTCCAACTTCAGAAGAAGCCTGTCTCATATCCAAACAAAATGAGAACTTAGCTCTACTATGGCATAGGCGTCCGGGGCATGCTAACATGAAGAATTTGACCAAGCTTGCAAAGGGAGAACATGTCAGAAAGCTGCCTATCAAAGATTTCTCTACTGTAGAAAAATGTGTGGCTTGTGCGAAGGGGAAGCAGCACAAGTTGCCACACCGTCCGAAGATAGCAAATTCAGTGTCATCCGTGTTACAACTTCTTCACATGGATTTATTTGGGCCAATGCAAGTTCAAAGCATCAGCAAATTCTCTTACTGTCTCGTGATTGTGGATGACTACTCGCGATTCACTTGGGTCTTCTTCTTATCAAACAAGTATGAAACTCCGATCTTAGTGAAACAGTTTGTCACGCTTATAGAGAATCAGCTGAACGAGAAGGTCAAGGCTATCATAACGGACAACGGAACAGAATTTAAGAATGCTGAGTTAAATATGTTCTGTGGAGAGAAGGGGATAGAGAGACAGTTCAGTGCACCCTACACTCCGCAACAGAATGGAGTCGCTGAGAGAAGAAATAGGACACTCATTGAAGCAGCAAGGACAATGATGTGTGAAGCTAAATTGCCAATCTTCTTTTCGGCTGAAGTGGTCAATACGGCTTGTTACGTGCAGAATCGTGTTCTTTTAAACAAGCGTCATGAGAAGACTCCGTATGAGATTGTTTATAAAGAGAAGCCAATGGTGGGATATTTCAAGACATTCGGGTGTCCATGCACAGTTCTGATTCAGTCTGATGTGGGGAAATTCGAAGCTAATGAAGATCAATGTAGGGAGGAATTCATTATTTTGTTTAGCTTGTTTGTATAGTTTAGTTTCCTTTGTAATGTTGACTTTTGGTAGGCTAGCGAAACTACCGAGCGAAACTGTAGTTTCGCTCGGTACATAGATTAGACTGTCTCAGTGATAGTTTCGCTTGGCTAGCGAAACTGCCAGCGAAACTGTTCACTGGACAGTATATATATGCCGCCTTGTGCAGCCATTTTGTAACTTTTGCAACATTGGTGAACCCTAATACAAGAAATTGTTTATTGGTGAGTTTTGGTGACGGCTAGGAGCATTTCTTACTATTATTGTAGCTTGTAATCATCTCTTATCAATCTTTGGTTCATGTTGTGATTGTTCAATGCTAGAAAACCATTTTGGATATTGAGAATCATCTATTTTTGTTATTTCTTTGGTTTTCTTCTCAAAAACACCTTCATTTGCACTGATAAAGATTAGTGAGGACCAACAATATGGTATCAGAGCCTTTGTGCTCTTGATTTTGGTGTTTTTGAGTGTTTTTGGGTAAAACTTTGAAAATCTATTTGATTCTGAAATCTGATTGTTTTGGACTGGAAATTGATTGAATATTGTGTGTTTTGATGTCCTGAAGACTAAGCAAACAACCGATCATTGCTCTATAGTGATTTGGGTTGATTTCTGATCATTTCTTCTTCAAAAAGAGGGTTTTCTGTTCTGGGCGAAACTGCTGATTATCCAGCGAAACTGTGCCTTCAAACAGCGAATCTATTAAGCGATTTTGCAGTTTCGCCGTATTATTACCGAGCGAAACTATCATCACCGAGCGAAACTATTCTTTCGCTGAAAATCGAGAAGCGAAACTATTGTCATTTTTCTTGAACGAAAGTTCAAACCAGTTTCCAGCGAAACTAGCTAGCGAAACTGTGTGTCATCGGGTATTTTCGAGCGAAAGTACTGCCCGTGCATACAGCGAAACTAGTTGGCGAAATTGCTGACTGGATTCAGTGTTTCCAAGCGAAACTGCTGGCGAAATTATAAGTTCCAGCGAAATTGTTCAGGATTTCCGAGCGAAATTACTGGGCGAAACTAAGATTCTCAGCGAAACTAATCAAATTTTATTGTTCTCTGTTTGCTCGTGTCTTTGTTATTTCAGGCTGATTCAAGATGGCATCAGGTACAAATGCTGCTGACACTGAAAGCATTGCTCCAAACCGACCACCAAGGCTAATCAATGGAGACAATTTTGAAGATTGGAAACGATGTTTGAAATCGTTCTTTCTGTACACCGATTACAATCAATGGTTGTCGATCGTCAACGGACCTCATGTTCCAACAACTACTACTGGTGAAGTTACACTGATCAACACTAATCCGTCTTCCTTTTCTGAGAAGGACTTGAAACTCATCGATCGTGATCAAAAGGCTCTTGGTGCTCTTTCTCTATGCCTGTCGCAAGAAATCTACAATCGTTTTGCTGAGCACACTGATGCAAAAAGTTTGTTTGACGCTCTGTGTGAGTTTTATGATGGCAATGAAGACCTGGTGAAGGACAAGGAAGCCCAAGCCACTAAAGAATTCAATTCATTCACAAGCATGAAGAATGAAAAGTTAGTTGATTTGACAAACCGCTTCTTGACTGTATCAAGCAATCTGAAGAAATATGATGCGAAACTCACTAACTCTGAACAAATCAAGAAGCTGCTGGATGCTCTTCCACCCGAGTGGAGCATTCAGGTTCGCATGCTAAAACAAGAAAGAAGTTTCTCCGATTACAAGCTTATGGATGTAATCAACAAGCTTAAGTCCTTTGAGATGGATGTTCAAAGGAGAGAGTACAATCAAACCATGGGTCCTACTAAAGTTTATTCTCAGAACTCTGCTTTCATCTCAGCCGTCACTCCCAAAGGAGCCTTATCTCAACTTCAATCTTCACATCTTGGATCTGGTTTATCCTCAACTGCTTCCGCCACTAATCAGCAAACATCCCAGATTTCACCTGAATACATGGGATTGTTCTCATTGTTTACTAACAGTTATCAAGCTTTCGCTGCTGGAGAACTTCAAGGTTCGACTCTGACTGCTGAGGATATGTACCAAGTTGATCCAGATGATCTGGAAGAAACTGACCTAAAATGGCAAATGGCCATGTTGACTGTTCGAGCTAGAAAATTCTTCAAACGCACTGGGAGAAACACAAGAATCAAAATGGGAGAGTTGGTTTCGACAAGGCTAAGCTTAGATGCTACAACTGTAAGCAACTCGGCCACTTCAAGAGAGAATGCCCCAGTCCAATTGTTACTGAACCGACTCCTGAGCCTGCGACTCGAGTCGTCCCTATCACTGACAAAGCAGAAGCCAAGCCTACCAAAGAAGTGGCTCTTCTGACAAACTTTGACTGGAGTGCGGAGGTCTCTGAAGCTAAGGAGGCCATCAATCAAGCTCTTGCAGCTCAAATCCATGAACAAAGCAATGATCACACAGTTAACAGCTGTGAGAAGAAAGAAGCTGAGAAGAAGACGAATGAGAAAACAGCAAGCACACCCGCGTGCACATGTGAAAAGGCTCTTGCTGCAGAAAAGGTTATAATGGATCTTTCATATGAATCTGTTCAAGATATGTGCTCTCATCCTTGTAGAATTCGTTTGTTCGGCATCTACAAGGCCAATCGATTGTTGATCGACAACAACAACGAATTAAAAACCATGAACACCCAATTAAAGGAAAATGAAGCTAAATATTTTGTTAAATTAAATGAGGCAATGCATGAAAATGAACATTTAAAACAAACTCTTCTTGCAAAAAATGTAGAGATAAACATGCTTTCTAAAAGAGTTACATTAGCCCAATTTGAAACCTCTCAACTTCAGACTAAGTTAGATAGATGGACTGTTTCTCAAATGAAAGTTGAAGAGATGCTCGTTAAACAACGAGGAGCTAAAATAAAAACCGGAATAGGTATGGAGAACAATGGGAATGTGTTTCCTAAGGTTTATCCTCCTCCTAGCACGCATTGTAATTCACCTACTCCGAAACCTCATCCCTTAAATGATTTAATTCCTAGTGATGCTAACAGTCTGCATGCAGGTCTAGAAGGAGTGAACCATAAGGAGATCAGGGAGGATTATAATAATGGATACGGTAACACAAGTGGGCTTGGATGCGGTAGTCTTAATTCTAAGGAGTCTGTTTCAAGTAGTAGTTTGAATTCCAAGAAGTCTAGTTCAGACAGTAGTGTAGCTAGTAATAGTTCTTCGTTAGATAGCAGTAGTGAAGAGTCCGTGTCTGTTAATCAAGAAAGATTTGTTTCAAATGAAAATGATCAATGTCATGCAAGTACATCTCAAAATCGATTCAACAAATTTCTTTCTAATCCAATTCCTTCTTTTACACCGATACGAATTTCAGAACCTAAAGAAAAACATATTTCTCAAAAGAAGGAATCATTTTTGAAAACTAATAATCCAAGGATTTCAAAGGATAAAACAAAAGTGGATTTTGAAACCAACAGTGACTCTGATTATAAAACATCAGATTCTGAGGAGGAAAGTACTTCAGAAACCTCCTCTTGCACAAGTCACAGATCTCACTGTTTCAGATGTGGTAAGGATGATCATGTTGTTAAAAATTGCAAAGAAAAATTAAATCGAACAAACCATGATAGATCCTTTGGCCACAAGGTAACCAGTTTTGTAAAACAATTCCTTGGGGGAAAACAGAAAGTCACAAATCCCGGAAATGCAAAAGTCTGGGTACCAGTTATTAAGTAATTTCTCGTTTTGTATTGCCAGGCACTCCCGAAGAATAGTTACTGGCATATAGATTCGGGATGCTCTCGGCATATGACAGGGATGAAAGACCTGCTCACAAATTACAGAATCGTGGATGGTGGGTTCGTTTCTTTTGCAGGAAATAAAAGAGGTGGTAAGATGGTTGGACAAGGAGACGTGTCGAATGGGTCTCTTACTCTGGAGCACGTCAACCATGTACCCGAATTAAAGTTTAATCTTCTGAGCGTGTCACAAATCTGTGACAAGAATATTCCCGTATTGTTCAAAGCAAATGAATGCCTGTTTCTCAAGCCTGAATTTACTGTGCCCGAAGAGATGGTGGCGATGCGTGCGCCTCGCATCAATGACACATACTTGCTGAATTTGACCTCAACTGCATCACTCTCTTCCTCCATGACTTGTTTACTTTCAAAGGCATCTGTTTCTGAGTGCTTCTTGTGGCATAGACGTCTAGGCCACATAAATTTCAAAATTCTAAACAATCTTGTCAAAAACAATTTGGTCCGAGGTCTTCCATACAAAGATTTCTCTGTTGTTGAAAAATGTCTTTCTTGTGCTAAAGGGAAACAACATAAGAAGCCACATAAGCCCAAATTGGAGAATTCTATTTCTAGTCCCTTAGAATTGCTCCACACTGATTTATTTGGACCTATTAGTGTCCAAAGTCTGGGAAAGAGAAGTTACTGTCTTGTTGTGACTGATGATTATTCCAGGTACTCTTGGGTCAGATTTTTGAAGCACAAGAGTGAAACGACTGAAGCTTTACAGAATATCATCCTGTCCGTGGAAAGTTCAAGAAGCAAGAAAGTCAAGGCAATCAGAAGTGATAACGGAACTGAATTTCGAAATCAGATTTTTGACTCTTTCTGTGCAAACAAAGGGATTCTGCGGCAATACAGTGCAGCAAGAACTCCACAGCAGAATGGAGTTGCTGAAAGGAAGAATCGCACACTGGTTGAAGCTGCTCGCACAATGCTGATTGAATCAAAGCTGCCGATCATATTATGGGCTGAAGCTGTGAACTGTGCGTCCTACGTGCTGAATCGTGTCCTGATCGTAAAAGATAAGATGAAGACGTCATACGAGCTGTATCATGGAAGGAAGCCGCTGATTGACTTCTTTAGGCCGTTTGGATGTTCGTGCACATTGCGGAATACCGAAGCTCAAATCACAAAATTTGGAGCTGTCTCCGATGAGTGTTTCTTCATGGGGTATTCTTCATCACAAAAAGCTTATCGTGTTTATAACAAACGTACTCGTATTGTGCAGGAATCCTACTACGTGGACTGGCAAGAATCTAACTCTCCCAACACCGGAACTGGACCCGAATGGTTTTATGATTCAGACACACTGTTCAAGTCATTCAATCTTCCTATCCTAGCTGAAGCAAATGACAATCCTCCTCTCGTGATTATCACCCCTCAACCTGAAATTCCACAACAAAACCCATCCTCATCCTCACCACCCCCACATCAACCCGATCCTCCATCTTCCTCTCATGAACTACCTCAAACCACCGAACCCGCTCCCCTCCACCTTGACTTAAATCTCAAAACCTTAAAAGATCATCCACATGACCTCGTCATTGGCTCGATTACGGATGGAGTGAGGACTCGTCATCAGTCAGGATTGATTAACAAATGTTTGTTTACGTGTTTTCTGTCTCAGATTGTTCCTAAAAACATAGATGAAGCTCTTGCAGATCCAAGTTGGGTGGACTCCATGCAGGCTGAACTACAACAATTCAGAAAGCTGAAGGTTTGGCAATTGGTGGATCTTCCAGAAAACAAGGTTCCAATTGGTACAAAGTGGGTTTTCAGAAACAAACCTGATGATAGAGGTGTTGTGATCAGAAACAAGTCAAGACTTGTGGTTCAAGGTTTTTATCAAGAAGAAGGCATTGACTATACTGAAGTGTTTGCACCTGTTGCATGTATCGAGGCCATTCGAATCTTCCTGGCTCATGCTGCGCACAAGAATTTCAAGGTGTATCAAATGGATGTCAAGTGCGCCTTCTTATATGGGGATATTGATGAGGAAATCTATGTGGATCAACCTCCAGGCTTCGAAGATCATGAATTTCCTGACAAAGTGTATAAGCTCGACAAATCTCTATACGGTCTACATCAGGCTCCCAGAATTTGGTATGAGACTCTGACTGAATATCTGTTGGGTAAAGGCTTTTCACGAGGATCCATCGACATGACTTTGTTCAAAAAGGAGGTCAAAGGTGAAATGCTGATCGTTCAAGTATATGTCGATGATATCATTTTTGGATCAACCAATGAGAAGTTGTGTCGTGAGTTTGAGGAATTGATGAAAGAAAAGTTCGAAATGAGTATGATGGGAGAGATGTGTTTCTTCCTTGGGTTGCAGGTGGAACAAAAGCCTGACGGGATCCTTATTCATCAAGAAAAGTATGTTCTGGAGATTCTGAAGAAATTCAAGATGAACGACGCCTCAGCTGAACTTACTCCCTTCACATCTCAGACGTGTTTGACTCCCGACAGTGAAGGAAAGCGGGTTGACCAGAAACTTTATCGATCAATGATTGGGTCTCTCATGTATCTCACAGCCAATCGTCCGGATATCACTTTTGCTGTGTGTTACTGTGCTCGCTATCAAGCTGATCCAAGGGAATCTCACGAAAAGGCGGTCAAGCGAATCTTCCGTTATTTGAAGGGATCATCAAGATTGGGATTATGGTATCCTAAGGGTGGAAGTTTTGAGCTTAATTCATATTCAGACAGTGATCACGGAGGATGCAAACTGGATAGAAAGTCTGTTTCTGGAGGATGCCAGTTTCTGGGGGAATGTTTGGTTTCGTGGCAAAGCAAGAAGCAAACAACTGTCTTTTTCACCGAGAATCCTGCAAACCCTAACGCAACTCGCGAAACTCTCAAGTTCGCCAAACTGTTTCATCGATTCTTCAATTTACCGATATCGGTTCCAGATTCTTGTACGTTCGGTATAATCTCGGGTGTCTATCATTTTCAAAACTGCATCTAAACCGCATCAGTTTTTGGGGTTTTTAAGTCAAATCGTCAAAATGGTTCTCGGCGCTTAATTTGTTGTTATACAACTGTTTGGAACCTGCATTATACTCGTATTAGTGTCTTATAAGTTCCATGTGGTTTGTATTGCAATTTTGGTGCTTAAAATCGATTTCGGAAATTTGAATTTCAAAAATTCGCGTCCAGCGAAACTGAGTGTTCGTTCGGCGAAACTGAACGAAAGTTCACCAGTTACGGGCGAAACTGTCAGCGATCATGTCCAAGTTTCGCTGACAGTGTCACCGTGATTGCCAGCGAAACTGCTGTGTCGCAGCGAAACTGACCTTGTCAGTGTCGCCGAGATCAGTGTCGCGAACCTGTTTATTTCGCCGTGTGCGATCTTATGGCCTATTAGCGAAACAACAATTTCGCAGCGAAACTATCAAATTTTTTAAATTTTGAATTTAAATTTAATTTGATTTAATGGAAGTTCGGTTTTTGCTCACAAGCTCTCGGTTTCATGTGCAGAACAATGTCAGATCTAAAGCACGATCCTCGGAGCAATGTCACCGCATACTTGGATCTCCGCACCGACAAATCTCTAGGATTCAGAGAGTGCATCGAGTGGCTGAAGCAATCTTGCATATCTCATGCGATTTCATACTCACCAATCATCGATGATAGACATATTAAAGAATTTTGGCTCACGGCTCAGTATGACGTTAGAGCTAAGCCTGAGTGTATTCGGGCAAGAGTCATGAAGAAGGATCTTGTAATCACAATGAAGACCATTGCTGAAGCTCTAAAGCTGGAGGATGATGTCGGCGATGTTACCCAGCTAAAGGAGTTAGATGTTTTAAGAGGTTTTGAAAGAGAAATGGGTTATGAAGGAGGAGATCTATGGAAAGCTAAGAAGGAAATTAAGAAATCCTTAATGTCAAAAGAATGGAGATATATTGCCCATGTCTTCATTTCTTGCCTCGATGACAGGAAAGGCGGATCTGATGGTTTAAATCTGAACTGGGCTGAGGCAATGTTATTAGTCTGCAGAGGCAAGAAAGCTAATATCCCTCAAAGAATCTTTGATGCCATGACGGCAAACATTCAAGCGTTAAAGAAGTCTAGATGGTTGTTGTACCCAAGGTTCCTGGAAATGATCATTGAACATCTGGCACCTGAATTGCCCAAGCAGGGTGTTGCTCTTGTTCTTAATCCCATGCACCCAAGAATCCTCTCAGACTGTGCTGCAACAAGAGCTGATTTCTCCGGATACACCACATACTTAATGAAACACATGTATCCTGCTCAAAGGTATGAATACATCAAGAAGATAATAGAAGATGAGAACAAAAGAAGAAAAGAAGGAAAGGTGAGTGAAAATGTGAAGGGTAAGAGGAAACAATACGTGAGAAGCTCAGGAAAGGAGCAGGTAGATGAAATTGAAGAAGAACTTGAGAACCTTGCACAAAAGAAACAGAAATCTAAAGAAAAGCAGGGTGTTCCCTCAGAAGATGAGTTAAGGGCTTCTAAGAAAAGAAGAATAGATCCCAGGGCTGAACTGGACGAAGATATCATCAGAGGTGTAAATACCTCTTTGTCTAATGAATTGGGTATGATCAAGACCAAGCTGGTCAATTCTGAAATCAGAGAAAAGGAGAAAGATGCTCAGATCAAAAACATGAATGAGATCATCATAAAACAATCTTCACTGATAAAAACTCTGTTGGTGGAAATGAATGGAATCAAAAAGCACCTGAATATGCCAAACCTGATGAGTGATGCCGAGATTGATTCAATGACTGACTTCTCAAAGGTTACAACTGAAGCAACTGGCGGTAGTGGAACTGGTGGATTGGGTGCAAGTGGTTCAGGTGTAAATGATGCTGGTGGTAGTGGTGATGTAAATATTGAAGATCTTGATAATATTAATGTGAGTGACGTAAATCTCTACAGCTTTGAATCAGAAAAACAGCCTGAGATCGTCCAAGCTAAATTCCATTTGATCGATGAAAGTGAAGATAAGGCTGAGATTGATGATCACACAGAGCCGGAAAGCTATACTTGGAAAGAACATTCTCTCACTTATCAAGCAAAGATAAGTTCCATAAGTGAAGAAGTTCTTGAATTCAACAGAGAAGAATGGTTTAAGAAACCTGAGCTTGAAGATCAAACCCCTCTGTTTTAAAACATGGCTCAGCCTAGAAGAAAAGAGTCAGACAGACACATCATTAGCTGGAAATTCAGTGAGTCTGCGCATGCTTTTATGATCAAGAGAAGAGGGGGTAGCATTACCTATATTCGCAAACGTGAAAATTTCAAGACCTTGCCCAGATGGGATCTGAGGAGGTTGGTAGAGCTTCCCCTCATCGATGAAGACAAAAGCGTCAGGGCTACAAATCTGAGAATAATGCTTCAGCAGGCTGCTAAGGACGACTTTGTGTCGTTTGGATTTATGAAGGGGAAGAGGATGAAGTCAACAACTGAAATTGATGAAGTTACTGGGAAGCCGAAGGTCTCCTTAAAGTTCAATCCAGCAAAAACTATGAGCAGAATCAGAATTCCTGATCAACAATTGTCAAGTCTGCAAACATTCCAGAAGTGGTTTTATGATAATAACACTGGTGAAGCTGTTATTAGAATTGGAAAAGACGCTGAGATTAGGCTGTTCGACCCAATGGAGGTCTTCTCTTTCAGTAATGACGACTTGAAGACTTTGTGCGAAAATCATATTAGATATGGGGCTGGAGACGACACGGCAGATGAGGCAAACTTGTTTATGAGAGTCGCCAACAACGCCCGTGGTATTATCAAAGAAATCAAAGATTTGGCACTGAAAGTTAAGGCTAATGAAGATAAGATGGAAGAAGACAGGGATCTAGCGAACCAGATGAACAAGTCGTTGAGCGGTCTTGGAGAATCTTCTAAACAAATCACAGAACCAGAGACTGATGTCCCCGTTGCTGAAGAGCCAATTAATTTGGGGGAACCAGAGTCCGATGCCCCAGGTGCTGCTGAAACAACCATTGTGGGGGAATCTGAAGATAATGTCCCAGTTGCTGACACGTCAATTATTTCGGGGGAATTAGGGACTCCAGATCAGAACAAGGAGCCGAACCAAACTGAAGCCGGAGCTGACAAATGAAGATCAAGAGGCTGAATCCCTCCCTAGGGGGAATATTGAAGATCAATGTAGGGAGGAATTCATTATTTTGTTTAGCTTGTTTGTATAGTTTAGTTTCCTTTGTAATGTTGACTTTTGGTAGGCTAGCGAAACTACCGAGCGAAACTGTAGTTTCGCTCGGTACATAGATTAGACTGTCTCAGTGATAGTTTCGCTTGGCCAGCGAAACTGCCAGCGAAACTGTTCACTGGACAGTATATATATGCCGCCTTGTGCAGCCATTTTGTAACTTTTGCAACATTGGTGAACCCTAATACAAGAAATCGTTTATTGGTGAGTTTTGGTGACGGCTATGAGCATTTCTTACTATTATTGTAGCTTGTAATCATCTCTTATCAATCTTTGGTTCATGTTGTGATTGTTCAATGCTAGAAAACCATTTTGGCTATTGAGAATCATCTATTTTTGTTATTTCTTTGGTTTTCTTCTCAAAAACACCTTCATTTGCACTGATAAAGATCAGTGAGGACCAACAGCTAAGGCTGATGAGTGTTATTTTCTGGGTTATTCGACAAATAGTTCTTATCGTGTCTTCAACAAAACCACTAAAGTTATCATTGAGGCATATAACGTAGACTGTATTGAAGACAATCCTACAGATGCAGGAAGTGGACCAGATTGGATTTTGACTATGGGTCGCTGTTTGAAGGGTTCAACTTTTCAAATGTTTTCCATCATCTGGGTGAAGAAGAAGACGTTATTGCACAATCATCCGAATCAAGACCTCTTGTTGAAAAAGTTGGTGAGAAAGCACCAGATGCAGTTCCCACAAATGTCAATGCAGATGCTCCGGGATCTTCGGGAACTAAAGATGATGATTCAGAAATTTCTCAAAACCTAGGTATGAGTGATAATATTGTTAATTCTAACCTGCCTGTTTATGTTTCTGTGCCAGATGTTCAAGTATCAAGGATCAATAAAGACCATCCAATCAGCAATGTACTTGGACCAGTTTCAGCAGGTGTTACCACTAGAAGCCGCACGGGAGACATTAATTTTTGCATGTATTCGTGTTTCATCTCCCAGATTGAGCCTCCCAATGGGATGGTTGCTCTCAGAGATCCAAGTTGGATAGAGGCCATGCACAATGAACTTAATCAGTTTTCTAAGCTGGGAGTGTGGCGCCTAGTGGAAAGGCCAGAGAACTAGAAGGTTATACCCACACGTTGGTTATACAAGAACAAGAAGGATGAAACGGGTATAATTGTCAGAAACAAAGCAAGGTTGATTGTTCAGGGCCATAGACAAATTCATGGAATTGACTATGATGAGGTGTATGCACCCGTGGCAAGATTGGAGGCTATTCGGATATTTCTTGCAGTTGCATCATATCTAAACTTCACAGTTCGCCAGATGGATGTTAAGACAACATTTTTATATGCAGAAATGAATGAAGAAGTTTATGTGACTCAACCACCGGGGTTTGTAGATGAGGAGTATCCAGATCATGTGTATCTTCTGGATA
Source organism: Deinandra increscens subsp. villosa (assembly GCA_039602395.1). NCBI lineage: Eukaryota > Viridiplantae > Streptophyta > Magnoliopsida > Asterales > Asteraceae > Deinandra > Deinandra increscens. Next base: position 75,945,026 of record JBCNJP010000010.1, on the reverse strand, counting down.
AGGCTTTGTATGGACTACATCAAGCCCCACGCACGTGGTATGAGACACTATCAACTCATCTGGTGGAGAATGGATACTCAAGAGGAGTGGTTGATCAGACTTTGTTTAGGAAGAGGGTGAAGGATGACATCATCATGGTGCAGGTTTATGTAGATGACATCATCTACGGGTCAACAAACGAAGAATTATACACTGAGTTTGAAGAGATAATGAGAAACAAATTTGAAATGAGTGATCAGGGAGAGATGAGTTTCTTGCTAGCCTTGCAAGTGAAACATGATGAATCTGGGATTCTTATTCACCAAGCAAAATATGTGAATGAGATTCTAGAAAAATTCAAGATGCAAGACTCCAAGCCAATCTCAACTCCCATGGCATCCAGACCTCTACTGACAGCAGATGCAGATGGGGAGCCAGCGAGTGAATTCATGTATCGCTCGATGATTGGATCACTTATGTATTTGACAGCAAGCAGGCCAGATATTATGCATGCAGTGTGTCTGTGTGCCCGCTATCAGGCTAATCCTAAACTTTCACATTTAATTGCTGTTAAACGTATCTTTAGGTATCTGAAGGGCAGGCCTAGGCTTGGACTTTGGTACCCAAAGAACACTGATTTCCAATTATTTGCATATACTGACAGTGATTATGGAGGCAGTGATCTTGACCGGAAGTCAACAACTGGTGGATGTCAGTATCTGGGAGATCGACTCATTTCTTGGCAGAGCAAAAAGCAGCATACCGTCTCAAAGTCAACTACAGAAGCTGAATATGTGGCAGCATCCGCTGGATGCTCACAGGTAGTATGGATACAAAATCAGCTCACTGATTACGGTATGGAATTTGTTAACACTCCTATCTTTTGTGATAACGCTGCTGCTCTAGAAATTGTGAAAAACCCCGTTCATCATTCAAAAACAAAGCACATAGACATCAAGGTACACTTTATTCGTGATTGTTATGATCGGGAATTAATTCAGCTTCAAAAGGTGAGCTTAGACCAGAATGTGTCTGATATTTTCACAAAACCCTACCTCGTCCCAATTTTGAAATGTGTGTCGAAGGCCTAAGGATGATTGCCTTCGAGGAATGATCTGATCAAAATTTCTTGTAAATATTTTTTAAAGAAAATTAAAAGAAAAAAAATAGGTGTTTATCTTTCAAAAGCCTCATAAAAAACAGGGGAAGAAATATTGTTGTTTCAGAAAATCTAAAAAATATCTTTTTGAGGTTTTTATGATGTCTTTTGTTTGCCTTGAGTTGGTAGGAAGTGATATAAATTTCTAAAACAATCGGAGACTGACACGTGTAAGGCAGAAGTGAAAGACGACTCAAAGATGATGTTCGGTAAGCTAAATCAAAAACTATGATCATCTAAGTAAGTGCAGTAAACTTAACTTCTATATATGTTTAAGTTTTCCATCCTGGTTTACATAGTTTAAAAGATTGAGTCCCAGCAAAAACGGGTTGAGAGTGGTATTAACCTAGTATTCACTCTCTCACACGCCATGTTCTGTTGTTATGACAACACCTCATTCAAAAAGAAGAATGAAAAGAAAAAGGAAAAGAAAAATATTAAAAAAATATATAGAAAAGAAAAAGAAAATTCAATAAAGTAATTATTTGGTTTGGTCTTCTCTGCGTGCTTATGCGGCCGACCTGATCACCAACTGATAATTAACAAAATAAGTGTTTGTCAAGACGGTATTGCATGGTTCCTCAGGTTGGGGGTTTGTGAATCCTCAATAAACTCTGAGGTTGGGTAGGTTTTGCTATGAACAATTGGGTGTGGGGATGGTTAAACATGACGGTAATTATATACCACAATTAAGCACTTAAAATGTCTTAACTGGATGTGAGTTTATGTGTTTTTCAAAAATTTTGGACAATCGTCTAGAGCGTCGAGTAACGGAAGCTAAAAAGGGTTCCTCAGTCAAGGATTTGTCTGGTTTGATCCATGAGTTTACATCAGCTTCGAGGCAAGTAAATTTTGTAAACTTCTGTAATTAGGTTTTAATTGTTTTATGGTTTATTTTATATTTCAAGTATTTAAATGTTTAAAATTCAATTTTTATGATCAAGATCAGATACTCGGGGTTTGAGTCTGAGGGGAAGCTTCGTAAATTCTCAAATTCTTTAAAGTTAGCATTTTTTTTAAGAGAATTATCATTTTTAGAGGTTTGGGAGTATTTTTTAAGGTTTTCAAAACTTGAGGGGGCAAAAATGAAATTCTTTAACAGCAAAGCCCTCATTTACGATTTCACTCTTTCATTTCCGATCCAAACAACCCTCTCCGACTGTGTTTACGATTCACTAAACTGAAACCGTAACCACCGCTCGACCTCACCGGAAAACCTATCGCACCCACCTCCGACCACCCTCCGGGTAACCCCTGCTCACCATCAACCTCGTCTTCGATTTCCGACCACAAAACCCTCAAAACCCCTTTCCGATCGACTGATTCATCGGTGTGTTCACATTTTTTTTGTGGGTTTGGTGACAATTCTCGATTTTCTTGAGTTTTGTGTGAAATACTTGAAGATTTGAAGTCGGTTTTGTGACTGTTAATAAAAAAAAGGTAGTGATAGAAGTCCATTTTACATGTATGATGGGTTTTAACGAGTTTACAAGTTTGTTGCAGGTCTGTCAATGGAGGTGTCGGTGTTTACGATCGTCACAATGAAGAAGACGATTCTTTGGTGTTTCCGATCGGTGTTTACGATCGGTGTATACGATCAGTGTTTGCGATTAGTGTTTATGATCGGGCTTAGGTGTTTATCGAGAGATTACGATTGGGCTTAAAACTACCGGATCGTAAACCATTTATTGAATCGTAAACCCAATTTATGGATCGTAATCACATGTATTGAATCGTAAACTCACTTAATATTGTATTAAGATCATAAACACTTAATATTTTTTTAATCTTTTTAAACTTAATAGTTTTAAGATAAAATTAATTGTGTTTGTTAACTTGTGTGTCAAAATCAAAATATTTTTCTTGAACGTTTAAATTGAGATTTTCAGATGTTAACGAGTTAAATGTGTTAATCAATTGAACTTCAAGATGTTATTGACATACACAATTTCATTTTAAATTTAAGCCTGATACACTTGTATCGTTGTTTCAGATGGCAGAAAACATGCTTGATGAAGAAATTTATTTTGAAAGGGATCACTGTATACCTGCGTATCTTGATGACCCACCAGAGAGGCACATGCAACTCTTCTACTCTTTGGTGGCTGGGCTGAATGTATGCAAAATTAATCATGCCTTACGGACAAGTGTGCTTATCGATGAGCAACTTGTAAGAGAATTCTGGGGAACAGCAAGGGCAAATGCTGACAAGACGAGGATCACAGCTACAGTTTAGAATCGTCAAATTGAGATACTTGAAGAAGACATCCGCCAGGGATTGAACATAAATGACAGAGCTAAACATCCAATAGAGTACCCACAGGCTCGTGTTTTAGAAGGTGCTCAGTTGATGGGATATGAAGGAAAGTTCCCTCCTATCTTCAAGAAGTTGTTGCCACACTACTAGAGGTGCTTGGCTCATTACTTGCAGAAGTCCTTCTTGGGGAAGAGGACAAGCTTTGATCAGCTGAACAAGCTTCATGGGACTGCGTTTGTTGCACTTGCCTTAGATTGGGACTTTAACTTCTCCAAAATGATGCTGATAGATTGGGTTGGGAATGCAGTCTTAAGTGCAAGAGATCAGTTTCTTATGACTCCAAGGTTCGTTCAAATGGTGGTGATGAAGAAGTACCCGATGATCGATGAAAGAATTGAGAAGTTGGACATCAAATTCATGGATAGTGGGGTGTTTGGCCTGCAGACACAAGATCGAAAAGGAAAGAACAGCTTTCAGGGAAGGATTGAATGGGCCAAAAGAGGTGCCTTTCCTGAAGATGCTAGAGAGCAGGTAATAGAGTCAGATCCATAGGCTGAACCTCAACCAGATGTGTCGACTGTGAATGTGACTGTTGCTGAAGATCACGATGTGACAGCACCAGTTGCAGTAAATGTTCTGGATCCAACAGAAGGTATACCCTCTGATGAAGAAAACGTGATGGACGACATCTTCGCTGATCAAGGGAATGTGGATGATGATATCTATGCAGACTTGGAACCAAAAATCTTAAAAGATCAAGGGATGTCCTGAATTCATCTTCTAGTGGTGACTCCATCCCTCAAGAGTTGGATACTCAGTTCAATATGAATGAGATGCTTGAAGAGCCTATCCCCTTTCGTGAACCATCTCCCAGGAAGAGGACAAATCCAAGGAGTATCCGGTTCAAGTTCACAAAGACTAGCTCAAGTCTGTTGATGGTCCATCCAGCTGAGTCCAGCTCTCAAAGTCAAACAGTTCAAGAAGAAACAACAGATCAGAATGTTGAAGATCAACCTGCCCAGGTTCAGACTGAAATTCCTCTTCTGAATGAACGTAGCCCTGTTCATGAAGAAAGGCAATTTCTGGAGGTTGATAACACCATTGTTGTACCCAGCCCTGTTAAAGTAAGTGTCTCTGCTGGAACAAGTCTGCCGCCAACAGTTATTCCAAGTTTCCGCCCACTTCAAGCTGCTGAGCTCCCAATTGAGATGAGGATAAGTGCAGACCCTCACATAAACTTTCTGATTTCTCAGAACAGAATTAGGGAGACTGAGATAAAAGCACTCCAGGCAGAGAACAGAAAGTTAAAAGACAAGGAAGTGGCTGACAAGAATAGAATTAAGTACTTGTATGAGGCCTTAATGGATTTGAAAAAGAAGTATAATGAATTGAAAGGTGCTGTGGTGACAAGTGCTTCGGGTGACCTTGGCCAAAGCTCATCTCAAGGTGTTGAGGGTACAAGTGCCAATCAAGAAGATGAAGGAGATGACACCATTGAAATGTCTGAATATGTACGTGGTGGAAGATATATCTCTATGGCCCCCGAAGGACATGTGAATTGGTTCAAGGAGTTTTTCAGAGGACCTACTCCTGTGAAATATAGCATTGATGTGGGTGAAAGTGAGCTAGACAAGAAAGGAAGCCGACAACCAATTCTGTGTTGGCATTATGATGTAGAAAAGGAGTTATTTGCTGTAGTGAGAGATGGATATAGTCCAGTCGAATACTACAGATCAAGGGGTCAATTCCACTCCTGGACCGAGACAGAATTGAGGAACTTGCTGAGGGCACCGTTCATTAACAGGTGGAACGCTAATCATGGAAATTTGGTTCGCGACAACTTGGTAGCAAAGATGGAGCAGAACTTTGAAAACTTTGATCTGAAGGCTGCAATGTGGGTCGAAACCGAAACTGATCCTGTCACCAATGAACCTATCGGTGAAATGAGGTGCCCTCCCACCAAACGAACCCGAGTCATCAACATGCTCGATGAAATTGAAGACCATACGCTTGTGAAGAATTTTGACAGCTGGTTCTTTGATCCCACAACGTATGAAGTGGTGGTTGTTTGCAAGAGAATGAGAGAGTTCCGAATGTATGATCCAGTAGATTTGCTGAGGTTCGGAGAGTATGACATCAAGCTCCTGGCATCCCGTCCAATTCTTGGTGACGAGCATGACATGCAGAATGCTATACGGGTGGGATTGTTTCATGGCACAGCAGGTCTGATCGTGGAGAAAGAATGGTGGTCAAGGAAAGAGGCGCATACATTCAGATTTGATTTGCATCTTCCTTAGACTTGCTAATGGTTCATGCCTAGGGGAAGATTGTTGGGCTATATTTAAGAGGCATGGACATTAGTTGTGGGCTTGTTTATTATTGGGCTTGGGCTTAGAATAGATTACGATTGAGGCCGGTCTTATGTTTATGATTAGGCTAGTATGTGTTTATGATTGGATTAGGGTTTGTAATGGGTAGTATATAAACCCTCATGTTTATGATCAAGGTAGCTTTTGAGATTCCGATTTTCACTCTTCATATTGTTTACGATAAGATTTCATCAGCTCAAAGAAAGTTGTGTTCTTCATTCAAGATTTGATCTTCTTTCTTTAATCAAGTCTATTTCATCTACTTTCTTCTCGAATCAATCACTAACGAGGATTCCGCACTCGTTTTTGATATCGATACCGTGGTTGGTTGATTTTCTAGACCTACACAATCATTACAGGAAGCCCCACGAAAACCACAATGATACACACCATCATAACCCCTCGTTGAACTCTCAAAAGTCTCGAGAAAAATTCACCGACCCATCTCCGATCATCGCCCAAACGTCGTCTTTCACCACCATTAATCTCTGTCTCATCTTCTTTAGTTTGTAATGGGGTTACTAACCTGCATCACCCTCCACCGAGAGTGCAGTAGCGGCTAGAAGAAACTTAGAATTCGGTTAAAGTTTCGGGTTCGTGACGGCATTTTCGGTTCGGGTCATCGCTTTTGAGTCACCATTCGGATTCATCACCTTCATTCACGAACGTTGTTTCCATCCCTATATCACGTATGTAAGTTTTCAGTCCCCACTGTGTACTCGTGATCATTTATCCGTGAGTCTGTCTTCTGTAATGGAGGCCGTGTACGGTAGGGGTCGGGTGACACCCGACCCATACACATTATATATTTCGTTTCTGCTTTAATACACAAGTCGGCTGGGCGTCCGAGTCGTTTGTTCCTTGAATTATATGGCTGAGGTTGCAGGTTCGAGTCCCAGCATTCCTGTTTTATTTTTCCTCCTTATTCTTAGTAATTCAAGTATCTGCAACTTGGTACCTATAAAACCTTTCAAAACGAATTTGAAGCAATAACACCCGCATGCCTTAGTGGTTTGGTCCATTTCTAATGACTTAGAGGTCATGGGTTCGATCCTAGTAACCTTCAAAACTTTTTAATTAATTATTCACTTGTTGTTTTTGAATCCCATTGACATGTATTTGGTCCCCAAGCAATCCTAAACACTTTGCAAGTCCCGTAACTGTCAAACATGTGGTTTTTGAACCAAGCCCTGAATTATGGATTTTCTAAAGATTAAACTAAATGTTTTAATCCGTTTACTCGTTCGCTAAAAATTGTTACAAACCTGTTACATATATATATATATATATATATATATATATATATATATATATATATATATATCATTGTAAATATATGTGTATACATATATTTTACCGAATGGTTATTGAAATTTCTATCTGTTTTCAGAACTCATCGTATTACTATTTTGTGTCACTTTAAATACAATATAAATATACGTGTTTTTGGAATGTGTAAAATATATACATATACTATATAATAAACATTGTGTATGTTTGAAAATACCAATGAACAATGATAAAATGATTTTTGTTCGATCATTTGAAAATGATTAACATAAGCAATCTTAACAGACCAATTGGGTTATCATCCTAGTCACATGTTAGTTTTGAAAACTAACACACTTCAAGTCAATAGCATAATTTTCAAACACCGTCGTCTAGGTTGTGTCGTTAGTATTTAGCCACGCGCTTACAATTACATGGTCGTTAGGTGATCGGTGGATTCATGAAACCTTGACGCTTGGATATTTTTGCTGTGCACCCTAAGGTGAGTTTCATATTTTACGTTACGTCCGGGTTTGGACGATAACACATGCAAACACGTTACACCCGGGTTAGGGTGATTACGCAACAACTTTGATGTATGATTAAAGTAGAAATCCAGCATATATCACATGTTCACGTAAAACGCTTTATCTTTGGAAGTCCTTACTTATCGAACCGTTAATAGCAAATAGCGAGGGGATATTGGGTAGTACTACTGGGGTCTGACAAACCCCACTCAGTGGGCACGAGATGCACCACCCGAATGGCGGTCGGACTGAGGACAATGTCAGCCTAACTTACCGTGATCGAGTAGACACGGGGAAGGCAAAACACGTAAGGATTATTCCTACAACTAATTGGTCAGCTTCGGTTGCGAACGTTTTAGTGACATGAACTTAGGCTTGCTACCTACGATATGGATTGTACTTGTAATATACATAACTGAAATACGAATAAATCTATTGTATTCGTACTGCATATCTATACTAGTTGTAGATATGTACTTATGTGAACTCACTAGCCTTTTGGTTGACACTTTCTTTCAAACATGTTTCTCTCAGGTCGCAGGTGTTCGAGTATCACGAGTATGCATGCATGAGCCCTTAAAACCTTGTTATGGTTTTCTATGCAAGTTACTTTATTTCAAATAACAATGTTTCGTGTAAATATTAAATCTTTTGTTTATGCTTCCGCAATTTGTAAAACTCTGAATTTATATTTTAATGAAATATGGAACGCCTTTATTAATTATTGGTCGTTTGGTGTAACTAATGGACGCGATCCTGGTTTGCTCACATCCCACATGGTAAAACTCCGTTAGTGGAAATTGGGGGTGTGACAGATTGGTATCAGAGCCAGGTTATAGCGAACTAAGATTTTTGTCTTAGACCGTAACTGTTTTGCATTAGTTGCACACCAAAACATTTTTCTCATGCATCGTGATACTCACTCCTACACACGCCTGGACTACAATATGTCATTTACACTATCTAACCCTCTTATACTCATGGCGAGGAGCCGCTTAATCATGAGTCGTCTTCAACATCTCGGGATCATGCATCTCTTATTTACCGTCCGTGGACGACGAGACGTCAAATCAGATCGGAGGATCACGTCTACGCTCTTGATAAGCCGATTGTTGCTCGAGATTGTTCTAGGTTGAAAAACTGGGTGTAATACCCAAACGATTAACATATGCTTACTTAGGGAAGGTGGTATGATACCTCTTCTTGATCTTAAACTTTTCTTCTGGCTGGGGAGGTTATTGCTATATCTGCTCCACATATACCTTTGAACTGATCCGTTTAGGAAATGTTATCATGACGTGCAAATAGTGCGATCATTCAGCTTCAGCAGAGGCAACATTGTAAGGATTCAAGTGGTTGCCCATGGGGCACTTGTAATTATCTTTGTTATCCTGATTGTCTTCAAATTCGCTGTGATCTTTTAAGATCCTTCATTTCTCATTTCTATTGCATAGTTGCGTTGAAATAATACAACCCCGAATAGAATTCTTATAATCTAAACGGTACCTGATGTGGGTTGACTGAAAATTTCTCTTTATGTACCGGATTTTGATCAAGTCGGTATGTGGGTAACTATTTTATGACTTCGAGCTAAGCTAGGGCCATTGTGATATGCCCTCTTCAAAGCTTATTGAACTAAATTTCTATCTGACTCATGCCAAGTGGTTTATTCCAAGTAAGCGAGCATTTTGTCTTCGAGATTTGTCTTCCTAACGACTTCTGGTCAAGATAACTTTGGGTTAATGACCACATTCTTGATACCCACTACTTGGATATCTTTTATGTACTCCACCATACCTTGTAGCTAAAGTATGAGTAACTAGGGTGACCATATAGGGCAAATTACCGTTACGGGTGCACACGTAAATGTAATTTGAAGTGTATGGAAGTCCTGGAGAACTCTACTAGGCAAGCTAATGGTTGTAATGGGTACAAATCCCTACATTTTTTTTCTCATGATATTTGAATGTTGAGCGTGTTGAACTCAACCGGATGGTTGAAGCCACCTATCTTTGAAAACGCTATCACACCTGATTTTGCCCCTTTACTTATGGATTCCAACCCATTCGGAAAGCCTTTAGAAATGTGTTGGGGGTTATTAGTCCTTGAAGGACACCGTTTCACTCGTGTATTTTGATGACAAGACTTTCTTAACTACAAACGATTCTTGACGAAATCCTTGACTAGTTTTGATTCATCTTGAATCATAACTCTACTTTCACGACCTTACCCACCATATCAATATCTGGAACTTCTACAACCATGGGACAGCTTACATAAACCGTAACCAAAAAAAAATTACCCAGACAACAATGGATAACCAAAAGGAGAACGTATATTTCTCGAGCACTGGAACATATCTCTTGGCAGAAAACTCTTGTCAAGTTTCCTTATGTAGACTCGTATTCCCTGATATTTCTTGCTCAAACCAAATACTCATTTCCAGCAGAATCGTCACGACCTCACAAACTATATACCTCACATCAAACGTAACATCGCTAATGGGTTAATGTTAGTGAAAAGTCTTCCTGGTTTCGAACTAATGACTTCCAGTTTTAACGTAATAGCTATTCCGATTGACCTCCTGAACCTGTACTATTTGTTTTTTTTAGTCAGCATGACTCAAAACTTTTATGATTTCACAACCAACAATTTCATATTCTTGCGCTTTTGTAATCCGTTATGTCTTGGTTAATCTTTCAAGCTTTGAACCGGCAAGTGTTACACTCATGCTTAGTATTTCAACTAGTTAACATCATTAATGATGAGACTACCTTGTGCCTCTATCGTTGTAACAATACAGAGTCTTTCATGAAAACTCTAAATTACACTCATCGACAAACTACTGGTACACGGATTCTCATCATCCTTTTCAGGGAACTTTATTTCATGAATCCCAACTTGAACTTAAACCGAATGCCCTGCTTTAAAATTTGGATCGTCTTGAAATCCGAAGCGTTATGATATTGGCACTATGTGTGCCAAACTCTCGACGATCCTCGCTAGTATGATAAACCCTATACATCTCACTGGTCTAGTGAATGGAAACACCTACACTTTTGTTTGCACAACGTATTTAGGTTTTAATCTCTTGTCCCCCTTTACGTTCTAACGTATGGGGAAAACTCAACGTACTCTATTTCTGATAAAAATTTCCAATGTGTTTTGACTAATAGCTAGTAATGGTAGGTAGCTGGTACGTCTTCAAGGTGTCGATAGTGTGGGGGGTTAGTTGTGGTACACCCTATATATAAGCATTAGTGGCATGGTGAATGTGGGACCAGTACCGGAACAAGGATTGACGTTAGAGTCATACACAAGAGTCTCATCTTGAGAGACTCCATCTAACGGGACTATATCCTCGATAAAACTGCGTAGTGCTACTTTTTCCGAGATCACATATATCTGCTACGTATTCCTACCAAAAGAGACATACCCGAAATAACCAAACTTCGTGCTTTCAATTGTCCCAGTCTAGAAGAAAAACTCTACTAAAACGAACTTCCTGTCACGATTCGGTTGTGAATTCTGACTCATATGAACACCAACGTTTCAAAAAAAAACAAGAATTTTTTTTCTTATGAATGACAAACCACATGATCGAACAACTCCAACTTTTAGAAGTATGTATTATGGAAAAGATTGACTTTCGTTTAAGGGAAAACTATTTTTAAATCGACTATCCCTTTTGATAAGCTTTATGGCTATCATTAAAGAGATACCCCCGATCGTTTTCTATGAAACACATGATTTGGCCTCTTAATTTGTGGTAAACCTGCCACAAACCCTGACAAAATTCTCTATGTACGGTTATCCAAAACCAAAACCGAAACCGCCTTTGAATACCCTAATGTTCTGTGTTTCGAAGACACACATTTACTTCACGCTCACGCCGTGCAATATTTCCAAACACTATTTAAACCAATATTCTGGAAGGAGCGATTCACATCGCATGGAGTGTGAGAACACCAAGTAGATTGGGCACTTCCGGACTTAAGCAATGAAAACCCCTCTCGACGAGATGTTTACTCTATGGAACTGTATAACCGTTGACACTGTTCATCTCAATATCTATTGATGCAAATTTCTTGCCAAACCCTGTTAAGCATGTTAGATAATTTTCTTTGAACTCTACGCCATATATTACGACATTTACACCCTCTCAGTTTGTATCTTAACTGGTGCCATTTTAAGCTCACATGTCATGCTTTGGAACGTGTAGATGCCACTATCGTACACTACCACCTAATCAGTCACTTGAATTCATGAACTGAGCCATTGTCACTCTCCGTCTTAACTTTGATGTCTTCATACCTGATGCCATATACCTTTCTGTAGGGCATCGCCGATTATTGGTACCTCACACTTTACACTTTTATTTTTATTTAAACTTTTACCCTCATTTTTTGACCCTTACCAGGGGTAATATGCATGATGAGATGTTGTATGATTCTGAACCCTAGTTTGAATTTCAACCTAATCGTTTCCATTATTACCTGAATAATTCTTAGCAGAATTTAGTAAAAAAAACTTATTAAAAAAAACAAACTTTTATGTGTTACCTCCGAAAGGCAATTATAGCACCCGATTTAATTACTGTTTGGACCTCGGTTTCGCTGTCGCTAAATCAGTTCGTTGCCAACTATGTTTCAGTATGTGTGCAATTGTTAAACTGTTTTAACCATGATAGATAGTTTTTTTGCTTTTGACCTTCTCATGAGAAATGTTTACAAGACATATGTGTTTATGCATGCTAAATTTGAGAATCTAACCCTATGTTTAGGGTATACAAACTGATTAATCATTGAAGTGCTGGTTCAAACATAAGTCGCGTAGAATTGCATGATTAGTTATGTGTATGGAATATGTTAGGAACCATAAAATGACATGCTTTGAATGTATTAAGCTGATTAAGTATGACAACCATACACCATACAAGGTCCTAAGTCTCCTACCTCGGTGGGAACGACAAGACTGTGTGAAGTTGCCCCGTCAACTTTGCACCGTATGAGTTGTGTTGGTTAGTATATGAACTTATATGCTAGAGATATGCCATGTTAGGGTGTGCTAGTGTATAAGGTGTTGGGACAATTGTATGAGTTGTATGGTAAAACCTTCATGATAAGATTGCATGCTAGTATTAATTGACCACATAAACTATTAAAACAAGCCTTCATAGAGACTAAAATGCTATCTAAACCGTTATTGCATGAAATGTGAATTTCAAGGTTATTTTTAGTCATGTAAACTTAAGTGGTCATAACACCATAAAATACTAGATCAACCAGTTTTCTCATGTTAACTTGATCCGTCTTGTGTAATTCTATGTTATTTGCTAGTTTTTAGGCAAATTCAGACGTTTACGTTTTTGTTAGACAACATGTCTATTAGACAAACACTGAGTGACTTGATGCACTTCTCGTACTCAAAATTCCCTTCTCTCTGCTTCACATGGGTTATTGGTGAATGCGAATGTCTTAAACGAAAACGAAACACGAAATGGGGATCTCACTCCTAGAACTGGGTACAATTGCTGGAGGCTATTCGGACATATTAAGGTTTTTCTTCACATTGAAACTTTTATTTCAGACACTTATGTTGTCTTGTCAGTCGGTTCGGCCTTGCCACTCAGCACGATCCACGCAATACAGACGTTTGACTTTTCTGTAGAAACGCTTGATCAATGAAACCACTTTCTATGCTTTTGATTTGAATTCCTTTCGAGACCTTGTAAACATTTGACATCTCCTCAAAGCGTTGTATACATTCCTAGACATAATGTCCATCACTTCTCTTGGAGTAGAGAGCCTGAATTCTTTCGATAATATTACTTTCAAGAACGATTCTTGTAACAATTGATACTGATTAAATTTCGAGACGAAATTTCTTTTCAACTTGGGGATGATGTCATAATTGGAAAATCTTTCTTTTTTTTCCTTCATCCCAGTCAACTAGTTAGCGCTACCTTAAGCGTTACCTTAATTTTCATGACGAAAATTCTTTTAACTTGGGGATGATGTGACAACTAGTAATTTCCAGGTTAATTCCGTTAATAACTTCCGTTATCTTAGTTAACTAGAATAGTTAACGTTACAAGTCATGTATGTGACAACACGACCTTTCAGGTGATTCCTGGTGAACCAAAACTTACGTTATTACGAACGTTTTTGTGCGCGTCCATGCATGCATTTCACTAAACACCTAATTAGGATTAATGTGTGGTTTTCACTACACGGGCATTGCACATGAGTCTAGACGTCTACGAATTAACTCAACAAACTCAATCAATATGCACGATCTACGATTTCATGTGAACTAGAAATTTGATGATTTTATAAGATATGACTATATCTTATATCTTATGATTTTATGTGACGTTGTTTCATGTAAAACGCCTATAATGTTATGTGACGTATTTTAGATAAACCGTTGCATGATTTCATGTCAACTATTTTCATGATTTTATGTAAAGTGATTTCATGACTTTATATGAATTTCATGTGACACTAAATGTTTAGCTTGTTAATGTGAACTAAATATACGTTATCATATTTGTATAAATAATATCTTGTGATATATGAGTACTATAAAGAGTAATCTTATAAAAATATGTTTATATTTTACGGATAGCTTTATCGAAAATCTATAGAAATGGTATATTATGTGAATAATTGTGGTTACCAAATAACTAAGTTAGGACTAAATATAAATAAAGTTATAAACTGGAGAGGGGCTAATTTAAACCTCTATAAACGTAAGGGTTAAACTGGTCATTGGACCAAACTAAATTAAATGAAAGCTTGAATCGTAGCCTCTTCGTCTTAATGTTGATGTTCTCTCTTCCGGCCGTTACAATCGATGTTTTTTTTTAGTCGGTTACTTCTAATCGATTCAATCCCTCATCATTCAATCATTACAGGAAGCCCCACGAAAACCACAATGATACACACCATCATAACCCCTCGTTGAACTCTCAAAAGTCTCGAGAAAAATTCACCGACCCATCTCCGATCATCGCCCAAACGTCGTCTTTCACCACCAATAATCACTGTCTCATCTTCTTCAATTGTAATGGGGTTACTAACCAGCATCACCCTCCACCGAGAGTGCAGTAGCGGCTAGAAGGAACTTAGAATTCTGTTAAAGTTTCGGGTTCGTGACGGCATTAGGTTCGGGTCATCGCTTTTGAGTCACCATTCGGATTCATCACCTTCATTCATGAACGTTGTTTCCATCCCTATATCACGTATGTAAGTTTTCAGTCCCCACTGTGTACTCGTGATCATTTATCCGTGAGTCTGTCTTCCGTAATGGAGGCCGTGTACGGTAGGGGTCGGGTGAAGAAGATGACACCCGACCCATACACATTATATATTTCGTTTCTGCTTTAATACACAAGTCGGCTGGGCGTCCGAGTGGTTTGTTCCTTGAATTATATGGCTGAGGTTGCGGATTCGAGTCCCAGCATTCCTGTTTTCTTTTTCCTCCTTATTCTTAGTAATTCAAGTTTCTGCAACTTGGTACCTATAAAACCTTTCAAACCGAATTTGAAGCAATAACACCCGCATGCCTTAGTGGTTCGGTCCATTTCTAATGACTTAGAGGTCATGGGTCGATCCTAGTAACCTTCAAAACTTTTTAATTAATTATTCACTTGTTGTTTTTGAATCCCATTGACATGTATTTGGTCCCCAAGCAATCCTAAACACTTTGCAAGTCCCGTAACTGTCAAACATGTGGTTTTTGAACCAGGCCCTGAATTATGGATTTTCTAAAGATTAAACTAAATGTTTTAATCCGTTTACTCGTTCGCTAAAAATTGTTACAAACCTGTTACAGAACTCATCGTATTACTATTTTGTGTCACTTTAAATACAATATAAACATACGTGTTTTTTGGAATGTGTAAAATATATACATATACTATATAATAAACACTGTGTATCTTTGAAAATACCAATGAATAATGATAAAATGATTTTTGTTCGATCATTTGAAAATGATTAACATAACAATCTTAACATGCCAATTGGGTTATCATCCTAGTCACATGTCGGTTTTGAAAACTAACACACTTCAAGTCAATAGCATAATTTTCAAACACCGTCGTCTAGGTTGTGTCGTTAGTATTTAGCCACGCGCTTACAATTACATGGTCGTTAGGTGATCGGTGGATTCACGAAACCTTGACGCTTGGATATTTTTGCCGAATGGTTATTGAAATTTCTATCTGTTTTCAGAACTCATCGTATTACTATTTTGTGTCACTTTAAATACAATATAAACATACGTGTTTTTGGAATGTGTAAAATATATACATATACTATATAATAAACACTGTGTATCTTTGAAAATACCAATGAATACATATATTTTACCGAATGGTTATTAAAATTTCTATCTGTTTTCAGAACTCATCGGTGGATTCACGAAACCTTGACGCTTGGATATTTTTGCCGAATGGTTATTGAAATTTCTATCTGTTTTCAGAACTCATCGTATTACTATTTTGTGTCACTTTAAATACAATATAAACATACGTGTTTTTGGAATGTGTAAAATATATACATATACTATATAATAAACACTGTGTATCTTTGAAAATACCAATGAATACATATATTTTACCGAATGGTTATTGAAATTTCTATCTGTTTTAAGAACTCATCGTATTACTATTTTCTATCATCGTAAATATATGTGTATACATATATTTTACCGAATGGTTATTGAAATTTCTATCTGTTTTCAGAACTCATCGTATTACTATTTTGTGTCACTTTAAATACAATATAAACATACGTGTTTTTGGAATGTGTAAAATATATACATATACTATATAATAAACACTGTGTATCTTTGAAAATACCAATGAATAATGATAAAATGATTTTTGTTCGATCATTTGAAAATGATTAACATAACAATCTTAACAGACCAATTGGGTTATCATCCTAGTCACATGTCGGTTTTGAAAACTAACACACTTCAAGTCAATAGCATAATTTTCAAACACCGTCGTCTAGGTTGTGTCGTTAGTATTTAGCCACGCGCTTACAATTACATGGTCGTTAGGTGATCGGTGGATTCACGAAACCTTGACGCTTGGATATTTTTGTTGTGCACCCTAAGGTGAGTTTCACATCTTTTTACGTTACGTCCAGGTTTGGACGATAACACACGCAAACACGTTACACCCGGGTTAGGGTGATAACGCAACAACTTTGATGTATGATTAAAGTAGAAATCCAGCATATATCACATGTTCACGTAAAATGCTTTATCTTTGAAAGTCCTTACTTATCGAACCGTTAATAGCAAATAGCGAGGGGATATTGGGTAGTACTACTAGGGATGACAAACCCTACTCAGCGGACACGAGATGCACCACCCGACTGGTGGGCGGACTGAGGACAATGTCAGCCTAACTTACCGTGATCGAGTAGACACGGGGAAGGCAAAACATGTAAGGATTATTCCTACAACTAATTGGTCAGCTTCGGTTGCGAACGTTTTAATGACATGAACTTAGGCTCGCTACCTACGATATGGATTGTACTTGTAATATACATAACTGAAATACGAATAAAACTGTTGTATTCGTACGGCATATCTATACTAGTTGTAGATATGTACTTATGTGAACTCACCAGCCTTTTGGTTGACACTTTCTTTCAAACATGTTTCTCTCAGGTCGCAGGTGTTCGAGTATCACGAGTATGCATGCATGAGCCCTTAAAACCTTGTTATGCTTTTCTATGCAAGTTACTTTATTTCAAATAACAATGTTTCGTGTAAATATTAAATCTTTGGTTTATGCTTCCGCAATTTGTAAAACTCTGAATTTATATTTTAATGAAATATGAAACGCCTTTATTAATTATTGGTCGTTTGGTGTAACTAATGGACGCGATCCTGGTTTGCTCACACCCCACACGATAAAACTCTGTTAGTGGAAATTGGGGGTGTGACAGGACATCCCACATTGGTGGGGAGGGGAACTAAGCATGCCTTTATAAGGGTGTGGATACCTCCCCCACCAAGACGCATTTTAAAACCGTGACGGCGGATGCCTGAGGGCATGCCGGCTGCCAAAGCGGACAATATCTTGGTTGCGACGGGCCTGGGCTATTACACTAGACGTACCGCTTATGAAATAGCTAGTGACGGAGTCGTAAACGCTAGGTTTTACATTGCACCAACCACCATTGCTAACACTGCCAACTGGCAAATCCCATCTCATGTTCTGAACACCTTGACTCAAACCATTCAATTCCATGGCCTAGACGAGGAGGATGCACCCGCTCATTTATCTCGATTCGTGCGTATCTGTGCCACTTTTGGTCTCAATGGCGTTCAACCATAAATTGTTTACCTTCGCTTGTTTCCATTTTCGCTCACCGCCCGTGCTGCCCAGTGGCTTGAAACCTTGCCTGCTAACTCGATTTCCACTTGGGATGATCTTCAACAAAAAATCCTAAAAAAATATCACTCACCCGCAAAAGCCGCACGTATTAGGGAGCAAATTCACACTTTTCGCATGGACCCCGACAAGCCATACTACCTCGCGTACGAGTGTTTCAACACCCTCTTGAGTAAATGTCCACAACATGGTTTGACCGATTGGGCCATATTCGAAAAATTCTATAATGGTCTTACCTACGAGACGCAAAAACAATGCAATATTTCTGTGGGGGGCCACATGATGGAGAAGCTGAGTATAGACGAGTGCAAGAGCCTGTTCGAGAGTTTTGCCTTAGTCGAGCAGCAGAACCCCGGTGATCGTAGGGCCACTTTAGCTCCAACAAAACCTTCACTTTCTACATCTCGGGGGGTTCACCACGTGGATTCTGACACTGTTGCCCAGGCGTAATTTGATGCCCTACAGAAACAAATCAACGACCTTAAACTCCAACAGCAGGCGAAATGTGAGTTATGTCGTGGAGGTCATGACACCATCGACTGTCCACTTTCCGCCCAGGAGCAGGTGGATTTCATTTCTAACCGAAACCAGTTCGGTAACTCTTTTCAGTCGGGGTTGAAGACCAACCCAAATTCTGGTTGGCGGGGTGGCTTGAACCTTTCGGGGTTTCAATCGCGTCAAAACTAGGATGGCGGGGGTGATGCAGGGTCAAGTATGAAGAAGATTGAGGAGATGATGGCTGCGCAAATGCAGGTGCTAAATCAATCGAGATCAAGAGACGCAGCAGAAGTTAAAGGAACACGACACACTCTTTAGGAACCAACAGTCGGCCTTTCTAGAATTACTGTGTTCCGTAGGAGACATAGGAAAACAGGTTTCTGAATTAGTGAATAAGGGGGGATCATTTTCTGGTAGTACACAAACCAACCCTAGTGCGACCCTTAAGGCAGTGACTACACGTAGTGGTAGAGGCGGAGAGCAAGTGTAGGATCGTTATTAGTTAGAGTTAAACTAAAACAAAAGCCCTTTACTTGCAAATATAACCCTGCGGAATTAAAGTTATATGTAACACCCTCGAACAAAATCACCCAATTGGGATAGTTTGCAGCGGAAAATAGGTCCTGTTTTTTTTTTTTAAGAAAGACCACAACTTAACTTATTGGAATGCAACTATTGATTTAAAAACCAACTTGTACATAGACTTTTCAACAAAACTAGTACAACTCAACTTTTGAAAATCATGACTTAATCACTTGTTTCACAAGTGATCCCACAACCGAAAATAGTCCGATGGTTAATTTAAAATCAACACGTACACCCAGTTGATGTACCCATTTAACTCAAAACAACTCAACTTAAATTCTAGTGTATGGTTTGATCACTAGTATAAAGAGTGATCTAACCACCACTTCTTACGTACAATCCAATTCGGAGACCTGAAATTTCACTTTATTTGCTTTAGATCAAGACCCGACAATAACGTCATGAAAAAGTTAAGCTTCTATGTCATCCTTCCACGTGTACAGTCCTTCACATTGCCTTGATCGCATCTGTAATCTTATTCATGACGTTTACCTTAGCTTAATCGCATCTCGTCCAGTTCCTATTCATGACCTACCATAAACACCGACAACATGTTAGTGTTTGTGATTTTTAAGCATTCAATTAGACCCAAGTGGTCAAAACGTAACCAACAACTATATAAAAAGAAATCACAAAAACTGCTAACAGCAGCTCAAAACGGCCGTGCAGGATTCTGAAACGGCCGTTTCGACATTCTGTCCGTTTTGACCTGCATCCTATACTTAGCCAGTTTTTGCACTGTTTTTGAGTTATTTTCCAGATTTCCGGTTTATACACCGCAACCAAGGTTCGGGATCAACCCGGGTACCTTCCAACTCACCTGCAACCACTTTTTTTTAGACATATTAATCCATCATAATAGATCAATCCACCACTAATATAATCAGTTTAACATTGCCCCATATTTCAACCCGTTGACCCATTTAGATGATTGACACTTTGCAAGGACAACTAAGTGTCCACAAACTTTGAGATTTCCATCATTTATTAGTTAGCATACTTTCATACATAAAATCCTATCAATTCCACTCTTTTATTTGACAACTCCAACTTGCAACTTACCTTACGCTTATTTTACTAGCATTTCAATCATAAACAATTCGTGCTAGTTATAACAATTTAGACAACTTCTAAATT
Organism: Deinandra increscens subsp. villosa; assembly: GCA_039602395.1. Classification (NCBI taxonomy): domain Eukaryota; kingdom Viridiplantae; phylum Streptophyta; class Magnoliopsida; order Asterales; family Asteraceae; genus Deinandra; species Deinandra increscens. The sequence goes on along the minus strand of JBCNJP010000010.1, from coordinate 75,924,823 downwards.
GACATAGTTTATCACATACCTTGATTATGCACATAGCAACAAGAGCGATGAGTCCATACCTTCACTTCCCTTTTCACAATGGACACCATTTGCTAGTGTCATTTGTGTAATTAGTTCAACCTACAACTTGGGTAATTCCCTTACTGTATCACACGTCAACATCATTAAAACGACTCAATATATAGAATTGCTATCGTTGGAATATCCACTTCAACTAACACGACTTTAGAATCATTTTGCAATCACATCTTATAATTTCAACGTAAATAAAATGCTCATATGTCTAATTTTCATATTTAGACTTAGCATATTATTAAACACCCACATGTACTTTATATCCAACCTTTACTTTATTAGCACCTACATTTTCATCGTATAATTACATGAGTACGTCATATTAGGCATACAACATGTAATCCTCTAACTATGGTGTAAGATATACTTACTTGAAAGTTGACTTGAGCCTTTGTCGCCATTTTCTCCATTTGACCCATTTGTTTCCGAGCTTCCCATCTAGCTTATCAACAATCAACATTACCATGTTCTACACTCATAAGATGACTAGTTAGCCATTTCACAACATGGTTATTATACACTATGGGTCAATTCCCATATAAGTCAATTTCTTCATTTTAGGCGTTTGACTTCTAAAAGTCAAACTATCCAAAAACTAAACCACCCTATTAAGCACATATTCATGCATATAACATAGGATTTCTAATTCCATAAGTGTACACATGATTACCAACATATTCAACAACATTTAACACATACATATTACATGTACCATTAGTTATGCACTCAATACTACATGGGTTATGCTTATTAACCATAACCCACCATTTCACAACTTTATGCATCAAATTCACTTGTTAAACATACTTGGCAAATCATAATTATGCCCATTCAATTATCATGATTATATATAGTGTTTACACCACATTTAACCATGAATTCAAGTATCTAAATTCACTTAGGCATTTCATCAAACACTTGGTGTGCATGCAATTTCTACACAAAATTTACAACTTATCTAGCCAAGGGGATAACCCATTTAAGCATACTTTCAACTCATCATCCAAATTACTTCATCACTAATTAAAACTTTCATTTAATATAGTGAAAGTTCATCTTTCTCATCTACATTCAACTACTTTAATCACATACTTCAACTAGTATTTCATATCTTCACTAATCATGTTTGAAATTCACATACAACCTCATGTTTATGGAATTTCATCACAACTATCATTAATATAGCTATAGTCATGATCAAACAACACTACAAAACCACCAATTTGATGTTTTAATCAACTTTTCTCATAACCCCAAAAGTGGGTTACGAATTTTAGACATAAAAGTGAGTTAGGTTTTCTTACCTTGAAGGCTACTTGGTGATTCTAACTCATAACAATCCACCCATTGAAGATTTGAGTCATGCAAAGCCTCAAATTTCGGATTTTAGCTTGGATTTGGCTTGGATTTGGGTCTTGGTCGCCATACTTCACAAGAACACAAGGGTTTCTTGTTCTCTGACCAAAATCACGACCCCCACCCCCTTTCATATCTAAAATTTCGATTTTTACATATTTGACCCCTTCCACATAATTTTTCTTTGAACAAATACAACATAAGCCCCTCCACTTTAGATGTTAATTATTTTGGGTCAAAGTCTCATCTACTACGTTATCTTTAACAATATTAACCCCAAAAACTAATTTGGGAGATAACACAACCGACCCAACTTAAGATTAACTTATATTTTTTTAAGTTAATCATCCGTCATTTTAAAATATTCTCATTAAATAACAACTTAGTAATTCGACCCTCGGGAGTTTCGGTTAGAATATTCATCTTGGATTTGGGATGTTACATTATATTTCACTTTACTTAAGCGAGATTTAGTTCTTGTGTATAATGTAAAAGCTTGATTTGCAGAAAGATAGTAACAACGAAGTAACAAATACTCGACACTATTTGCATTAACTCAAAGCTACACTATTCCAAGTTCGTGTGTTCGTGATGTGTAAACTATAAGCTAACTAAGCTATATATAGTGCTGATGAGATCAATAACAGCCATTGATCTCATGCGATCTAATCTAGACCGTAAACAATAAAGTCAAATACAAACTACCAAAAGAATAAACATCGACAATTGGAATATCTTGCGTGTTTGCAGCAACATACTACTTTAGGAGAGCGGCTTGAATCAGATATAGAAGCATACGAGAAGCTTTTGCAGGATTGGACTTGCTGAAAAGACATCTCAGGAAAAGTCCGGTTGAACTCATTATCTGGTGGATAATCGAGTTCACCCGGAATATTCGCTAAAGGACAAAACTGCTTCTTTCCGCTTGAACTGCCAGTTCCGCTTGAAGTGAGAATTCCGCTTCAACTTCAACTTCAGCCGGAACATAACAAAATTGGCATTCAGCCGGAAATCTTCCAAGCGCAATATTCCTTACAATCTCCCCCTAAGCTGATGCTGTCAAATTCCAATGTTTATCTTCAAAAATTGACTTGTACCCAAAAATCTTCTTCTCCTTAACCTACTTGTCAGTGGTTTTGATGTTGGCATCCAGGTTTTGAGAAAGCTCTTTTGAATTTGTTTTGGTCACCTTCACATACTTGAAAGATTCCCAGTCCATTTCGCTCCATTCTTCTTGAACAGAAATGGACTCATGAACTGTGAAGGTGCCATCGGCTCTGTGAACATAAAATAGCTTCTCTTCCTCTTCCCAGATGATAAATTTTATCTCACTTGCAGGCTCTTCTTCTTCTTCTTCTGCTGAGTCACCATCTAAATTGCTTCTGTAGAGCATTCCGCAGTCCAGCACAGTTGGCTCAATGAGAAGCCTTAACATATGCTCAGCTCTTGAAGGACTCAGAATTTCTCTAAGCTTTAGAATGATATCTGTCATTTGCAGCAAAGTAAGGAATGTAGTGGCCTTGCGAGCATTTACCACCTGAGTTGTGCCATTTGCCAAATTGAAGGTGAAATCAAAAGTGGCTTCATCTACTGTCCAACCCACAATCATGTTCTTTCTGGGTGGAGCTTTTCTTCTCTGCTTTTGATCTCTTTTGCTCTTGGCATGCATCATTTTCCTTTTTCTCATCATCCTTTCTTCATCAGAATCATTTGCTGATTCTTGCACAATAGGTCTTTTGCCTTTGGCAGATGATGAAGAAGGGCCAGTTTGAACTTCAGTAGGTTTGGTGATGGTGGCAGAAGGTTCTTTAATGGTGAGAGGAGGTAGGGAAGTTTGTGTTGGTGGTTTAATAGCTTCTGGTGCAGGGCTTGAAGGTGGAGAAGGTGGGAAAATATCAGAAAAATCCAAGGTAGGAGGAGGCTTCTTCTTGAGGGGAACAATAGGGGTAAAATTGTCAGTTCTGTATCTTGGGTTGGCAAGTTTGGTTGCAACCTTCTTGGAAATTGAAGGTGGTTTGTATGGAATAAGGGCAAATGACTGTGGAAGTGATGAAACTGTTGTAGATATGGGACTTGGATCATATGTGAAAGAAGGTGGAGGTGGCATATCTGCATCATCAGTGAATTCAGGTTTAACATTTAAGTTTGATGATGTACCTGAAGTGAATTCTGAAGGTGCAGGCATCACAAGCTTTGGATTAACAGCAGCTATGTCTCCTTTGAGCTCATAAAAGATTGTATCAATCAGGTTGCAAAGTTCTCTGACTTTCAACTGAGCTATCTCTTCTTCTGTTTTCAGTTTCTTGATCACAAGAGCCCTTTTTATCTTTTTCAGCAGTAAGTAGTTTTCATCAGTCTTCACTAGCTTGGTAGGCATCTGAGAAGCAATTGAGATCAGTCTTTGCCTATCAGCCTCAGTCATTTCTTCCAAATTGTAGTCCTTCAATCTCCAATTGAAGGAGCTAGTCTTTGCCTCTTCCAACAACCTTTCAATAACTCCATCCTGAGAATACAGATCCAGTTCCGCCTGAAGTTCTTGGGCTAGCCTTTCATCCTCTGCTACCCTTTTTGCATCTTCCACCATCTTCAACATAGCTTCAGCTTCAGGAGTTTGAACCACCTGTTGAATAGTTCTTGGAATTTCAGTTTGAACAGGTTCGGTACTCCTCAAAGCTATCAGTGTTGCAGCTATGTCTTCAGCTTCATTGCTTCCCTGTTCTTCCGGTTGATCCACAGGTGACTGATTAGACCCATCAATACCAAAGATTGAATTGCCAGGGCCATAAACTTCCACCTGGGTTGCAATTTGGGTTTCCGGTTGAACAACCAGTTGAGCTTCCGTCTGAACTTCCGCTTGGACGATGTTGGAGCCTTCAGTCACCACTTGTGGTTTGGTGACTTCAGGTTCTTTATCAGCAATCTCCAACACCTCCGTACCTTCATTTTCACCGATCAGATTCTCATCACCTCCTTCAGTTGTAGTAGCAACTGCAACAGTTGCAGTGCTTTCTTCAGCATCAACAGCTGCCTTGCTGGTGGAGGCAATGTTTCCTACCACTTGATCACTGGCTCTTTCAGCCGGAAAGATAACATCTTTCAGAAGTGTTGTGATCATGTTTATATGCTCAGGGAGAGCACCAGCAATCAGCATGGATGATTGTACAAGCTCAGTGAGGTTGGGGTCCTCAAAAGGAGAAATGGCAATCAATTGACTGCACTTCATATTCACCCAACTTTCTTCAACAGTGAAGGGGTTAACACCAATCTTTGAACAAGCTGTGGCTCTAACTTCAGCCGGTATCCTCTGAACTTCTTCAATTTCAGTTATAACAGGCCTTGAGGGCATCTTCTCCCCCAATTTGACAGTATCAGCTTCATCAGCAATAACAGCTTCATCAGCTTCTCTGAGAGGGTTTGAAGGACCTGCTTCAGTGTCAATAGGATCAGCTTTCACCAAATGAGCAACAGTTGCATTTAAATGATCAACCTGTGCTTGGAGAGAGAGGTACAATTTCGTCAATTCGGGTAGTGTATAACTGTCCTCAACTGGGCTTTTACCAGTATCCTTGGACAAAACCAAGCTATCAATCCGAGATTGATCAGCAGTGGTACCCATGGCTTCTTGGCACCTGGGATTCTCTTCATCTGTTTCAGCAACCCTTGGTTCCAATGAAGGACTTCTAGGTGCTGATTCAGAGAAGATTGCCGCAGATTGGGTCTTATTGATGTTACTGCTGACACCAAGATCCAGTGGGGATCCTTGGGCAGCAGCAGCCCTTTCTGCATGAATCTCTTCAGATCTCCTGAGATTCACCTCCGGTGAGGAGTGGGGGTTCAATGCAACAGTGTCCTGGTTCATCAGTATGTTCTCCTGTAATGAGGTTGGTGAGTTAATAACACCCTCATTTGAACCAAGAATGGGTGCATTGTCACTCCTAGGTGATAGGGGATGTAGGGGTGAAAAGTGTTCAGATGGGGATTGTACATCTGCTTCTAATGACTCCCCCTCAAATGAAGGTTCATCCCTAAGAGAGAATCCCAATTTAACCAGTTTCCGTTTAGGCTTTTTGCCTTGAACAGGGTTAGAAGCTTCGGGTTGGTTGGTGGTACTAGGTGGAGGAGACCTAGTAACCACATTTCTCTGTCTTTTAAAAATGACAGGAAGTGATTCGGTTGAGGAAGTGGCAGTGGTAGTGTTTGTGGAAGCTTTCCTCTTTTTGGATTTGAAGGTTTTTAAGGTAGAGGAAGCTGGGACAGATGTGGGTTCAGAAGCTATTGGGTCTATAGCTCTGTCATCTTGAGCATGGGGCTCAGTTGCTGCCACAGTTTCCGGTTGAACCTCAGCAGTAGCAGGTTCATCTGGAAACTGCCTTGGAATTGGTAGGGGATAGTCAGTGTCCCTTCCAAGAAATGCAGACTTATTTAAAGCCAAGTTTGAAAAAGTTTTCTCATTTAGAAGTTTAGGTTGCAAAATTGTACCAACCCAAGCGATTTGGGGGTATTCTTCTTTGAGAATATGTGTCAAAAACCTAGGGTACACATAAACATATTCAGAGTGGATGTTTGATTTTAGGGCTTGAAAAATTAGGTTAGAAAAATTGAAGTTTTCACCCTTTACCACAGCATAGAAGGCGGAGGCCTGTTCACTAGCAAGCTCATCGAATCCACCCTTCTTTGGAGTTAGGCATACCAACAGTGTATGAGCCAAGAACCTCCATTTGTATGGTAATTGCCCTTTCTTGATAGTTTTGCTCTGCAGGGAACCACCATATCCAATATCCCTGAATAGTCGAAGATATTTCTTGGAATCGACCACTTCATATCCACTGTCGTCCCTTAGTTTCAGCACTCTTCGCACTTTTGCTTCATCAATTTCCACTTCTGTGCCCTGAACACTTGACACAATCTTGTCACTACCGTTGACGCCTTTAGTAACCCTAGCATGAAACCAGAAGTCTTCCAGAACTTCTTCAAAAATTTCCGCCTCAACAGTGAGCGCGTGATGAAGATGAGATCGTTTTAAGAAGTCTATCATGCCGTTGTAGATATCTGTCTTACTTGGTGGTTCTAGGTACGCCACCAAGTTATGTTCTACGGGAAACTTGGAGTCAGTGATGGGCTTCTTGCCACTTGCTTTTGCTTTCGGAGCCATTGTTGATTCAGTATTTGAGAAAGACTGATGGTTATCGGAGGTTGAACGGAGAGGGTTTGAGAGAAATTTGGGAGTAATTTCTGAGTGGGGTTGAGAGAAATGGGGAAAGTGACGGTAAATTAGGGCTTTTTACCTTTTCGGTGATGACGTGGAGGAGAGAGGTTTTAAATAGACGGTTCAGTAACTGATGGGACAGGTGCTTTAAGGGTTATACGGTACAACTGGGTAAAGCATGTCTTTATCCAAAAGTAAATTTACTGAAACCTCGGATTTAAAACAGTTAAAAACTTAATGGGTAAATAAATGTATATCCGCTTAGAAAGTTGTGCCTTCCGGGTAATTAAATGAGACTTTGACTTTGTTGACCCGGAAGTTCAAGCGGAACCCATTTCTCCTTTATTTTAAAAACCATATTTCTTCCGTTTGAACTTCAAGCGGATGATTTTTCCGCTTGGAAGAATTGTTTTCAAAAACATTTGCCACGTCATTTGCAAAGCATTTTTCCGGTTGAAGTTCACCCGGTGAGTTTCAAAAGTTGTTTTTCTCACAGGTTGAACCGGAACTTGAAACTGAACACCAAAACACAAGATTTTTGAAAATTTGTGATAAATTTTCATGGTGTAACAGAGGTTACTGACTATGAACTGAAATTATCACAAGAAATTTTCTTTTTCTTTTTCTTTTTGTATCAAGAGACGGGCTCTTAAGCACATGTCTCTCTTTTATTTGAAAATTGTGAAAAGTTTTTATTCAAAATTCATCATCCCAATGGCTGTGATGAGATAGAAAAATCTTGCCTCATCAAAAGCTTTTGTAAACAAATCTGCCAATTGATGATCAGTATGAACTTTGAATAATTTGATCAAATTCTTTTCTGCACAATCTCTAATAAAATGATACCTTATGTCAATGTGTTTGGTTTTGGAGTGCTTTACTGGATTGTTGATGATGGAGATGGCACTGTTGTTGTCAGCAAGAATAGGAGTTTCCATGAATTTGATCCCATAGTCAAGCATTTGATTTTGGATCCAAAGAACTTGACTGCAACAACTTGAGGCAGCAATATACTCAGCCTCTGCAGTTGAAGTGGAAACACAAGTTTGTTTCTTGCATTGCCAAGAGACAAGTCTTTCACCCAAAAATTGACATCCACCTGATGTTGATTTCTTATCAATGTCACAACCACCATAGTCACTGTCTGTGAATGCTCTGAAAGAGAAGTCAGAGTTCTTGGGATACCACAAACCCAGTTTTGGTTGGCCCTTCAGATACTTGAAGATTCTCTTAACAGCTAGCATATGTGACTCCTTTGGTGAGGACTGATATCTAGCACATAAGCAAACACTGAACATGATGTCAGGTCTGCTAGCAGTAAGATACATCAGTGAGCCTATCATTGCCCTGTACATGTGCACATCCACTGGCTTGCCACTTAAGTCACTTGTTAACTTGTGGGAAGTGGATATAGGAGTTTTTGCACTTGAGCAAGCTTGCATATCAAATCTCTTCAACATGTCTTGAATGTACTTTGATTGGTTCAGAAAGATTCCATCTGCAGTTTGCTTCACTTGTAGTCCTAAGAAGAATGTTAATTCTCCCATAGAGCTCATTTCAAATTTGGACTGCATCAAAGTTTCAAACTCCTTGCACAAAACAGTATTAGATGAACCAAAAATAATATCATCTACATAGATTTGTACCATCAACATATCCTTACCAACAGTTTTAACAAAAAGTGTTTTGTCAATAGCCCCTCTCCTGTAGCCATTCTCTAGAAGATAGTTAGAAAGAGTTTCATACCAGGTTCTAGGTGCTTGTTTGAGACCATACAAAGCTTTGATTAGCTTGCACACCTTGTTGGGATGGTGAGGGTCCTCAAAGCCAGGAGGTTGGTTGACATATACTTCTTGTTCCAGTAGGCCATACAGGAAGGCACTTTTGACATCCATTTGAAATACTTGGAAGTCTTTGAAGGCAGCATAGGCTAAGAAGATTCTGATTGCTTCCAATCTAGCCACTGGTGCAAACACTTCATCATAATCAATCCCTTCTTCCTGTACATAGCCTTGCACTACCAGTCTTGCTTTGTTTTTGATAACAATTCCCCTGTCATCTTTCTTATTTCTGAAAACCCACTTAGTGCCAATTGGTTCTGCTCCATCAGGCAGATCTACCAATTCCCAAACTTTCTGCTTGTTAATTTGAAATAACTCTTCCTGCATTGCCTCTACCCAACTGTTGTCTTCCAAGGCATCTGTTACCTTCTTGGGTACTTCTTGAGACAAAAATGCAGCATGCAAACAGATGTTTGCATTAGCAGATCTACTCCTTGTCAACACAGGTGCTGACACTTCTCCAATAATGTTTCTCACTGGATGATCTCTGTTGATTCTTCTGTCGAGAAACATAGGGAACTCATGGCTTCTTCCATTTGAGGGTATATTGAGCTGAGGAAGTCTGTGATCAAGCTCAATATCAGCAATTTGTGAAACAGGATTTGAACTTTCAACTGTATTGTGAGAACTATCCTCTGAAATGTGGGTCAGATGCTCGAAACTGAATTCGTCATTTGAATTTTCAGGTTCAGTTGATCCGGAATCATTGTTCTCAACAGTTTCTGAAATAAAGTTTTCCGGTTGAACTTGAGCCGGAGAAATTTCCATTTGAACTTCAGCCGGAGAAATTTCCGTTTGAACTTCGACCGGAACAATTTCTTCTTCAATTTGAATTATTTCAGAAGGTTTCTTTCCATTGCCTGGCAAGATAGGTTTGATGCTCATTGAAGAGAAGAAGTTTTGCTTCTCAGTTCCAGCAGAGTTGCTCTTCCAATGTTCATCAGCAGACCTATATAAGTTATGTTCCTGCACTAGAGATCTCACAGGCTTATCAACAGTTATGTTGAAAGCAGTGGTTAGTGCGTCAATATCAAATAACCAAGTGGGTTGAGATTCAAAATTGTTGGTAGATTTTTCATTGAAAGATACATTTATAGTTTCCTCAACAATTTTGGTTCTCTTGTTGTACACTCTGTATGCTTTTGACACACCTGAGTATCCAACAAAATATCCCTCATCTGCCTTTTCAGCAAATTTGGGCAATGACTCATTGGTTATTAATATTGTAACAGGACAACCAAATGGCTTAAAGAAATAAATGTTTGGCTTTCTTTTTCTCCAAAGCTCATAAGGTGTCTTGTTTTTGCCCTTGACAATTAAAATCCTGTTTTGGACATAACAGGCAGTGTTCACTGCTTCTGCCCAAAATATCACAGGGAGCTTGGAGTCTGCTAACATGGATCTAGCAGCTTCAATCAATGTCCTATTTCTCCTTTCAGCAACACCGTTTTGCTGTGGAGTTCTAGGAGCACTGAATTGTCTCACAATTCCCTTCTCCTCACAAAATGTATTCAAAACATGATTTTTGAACTCTGTGCCATTGTCACACCTAATTGTTTTGACTTTAAGATTGGATTGATTTTCTAAATTTATCACAAGTGTTTTCAACAATTCAGCAGTTTCATCTTTTGTTTTAAGAAAGAAAACCCAAGTGTATCTAGAAAAATCATCAATTATTACAAAACAGTATGACCTTTTCCCTAAACTCATTACTCTAGTTGGACCAAAAAGATCCATGTGCAACAGCTCTAGAGGTTTTGAAATAGAAGATTCAACTTTTGGCTTAAAGGAGGTTCTGTGTTGCTTGCCCTTGAGACATGGCACACAGTTTTCAGAACATGCAAAATGCTTGTTAGGAAGACCCTTAACCAAGCCAAGATTCACAATTCTGTTCATGTTTTTGTAGTTCACATGACCTAACCTCCTATGCCACAGATCACTTTCATCAACAGAGGCTTTGGATACAAAGCAGGCAGTGCCACATGAGGGTGTAGCAACTGACATATCCAAAATGTACAATCCATCTCTCCTGGGTGCCTTAAGCATAATAAGTTCATCAGGAATTTTGACACCAGGTTTGAGGACTATGGCCTCTTTCTCATTAAACATTAAATTCAAGTTCTTGTCACACATTTGTGAGACACTAAGCAAGTTGAAATTTAATGTATCAACAAAATTGACTCTGTCAAATTTTACCAGTCCATTTGTCACATCACCTTGTGCTGTGATATGGCCTTTTGTGCTTCCAAAGGCAACTGGTCCTCCATTGATTCTTTTTGTATTTTCCAGAATTTGCTTATTCCCTGTCATGTGGCAAGTGCATCCACTGTCAACTACCCATAGGCTATTTTGGCCTTTATTTTGCACCTGCACATATCAGAAATGATTAATTTCTATAGGGGACCCAAGCCTGAGTGGTCTTGGGTCTGCCATAAGCATCATTATACTTATACTCCTTGAGTACTAAAGTATTTAAAACTGGAGCTTCATTAAGCAGATCATCATTGTCAAAACTGAAGTTCTCATATTGAGTACTTGTTTGACTAAATCCTTCACCTTTGGTGTTTTTCCTTTCAGCAATTTTTCTTTCCCTGTACTCCTTAAATTTTCTTTGCTTGTTGGTTATTTTCTTAGATTTTTCATTTCCTTGGTTAACCAACTTAGTTCTTTCAGGGGATTTGGAAAATCTTTGAGGAAAGTGTTTGTTTTGATTTGAACTCTCCCCCTGAGGTGGAACACAGTAACTTCCACTTGAACTAGTAGCAAAAACAATTTCAGGTTGGTTAGACTTTTTGCTTCTTGAAAAATTTTCTCTAGAGGTGGTCTTTCCTCTAGAGGGATTTCTTCTTCCTTGAGCTTCAAAATGCTCAAACCCATCAGCAAAGTGTACATGTGGTCTCTGCTTTGGAGCAGTAGCTGATCTGGGTTGAATTTTGTTTTCCGGTTGAACTTGAGTTCGAGCGGAAAAATGTTCCGCTTGAACTTCAGCCGGAAAACGATTTTGCCTTAAAACAGAGAAACTTCCATTTTTATCATTACCAATTAAGACCCTGTTGGATTCAGATCCAAAATGCTTCATTGTGTGACTTTTCACAGGTGAAATTCTTCCTGTGAGTTTCTTCTGAAAATTAGCTTTTGGTTGCAAAACAGGTTTTGGTTTCAAAAATGGTTTAACTTTACTCATTGGATTGAACTGACATACAGCAGCTAGGTGACCCTGTTCACCACAGCACATGCATTCAACCATTTTTGTTTCAAATATTCTGGGAGACTCATGCTTGGTTACTTGGTTGAAAGTGAGTTTACCAAGCCTTTGAGTTTGACTTCCTTTTGGTTTCTCAGGTTGTTTCCCTCCAACTTTTGAATCCTTGGGTTCATAAACAGTTGGTGGTGGAATAGCAATTGATGGTTTCAAAATGTTTGATTGGTCAGCTGATGCAGAGGTGCTTGCAACAGTGACTTCAGTTTTCTTAGTCTCAACAGTGTTTTCAGAACTTGACTGTGATGAGATGTCATCAACTGTGAGACTGACTTTACATTCTGATTTTAAAGCTTCAATTGGTTTGATTACAGGTGAGTATTCAATTGGTGGTTCAACATTGTTATACCCAACACCTGCTTTACCATACATCCCTCCCATCCACAACTTCTCAGCCTTTCTATTTGCAGCTTGGAATTTGTCACAAGTGAACAAAGCATCTTTTAGCTTGATCTCAAGAACATCAACCTCAGCCTTAGCATCTTTGGTTTCATTTCTTGATTTCTCAAGCTTTGACAGCAAGTCATCAAGCTGTGTTTCAAGCACTGAGTTGGTTTGTTTTAACTGTTCATACTCTTTGGTTAAATTTTCAATTTTTGAAATGTATGATGATTCAGTTTTCTTAAAGCATTCCTTTAACTCATTTAGGTTTGAAACTTCATCAATCAAATCAGTGTTGTGATTTCGGTACTTTGCCACTTGTTCTATGCAGGCAGGGCTGCATAGGTTTTCTAAAACTTTCTCAGGGATAGAGTTTACCTGATCTGAGGTGGAGTCTTGTTTGGCCATCAAAGCATGGTTGATAGGCTCAAACTCAGCAACGAAATCTCCCCATTCAACACATGATGTTTGATTGGCAACAGCAGCAACCACATTCTGGTGGTTTTGACTTCCGGTTGGCTTTGGTGGAGTAGGGTGAGAACCTGAGTTGTTACCAGAATTGTTGTTGTTAGAGTTGCTTCCTCCTTGATTTTTCACTTGGACATGACCCTGGTTCTGTCCTTCTCTTCTTGGTTGAGAGCACTCCCTTGCGAAGTGACCAAGTTGGTGACAGTTATAGCACTTCACCTTGCTTTTGTCAAGGCCTATGTGAGCACCTTTTGCTCCCTTGTAGGTTCTACCAGTTCTTTTGTAAAACCTTTGAGCTCTGACAGACACCATAGCAAGTTGAGTCATTATGTCCATTTCCTCCAAATCATCAGCACCTATACACTCAAGATCTTCAGGTATGAAGCCTTGGTAAGAGTCAGTTGCTACATGAGCATTGTGAGAGTTTTCAAACGTGTTTGAAAAACTTTCTTGACACCTTGGTGTCTCAGGGAAACTGACAATAGGTGACTGATATGATGATGAGTTTGAAGACCTTTGACTGTTAAAATCAGTAGTTACTAGTGCAGATGAAAACAGCTGAGTTGACTCAGAAGATGAGTTTTGTTTAAGATCTAGTTCCATTTCATAGGCACTGAGTATGCCATGAAGTTCACTGAGTCTCATCTTTTTCAAGTTTTTGCATTCCCTGATGCTCACTGTGTAAACTGTCCACACAGAAGGCAGGGAACGTAGGAACTTTCTGTTTACATCTACCTGGTCTAGTTTTACATCTACCTTTTGGAGTTCATCAAGCAAAGAAACAAATCTTAAGTACTGGTTTGTCATTGTTTCACCAGATTTGAAAGTAAAGTTTTCATACTTCTGTTTTAAAACATCTTTCTTGTTTTCTTTTACTTCACTGGTTCCTTCATACATTTCACTTAAGGCATTCCACAGGTCAAAAGCAGTTTTATATCCTTTGAACCCACTTAAGATGGAGTTAGGAAGTGCTGCCTGTAGAGTCCAATATGCCTTATGGTCAAATTCGAGAGCAGTATAGTCAGATTCAACATATTTGTCTAGTGGTTTTGGTATCTTGACTTCTGCATCATCAGCAGATGAAACCATGGGTGAGTAAGGTCCTTCAGTAAAAGATTTCCAAATACGGCGGTCCAAAATCCTAACAAAACCTTCCATCCTGAGTTTCCAGGTACCAAAGTCATCTGGAGTGAACATTGGTGGTTTGTTGGAAGAACCATTTGGACAACTTAGACTAAAATCACTCATTTTTAAAAACCTTTTGAAAGAAGAAACAGCAAGGCTTGTAAAGTAGGCAAGTAAAGTATCAACTTTGAAGCACTGAAAGTCTTCAAAGTGAGAGCCAAAGCTCTGATACCACTTGTAGGATCGTTATTAGTTAGAGTTAAACTAAAACAAAAGCCCTTTACTTGCAAATATAACCCTGCGGAATTAAAGTTATATTTCACTTTACTTAAGCGAGATTTAGTTCTTGTGTATAATGTAAAAGCTTGATTTGCAGAAAGATAGTAACAACGAAGTAACAAATACTCGGCACTATTTGCATTAACTCAAAGCTACACTATTACAAGTTCGTGTATTCGTGATGTGTAAACTATAAGCTAACTAAGCTATATATAGTGCTGATGAGATCAATAACAGCCATTGATCTCATGCGATCTAATCTAGACCGTAAACAATAAAGTCAAATACAAACTACCAAAAGAATAAACATCGACAATTGGAATATCTTGCGTGTTTGCAGCAACATACTACTTTAGGAGAGCGGCTTGAATCAGATATAGAAGCATACGAGAAGCTTTTGCAGGATTGGACTTGCTGAAAAGACATCTCAGGAAAAGTCCGGTTGAACTCATTATCTGGTGGATAATCGAGTTCACCCGGAATATTCGCTAAAGGACAAAACTGCTTCTTTCCGCTTGAACTGCCAGTTCCGCTTGAAGTGAGAATTCCGCTTCAACTTCAACTTCAGCCGGAACATAACAAAATTGGCATTTGGCCGGAAATCTTCCAAGCACAATATTCCTTACAGCAAGACCCACCGACGAAGGAGGAAGAGCCGGTGGATGAGGAGATACATATGAAGACTCCGGATGGGAGGGCACACCCGAGGCCACTCCCAGCAAGTATAGTACCAACCTCCGAGTCTCCCTCACATAAGGCAGCTGAGAAGAAGAAGAAGTTTGAGCCGAAGGAGATAACCGCTGAGGATTTGAGGTGAGTCCCTTACCCCACCCGTCTCATCCAACAGAAGTACGCGAGAGAGTACGGAAAGTTCCTTGACATGTTCAAACAACTCAAAATTAATCTTCCATTCGTTGAGGCACTCCAGCAAATGCCTAAATATGCTAAATTTTTGAAGGATCTCCTATCCAACAAAAAGAAGCTGGAGTCGCTTTCTATCGTTTCTCTCGATGAAAGATGCTCTGCAGTGGTCCAGAACAAGTTACCATAGAAATTGACAGACCCGGGCATCTTCACGGTCCCGTGTTTGTTTGGTGGCTCGACTGTGAACCATGCACTAGCGGATCTAGGTGCTAGCATCAACCTGATGCCATACTCCATATATGAAAAGCTAGGCCTAGGTGATCCGACTCCAACGCGCATGAGTATTTCTTTAGCGGACCGAGCCGTTAAATATCCACGGGGAGTGGTGGAAAACGTGTTAGTGAAAGTAGATAAGTTTGTTTTCCTTGTGGATTTCGTGATATTGGACATGGAGGTAGATGAAAAATGTCCACTCATCCTAGGACGCCCATTTTTGCGCACCGCTAAGGCATTGATCGATGTCTATGACGGGAAGATCACACTTCGTGTAGGGGATGAGACGATCACATTCGACGTGGTGCAGTCCATGAAGCATACTTTAGGCCAAGACGATTCTGTCTATTTCATTGATTCTTTCATTTCTCACATGGATCGTTGCTTGGATTACATTTGTGGGATGATTTGGTTAGGAGAGATAGTGAGTCTAGTGTGAGTGATGATCAGGAGTTTGAGGATGAGGTAGTTGAGGAAAGTCATGGGGTTTTAGAGATTAGTGAAGAGGAAGAATCATGAGAAAAACCATCTGTAGAGGAACCACCAGCGTTAGAGCTTAAGGAGTTAGCATCTCATTTAGAGTACGCGTTTTTAGAAGTTGAGTCTCGGTTGCCCGTCATCATTTCTGCTACTTTGACGAAGGAGGAGAAGAGGAAGTTAATACAGGTTCTGCGAGAGCACAAGCAGGCGATTGCGTGGAGATTGACCGATATCAAGGGTATAAGCCCTTTATTTTGCACGCATCGCATACTCATGGAGGATGAGTATAAACATGTAGTCCAACCTCAGAGGCGCTTGAATCCAAACATGAAGGAGGTAGTGAAGAAGGAAGTTCTCAAACTACTGGATGCGGGTTTGATTTATCCGATCTCCGATTCTACATGGGTCAGCCCGGTTCAGGTAGTTCCAAAGAAGGGAGGTATGACGATTGTGATGAATGACAAACATGAGTTGATCCCGAGTAGGACTGTCACAGGATGGCGTGTGTGTATAGATTACCGTAAGCTTAACGATGCCACTAGGAAAGACAACTTCCCACTACCCTTTATCGATCAGATGTTGGAGCATTTGTCGGGTCAGCAGTACTACTGTTTTCTCGACGGATTTTCCGGTTATTTCCAGATTCCTATTGCACCCGAGGATTAGGAGAAAACCACCTTCACATGCCCGTACGGCACCTTCGCGTATCGTCGTATGCCATTCGGGTTATGTAATGCTCCGGCCACATTTCAGAGGTGTATGGTGGCCATTTTTGGGACATGATCGAGACTTCCATGGAGGTGTTTATGGACGATTTTTCTGTTTTCGAGAGTTCCTTCCATCAGTGTTTAGGTAATTTGGAGAGGATGTTAGCTAGGTGCATAGAGACCAAATTGATGCTTAATTGGGAGAAATGTCATTTCATGGTCACCGAGGGGATAGTTTTAGATCATAAGATTTCTCGTGCAGGTATTGAGGTCGATAGTTTTAGGTCATGTTGGGTTCTATCGTAGGTTTATTAAGGATTGTTCCAAAATCACTAGACCCATGACCCGTCTCTTAGAGAAGGATGTTGCTTTTGAGTTTGATGAGAGTTGTTTGAAGGCGTTTGAGTTTTTGAAAGAGAGGTTAGTGAGTGCGCCTATTCTGATAGCCCCCGATTGGAGTTTACCGTTTGAGCTTATGTGCGATGCTAGTGACTTTGCGGTAGGGGCAGTTTTAGGATAACGTAGGGACAAACACTTCCATCCCATTTACTACGCAAGCAAAAATTTAGACAACACTCAGGAAAATTACACGACCACGGAATAGGAGCTTCTGCCGTAGTCTACGCATTCGATAAATTCCGTTCATACCTCGTTTTTATCCAAAACCATTGTTTACACCGATCACGTGGCATTACGATACTTGTTTGCAAAGAAGGACGCGAAACCTTGTTTGATTAGATGGATTCTTTTGTTGTCTGAGTTTGATATGGAGATTAAGGATAAGAAGGGGGCGGAGAACGTAGCGGCCGACCACTTATCGCGCCTTGAGGACCCCGAGAGGGAGAAACTGAGAGAGGAAGCCATCGGGGACACTTTTCCGTTTGAGAGTGCTATGACATTGAGTGGAGAGTTTATAGGATTGACGAGTGCGGAGGAGCAAGGCATGCCATGGTTTTCTGACATGGCGAATTATTTAGCACATGGCATGCTGATGGATGGTATGACATCCCAACAGAGGAAAAAGTTCATTTCTGATTCTAGATTTTACATTTGGGATGCTCCTTACCTGTTTCGTGTAGGAATTGATGGAGCGTATAGTAGATGTCTAAGTAGAGAGGAGGGGCTAGATAACCTTAGGCATTATCATGAGGGTCTACCAGGTGGGCATTTTGGGCCATCCTATACTGCTAGGAAAGTTTTAGATTCAGGATTTTATTAGCCGACTTTGTTTAAGGATGCTCACGAGTTTGTGAAGAAGTGCGATGTTTGTCAGCGTATAGGTAACATCTCATCCCAAAATGAGATGCCCCAACATACTATCCAGAGTGTTGAAGTTTTTGACATATGGGGCATTGATTTCATGGGGCCATTTCCTCCATCACGGGAAAATTGGTACATCCTCGTTGCGATAGACTATGTTTCTAAGTGGGTGGAGGCTCGCCTTGCCTACTAATGATGCGCGAGTGGTGGTGAAGTTTTTGAAGAAGTTGTTTAGTAGGTTTGGAACCCCTAAGGTGTTGATTAGTGATAGGGGCACGCATTTTTGCAATGCCCAAATGGAGAAAGTGTTAGCGAAGTACGGAGTGAATCATAGGACATCGACCGCGTATCATCCGCAAACGAGTGGTCAAGTAGAGAACGCTAACCGAGGGGTGAAACGGATTTTGGAGAAAACTATCAGGAATAGTCGCAAGAATTCGTCCGATAAGTTAGATGATGCGTTATGGGCATTTCGAACTGCTTTCAAAACACCCATTGGAACCACGCCCTTTATGATGGTTTATGGGAAAACGTGTCATCTACCGGTCGAGCTTGAACATAAAGCCTATTGGGCCATTAGAGCGGTTCACATTGATCTAGCTAAAGCCGCGAAAGACCGGTTTCTTCAAATCTATGAGGTAGAGGAGTTGAGGAACAAAGCTTATGAAAGGTCTTGGAATTATAAGGAGAGAACCAAAGCTTTGCATGATAGTCGGTTGAAAGGTAGGAAAGAGTTTAAGTGTGGGGGTAGGGTGCTATTGTATGATTCGTGTCTTAGACTTTTTCCAGGTAAGTTGAAGTCCCGCTGGAGTGGACCGTTCATGGTGAAAGAAGTGTTCCCGTATGGAACAGTGGAGCTTGAATCTGATGGTAGAACGTGGAAGGTCAATGGTCATCGTCTGAAACATTATATCGGAGGTCCAATAGAAAAAGACGAGGAGATGTTGTCTCTCCCCGAAATTGATGGAGAATGAGTGGAAGATGTAAGTACTCGGTGAAAATCCGGGTTGTAGAGTTTGTATAGTAGTTGCTTGTTTGTTTTTATTACTTTCGTGTGCTTGTGTTTCTCATTTTCGTGTTTTTCCGGTTTTTGCGTTTGTGTGTTTGTTTGATGTTTCAGGGAATTGAAGATGGCTGGAAGCGCGAATTCATGTGAAAATGGAGTCCTAGGTATGTATTGGTTAGTATCAATTAGCAGGACTTGAAAAACCAGGGTGATGAGAATTTTTGAAAACATCGAAAACTTGACTAAGTATGAAAAATCTCAAGAATTCCCTGGAAATCTTGTTCCAAGCGTATCGCCTGGGATGAGACCTTCTCCAAGCGATACGCTTGGGGTGAGGGTCAAAATGTCGTCAACGGTCTTCAGGCGTATTGCCTCCTGATATGGTAGATGCAAGCGATACGCTTGCAAGTCACCGACCGAGAAATAAATATCTCTGTTTAAATTACCCATTTCACCCCCAATTCATTTTTAAACCGTAAATTCACCCACCATCACCAACCATCATCCGCTACCTCCACATACACAACCACCTCCCCCGACATCCAACCACCACTTCCACCCTCACCGTAACCACCACCTGCACCATCAACATCATCGTCGTTCATCCTCCACCCTCCAAACTCTGCCTCCGCCTACACTCACCCCGCCGCCCGCTCACCAACCGACGACCACCATCCGCCACCATGCCTGTCACCGCTACCAACCCCCCGCCACCACCGTTACCTTCCGCCCTTCCCCAACCACCGTAACCAAATCGCCGCCACCTACATCCCACCGCTACCACCACCACTACCATTCACCGCCGCCGCCACTGGCTGAGCTCCGGCGTGCCGCTGCTGCTGTTGCAGATCACCACCGCCAGTTTCTTTACACTTTTTTGTTTACAGATTCGCGTTTTCAGGTCTGTTCTCGACCCCTTGTCACTCTAATTTATTTGTTTTGTGTGTTAATCTAGTCTGTTTTCGGCTGTTCTACATGTCGTTTTCCTTTCTGTGTATAAATTGGGCATTGATTCTTGTGTGTCTGCGTTTGAGAACTGATTTGGTTTTGATGGAACTACTGATCTAAGTTAATTCTGAGTATGTTGAATGCTATTTTTCTGAGCTTGATAGTTTTAGAGTATGACACTGCATTGGACGGTTTGGGTTAGGTAATTTTGGGGGCTAAACTAGTGATTTTGTCTGAATTTGTTGGGAATACAAGGAGGTTGGCATTTTCTTGAGTATATATGTGCTCGGACACAATTATTGGTAGCTACTGGTCGTTTCATGTCTTAATTTCATAGCAAGTCAGAGTTTTGGGTTGTCATTGTGATTATGTAGTAAAGTTTTGACATGGATTGGTATTGGGATAGTTAAACGGACTGTTTGAATTGAAATTATGCAAGTTTGACAGATTTTCACGAAGAACTGATTTGAACAATAAACGAACGGGTCATGCCCAATTTTTCTAAAATTTTTGTTCTTTCTTTTTCCTTTTATTTAAAAGCAATTTGTTTTAGATTTAGTTTTTCTTTTATTTCTTTTAACTTTCAAAAAAAATAATAATAAAAATTCCAAAAAATAGTTTGTGATTGTGTGTTGCTTGGATATCACTGTTGAATTTGTTTTGCAGGTATGGATGCTTCCGGGAGTGGGACAAGAAAGAAGCAGAAGACGACCAAGACCATCCATAACAGGCCGAGGATCCGGTATTTGGCACAGGAGGTGTTACCAGACTACGAAGTGGAGTTGCCTCCGATTGAGGAGCGTCGGATTGAGGACCATACCTTGCTACAGTTTAAGGGTACCTATATGGGTGAGAGATGTGAGACGTTCGTGCGCCTAGACTTGCTCCAGCATAGGACATTCGATTGGGACGTGATGGATAGGATGGGAGCGAAGTCTAGGCTGGAGCAGCTATTAGGTGAGCGATGGAGACGGGTTTTGGCTTGTGATGCACCCCAGTATCGGGAGCTGACCGTGGAGTTCCATTCGACGTGGAGGTTTGATCTGAAGGAGTTTGATTCCCCGGTTTGTGTTTCATTTGCTCTAGGTAGGAGATTGCTTAAGATGAGCGTGCCTCAGTTTGCTGTCGCTTTAGGCTTTTATACACAAGAGGAGGTTGCTACATCTGAGTTTAGGAGGAGTCTGAGGGGTACGGCCAAGAAAGCCAGGGAGTTGTATGTGATAGATGGTCAGTTGAGGTCTTTCTGAGAGACAATTTCTGATGCGCCGTACACGACTGGTTTGGTTGCTTCTGTGATTAGGGATCCCGTTTTGAGGTATGTTCATAGGATTTTGGCATTTTCACTGATTGGTAGACGGGCTGGGGCTGATAAGATCAACATGTTAGATCTGTTTTGCTTGAGGTCGTTGGTGGAGAGCCACTCGACCAACCTCGCTATGTTTTCATTCATTCAGTTGCCCGGCCCCGCAAGGGAGGGCCGGAGGCGAGGTTGGATTTGGGCCCATATATTGGTAGGTTGGTTGATCACTTGGGGGTGTTGGAGAGATATAGGCCTTCGCATTTGACTGATGGACCACCGACATTGCCATATAGTTTACTGGATATGCGGAAGGCTGGTTTCTGTCCGTTTGATGATCCACTGAGATGGGTTGAGGTTGGAGCTCCTGCGAGGAGGAGGATTCCGCAGAGGAGAGAGAGGCCACCAGTTGACAGACCTGTTAGAGCGGCGAGAGCTGAGCCGTTGACTTTAGATGCTGTTAGGGATGAGATGATTATGAGGATGGATTTGCATGATCGGGCTATTAGAAGTTTGTACATTGCTCAGGGGTTCGAGGTACCTGATTTCTTTCGTGAGACTGAGGCTGGAGATGACGAGCCCGATGATTCTGATGATGATGCTGAGGAGTAGGGAGTTGGTTGGAGTATTTTGACAGCAGCAGCCACTTTGATCGGTTATTTCACATCCTTGTACTTTTTCTTTATTTTTTTTATCATCCTGGTCTGTACTAATATTATGATATTATGATACTTGGGAATTTGTACGGAGTTAACCGGTTTGGTGGTTTGTTTGATATATATATATATATATATGCTGCTGTGATTTTGGTTTTCCTTGGTTGCTAGAATATGGTTTGTAGTCGCCGCTTTCGTCCGCGACGATGTTTCTATGCAATTCTGGAGTTAGAGAGTTTCGATATCACGTTCGAATTGGAGGGCGAGGAACAGTACTCTTTTCATTCATGCCGATTCAATCAGGGGAGTCTGTTCCATTTTTTTTTTGTTCTTTTATTTTTCGTTTTATTTCTTTTGCATTTTTTATTTATTTTCTTTTTATTTTTGTTTATTTGTTTATGTCGTTGTTTCTTGGTTCACATTAGGGACAATGTGAGTTTCAAGTGTGGGGATGGGGAGACTACGTGTCGTGTCTTGTTAGTCGAGTCCGTTTTAGTGTGTTTGTTTAAAGTGTGAGTTTTGCTTGATAAATTAAATTAAAAATAAATAAATAAATAAATACAAAAATTGAGAAAAAAATGTTTCTGATTAAATCTGTAGTTAAAATGGAAGATGATAGGTAAAACTGAGGATTGGTTGTCTGATTAAGGGCTAAAATGATAAATATAATTAAGAGTTGAAAGTATTGCCGGTAAGTGATGTATTGGTAGGCCCAGATAACTTAGTAAAGCTTAATCATCCCATTGTGTTTATTTGTTGTATAAATATGTAATTAATCAGTATGTTAGTGGGTTCTCATTTTAGGAGTGATAGGAATACTGAAACTGAGGATTAGGAGGAAAGAGACCCCTTTAGACTAGATACTTCTATGTCCTTAGAATAACCTGCACACCAATGCGGTGGCGCCCCATTCTTGCATCATGAGCATATTAGGAATAAATTGGTTAATATTTTTAGAGTGAAGGGGCAAAATACTCATGTACGAACTAAGGATAGTATCCCGTGGTAAGTACCTCTGATGATGTCCTGGATCACGCGGGCAAAATACTCACGTATGATTTTGGGGGTAACATCTCGAAAAGAATGCCTCTGATGATGTCCGTTGGTAAACATAGTTAAAATTGACCAATTAGAGAAAAAAAAATGAGAAAAATAGAAAAAAAAAATTAGTAGATCAGAGAATAAATGCTCAAAAGTTCGCATTCCATTAAATTCCATCATGCTTTGGATATCTTTGTATCTGATTTAAGGAGGGTGGAAAAAATTAAAAAGTGAGACACATAGACAGACTGAAATATATTCAGTAAAGTATAAACACCTTGGTGGCTCAAAAGTTGGTGGTTGGGTTTAATCGGATCGAAATACCGATAATTGCTACCGGAATGTAAGTAGGCTAATTGAATTAAAATTGATGAAACTGAAAAGATTGGAAGCCAATTACTCAGGTTATGATTCCATTTGCAGTTTTTTTCAGGGACGAAAAAAGGTTAAGTAGGGGGATATTTGATGTGTTGCAAAACACATAGGTTTTCCTTTACGTTTTTGGGTCATTTTGTGAATCTTTTGAGTCGTTTTCCATAGGTTTTTAGTTTTTTATGAGTATGAGTGTCTTAATGTGTGTTTCGTGTTAAATTTGCAGTTTTAGTGCAGTTCGTGAGATAAAACGAGCATTGGAGAAGAATCGAAGATAAAAAAGCAAATATGTGCTGAAGATTAAGCACTAGGCGTATCGCCTACTTCATGTGAAGTTCTAGGCGATACGCTTGTCCCTAGAAAGTCAAAGGCGGTGTATTAATCGTTGACCCGACTAATCTAGTGTGTAGTGCCCTCAGGTGTATCGCCTGCTGGTCAAGGATCCTCCAAGCGATGCGCTTGGAGGTTAAAAATCCGGCAAACCCTAAATTCTTAATTATAAATACGATGCGGGGTTTCCAGTCGAATTTCTTGCTTGTTGCCGTATCTTAGAGTTCAAGGAGACGAATTCGAAGCTGGTGATCAGGAGAGAAGCATCAGGAGAGGCTGGATTGAAGCATTCGACATCAATTCGACTTTCCGGGTTCTTATCTTCTTTAATTTCGTTCTTGTTTTTCTAGACCAGATTTGTTTATGACCCGAGTTACTGTTCTTAATTATATTCTGAACATGTTTACGTTTCTTGGTTAAGCCATTTGCATTACCTAGGCTATTTGATGAATAATTGATAATTTCGACTTGCTCGGTTTGTGAATTCTTATGTACTGATTGATAATCTAATAAAAGTTTCTATCTTTCTGATTTGATGCGTATGAATATAGATTTTAGTCTTTAAATTGATTGCATGTTCCTCTTGTTGCCCTTTGAATGTCTTTCAAATTAGGGTTGCATGCTAGATTGCCTACTGTGTGTTTGTGATTTGTAGATGGTTTAGGAGACGTCCAACACCATAGGAATTGCTTTTAATCTTTAGGTTGATTTCTGCGTTTTGCTAGATTTAGACAAGCCGGAAGGTGATAGGTCTATTGGGTAGTCGGTTGTGTTAGGATTTTAGGTCAAATTGCCTCGGGAGAGGGATTCCCTAGAAACGTTAGCATCTCTGTTATTCCATGTCATTTTGGTAGATAGAAACCACTCCTCTCATCTATTAGGTGTTTGGGATAGGAACAAGCTGGAAGGTGACTTATTCGATCGAGTACTAGAGTATCCGTTAGGGACAGCCGGGAGGTGACCTAACCCAATCAGTGTGCGTATTCAGTTCTTAGGATTGCCTATTGCGTCACACCTGGAGAGTGATTTGGGGTCCATTAGGGTTTTCTTAGAATTAGCATAAAGATCCTGATTCCGTCATAGTTTTCATTAACCGAGTGAAGTCGTGAGTATCAATTAGGATTCCCAGCCTAGGTAGTGTTATTTCTCATTTCTGGTTCCATCTTTGAATTTTGAGTTTCAGTAGGTAATTTCCCTTTTAGCAGCTTTCCATTTTTAGTACTTTCCATTTTTAGTAAGTTTTAGTTATTAGTTAATTAATCAATTTTCAATCAAAAATCCAATTTTCACCAATTAATCATTATTTCTACATTTCTTAGTTAGTTTTGTTTTTCATTAGTGTATCTAGGGTTCGACCTCGGTTTACCAATAGCTATTCTACATTCGATAGGTTTGCTTGCATGTTAATTCGGTCTAGTTTTAGATTAATTGAGTTTAATTTAGCGTGTGTAGGTCTAGGATAATTTAGTTTATTTTTATAGATCAATTTTTGAACATCAGGGACCACCTCGAGATCATAGACGGTGTTCCAAGGGTTCGAAGGCAAGCACCGATCCGAGGTGTCAAGAGTCATTTCAAGCCGGTGGTCATGCCGAGTTCGTCTGCTATAGTGACTCCTATAGGAAGAAATAGAAGATTATTTGAAGTTCGGCCACAATATTTGTACCATCTGCTAGAGTTCTTTGGGAAAAACATGAAGAGACATACTTGCACATCTCAGCATTCGAGTCGATTAGCGGGTTGATTGGAGGATCAGGGTTCACACCAGACGAGGTAAAACTTATGTTATTTCAATATACACTAAAAGATCGTGCTCGTGTTTGGTTTGACAGTTTCTCGGCAGGAAGCATTTACACTTGGCAAGAGATGCAAGAGGCTTTCTTGGAAGAGTACTATCCAATGAGTAAAACAACCGAAGTAAAGGAAGCGATTAGATCATTCCAACAACATTCGGGATAGTCCTTTCATGAGGCATTTACATGATTTAAAGATTTACTTAGAAAGTGCCCACATCATGGTATAGAGACTTGGGGTTTGATCAAATGCTTATATGACGGGTTGCTTCCAGAAGATGTTAGAGATTTAAACTCCCTGAGCAACGGTACGTTCTTAACTAATTCTAAAGAGGGTCAATTGGGGGAACCTAGAAAAAATGAGTGCAACATCAAAAACGTTAGCCCAATCGTGTAAGCGGTGAAGATCACAAGTGAAGGTAGTTGATTATGAGGCTAAGGAGAAAATACAAAAATTAAGACAACAAAACCTTATCTTGGAGAAACAAGTGGCACAACTGAAGTTAGGGGTTGGAGAATGACCAAAACAGGGTGGTCGATTTGCAGTTTGTTATGAGTGTGGTGAGTTAAGCCACTCGTTAGCCCAGTGCCCGACGAGAAACAAGAAGAATGGATATGTAATTTTTGTGCAGGGTCAAAAATTTTACAATCAAGGTCAAGCATACCAGAATCGTCCACAGGGTTATAATCAAGGCTACCAAAGAAATAATTACAACCCGGGGGGTCCACAGCAGCAAAGAGTTTATCAACAACAACAGACCCGTGAAGATGAAAGCAGTCCCCAATTGACTGCTATATTGGAGACACTTAAAGAGATACAGAAGGCTAATGAGATTTGAGACAAGACAATGGAGTCAATGCAGAAGCAAATGGGTCAGTTAGCGGAGCAAGGGTCCATGTGAGAACCAGGTAAGTTACCATCTGACACGGTGTTGAATCCATCTCACTAAGCCTCCACCTCGGGTACTAAAATTGTCCGAGGAGTCCCTATTAGTGCAATAAATACCATGGAGGATGGTGTGAAAAGTGAAAAGGAGAAGTTTGAAGAGCTGAAGACACCACTCATTCCGGTGCAAATTGGGGATTTTAAAACCGGCAGGGCTTTGTTAGATTTTAGAGCATCGGTCAGTGTTCTACCAAGTAGTGTTTATGATGAGTTCGCGTTGGGTGCACTGCAAGAAGTGAAGAAAATGGTGATATTTGCGGATGGGTCGTCAAAGAGGACCTGAGGTATGTTGATGGGTTTAGCAGTTAAAGTTGGTGAGTTATATTTTCCCGAAGATTTCCTAGTAGTTGGTTATGAAGAAACGGGACACCAACCGAGGATCATACTTGGAAGACCATTCTTATCAACCGCTAACACGCAAATTGATTGTAATTCACCCTGAGATTTGGTAACCGTTTACTACATTTAAATTTGTTTAATCTTGTTTTTTCTTATTCGGTTATTAAATCAATTCCAAAACTGTTTGCTACTAATGAGTGCCCTCCTAGTGATGATGGAGGTGACATGAAGTGTGTTAATGTTGTGGTTGACATGTTAGAGGTGAATGTTTATGATCCTAAGTGTGGGGATATCGGCGACCCGACTGATGGTGATTCGGTTGTGCAAGCAGATACTAAAAATGGGCACAAACCAAGAGATAAGGTGACAAGCTCTAAATCTAAAACTCGTGATGAAGGAAAAGCCTATAGGAAAAATGCAGATGGTCGAGGATTTGTGAAGATGAAGGAGGAAAGTGGTGAAGTTAGTGGATGGACTCAAGACAGCGATTTAGATTTTAGTAGTTCACCAAAACTGAAGATTGGAGAGGTGCATGTTTTCAAGCCTCCATGAGGGATTTGGGTCTGGCTGAAGACCTTAAACTTAGTGCTTTCTGGGAGGCAACCTAGCGGTAAGTTGTGTTTTATATCAGTTTTCGGTTTGGTGTGTTTTTGGTGTTTTGTTTTTTTAGTGTTCAGATCGGTTTTCGATAATAACTAGAGCAAAAAATTTGAAGTTCCAGGTATGTCTAAGGTTTTGTATTTAGTGGAACAGGTTCTGGCTTAAAAATCATAGGTTTTGGAAGAAATCATAAAAATTCTAAGTCCCACAAAATTCCAAAAACATTATGTGAAATCACTCCCTCGTGACACGCAAGGCTCTCTCCAGCTAGCATTTTTATTTATTTTGTTGCTCGAATTCGGTACGTTTCCTATTTTATTACTTTGTTTTGTTTTTTATTTATTTTCATTGTTCTTTTTAACACATTAAGGACAATGTGTCAGTCAAGTGTGCTTAGGTGAATAATGTGTTTCGTGTGTTTATTTTGGTATGTTTAAAAATATAAAAGTTCAAACAAAAAAAAATTAAAAAATTTGAAAAATGTATTTGGATTAAATTGTAAAATTATGGAAAATGATAGTACAATCGGGCATTGGTTTTTAAAATAAATAAAAAAAATGAATAAAAAAATGGAAAACGTGTTGTGTTGGTAGACCCAGCTGGTTTATTAGGCTTAAAAATCCCTAAGTGTGAAAAATTAATAACTGAATAATTAATCAATTCCTGAGACATAGTGTTCCCATCTTAGGAGTTCATAGTGGTGTTGAAACTGTCGAAATTAGGTTGATATGACCACTTTAGGCTATAAATAGTCATATATCCTGGAAATAATTCGGCACACTATGATTTTTTTGCGAGAGCAAATCCGAGATTAGTGGCGCTTCACATTTCATTTGCCACCTTTGAGCTTTATTAATTCATATTATTAATTAATAAAACCAATGCCCTATTTGTTTCCCTGTGGGATCGCGACTTGCAGGATGCGCCTATGGATAAGGTTTAGGATTGAAGCTTACGTGCTACCTTTTGAAATCGCGACTTGAAGGATTCGTTGTTAAGTGATTATTGTTTGTGAGAGAAAACAAAAAAATTGAAAAAATATAAAGATAAAAATATGTATAACTAATAATAAATAAATGCTCAAAGTTTCATCATCCATCGTTCATGAATTCCACTATTTCTAAGATATATGAGTATTTATGTTGCGGTGGTAGGACAATCTATATGGTTGAATCATTTCCTTGATACGTCTTGAGATAGAAGTAGGTTGAGCTGTAGCTTTCTAAGTGTGTGACCTGTAGGTTGATTGATGTCAGATAATAAATAAATACTAAACACTTTGGGTGCTGAAAAACCGATGGTTGGGTTTAGTCGGACATAAATACCGACAATTGTGGTTAGCGTGTGAGTACATGAATCAAAAGAAAATAAAAAATGTTTTGAAGCTATATTCCGGATTATTATTCCATGATAGTTTTTCCGGGACGAAAAAAGATAAGTGTGGAGATATGATGAATAGTTAAAAACTGTATTTTATTTAATAATAATCATTCCCTAAATACACTAAGTTGAATATAAAATATATTGATTTAATTGATTTGACTAATTTGTTAGAAAGAAAATGAGCTCGAAATATATTTATTCACTATGAGCTTGCAAGTCATGTTTTAGTTAAAAAGCTTAATTGTGCAAAATAAATAAACATGTCCATCGATGAATTTTCATGCCATTTTATTAAATTGTTTTTAGTTGGTTGAATTTAAGAAATTGTGATATATTTTTACTGTGGTCTTTCCAGATGTGGCTTCGAGAATATAAAAACACTTTTAGGTCTTAGGCAAGATAAAAAAAGTAGGCCCTTATAATATAAAATAAAAAACGCATGTATAAACCGAAAGACGAGTGAAGAAGAGGGCAAAATATTTGTTGAATTTTTGGTCGCTGTATAGTTTTGTGTTGAAGATTTGCTATGTATGAATTTGGGTTAAAAAAAAAGTTTTCAAAGTTACAAAAAGGGTCCATCAACTCTAAAACATTACAAAATTGGATTGCTTCAAAAAATAAAAATTAAAATCATCTGTTTGGATTTCGGTTGAATTTTTTTTTTCAAAGTATAAGAAAAGGGTCCCTCAACTTTAAAATATTGTAAAAGTGGACTGCTCAAAAAAGAAAAAAAAAACAAAACATTATAAAATTGGATTGCTCAAAAAAGTAAAAGAAAACACACTGGCAGGACTTGAACCTACGGATTCTTTATCTCAACGTCGCTTCCGAACCGCCTCTAATAGTAGCCAACTGATGATATCTTGCACAATGTTTGTTAAAACCACTAAAAATACACATATATATTACATATAACTATTTTTAGAAAATTCCGGGCCCTTCGAAATCCCAGGCCCTAGACGATCGTCCACCTTGTCTATACCCCGGGCCGGCCCTGGGTCTTTCACGGAATTAAGAAAGTGAGATTCACATGGATTAATTAAGGTTGGAGACTTCTAATTTAGTTTTATTGTAGGAATGAAGATTGCGAACGGATTGGAGCAAAAGGCGTATACAAGTCACAAGTCACATGCGCTAGCAAACAAAATAATTATTTAGCTTGGGCTTCACGTTGCTATACAATAAAATAAAGATGTGGGCTTTAGAAAAAAACCCAACTTAATAATTTCTATGTGGACTACGTGGCTTAAGGAAGGAGAATAACACAAGGGGGAATAATAGGAAGTTCACGTAGGTCAAAGGGGGTTTGACATTCGGAGAGGTTCGGACGGCAGCTGCTGCTACTCACGCACGAAGAAAAAAAAGGGAATTCTACTGTGGCTGACGGGAACTCTCGAGGGACGATATTCTTAGTTTTTTTTCTTAGTTTTTAATCATTCAATGATGTTTGTGATGTCCGGTTAAACGTCGTTGTGACCACCGACGGTAAACGTTTAGCATATTACTATTTTATTTCAGTTGTTATTATTCAGTTTCGAATCATAGTGACGGTATTGATTTATCCGATTATTTAGCTTGCGTTTTGATTGCATATGTGCCCCCGCTCCCGGACTACCTTAATTTCATAGCTCTAGGACTATCTTTAGCTCTTACGTAAATCTAGGACTATCTTGTGATGCATGTGAATACATCATATGTTGGATTGAGTTGAATTGAATTAGGAATTAGCTAACCGAGAGCCTGAGGTTGTCACATTTTAATTTTATGTTTTTTAATTCCAACCAGCATTAGTTTTCTTAGTAATTAATTTAGGGTTTTAGTTAATTAATCTAGGTTAGTGATACTAATCTAGATTTACGTTCTTTAACTTGGTTAATTAATTTGTTAGTTTCTAAAGTCACTAATAACCACCAACTCCTTGGATTGATACCCAACCGCTATACAAATAATCCTAACTAACCTATAGCCAAAATAAGTCGACCCCTAAGAGTTTCGTCCCTCGAGAGTTCCTGTCGGCCACAGCCGAATTCCCTATTTTTTTTTCTTCGTGCGTGAACAGCAGCAGCAGCTGCCGTCGGAACCTCTCCGAATGTCGACCCCCAAAGTGATGTGTAGAATGTCCTTTTTATTCCTGCTAGTGTCATCAACCTAATACATTCATTATAATTAGCAGCCCATATGATTGTATTTATGCTCAACGTGATCTCCATGGCCCATATAATTATGTCCATAAAGTCAGCCCAAAACAAAAATAATTTCCATTGATTTTGTTGTTGAAGTAGTAAATAGACCCGTGTGTTACTGCGGGTCGTAAATTTATTTGTTGTGTGTTTACTGACATGAGTACATGCTATATTAGTAATGTACATCCTAAATGTTACTCACAAAAAGTTCATGTAGTAGTCTTCAAACGTTCTAAAGCAAGCCCTGTTTACGGGCGAAAGTTTTATATATACCTCAATGGGTATTTACAAAAACTACATCTATTGATGTTGAAACCGAATTTAGCAAGTTCCCTTTATGGAAAAGAATTATATATTAGTATTCCAAATACTTGGAGTTTTAAGTGTGGGCCAAACTTTTATATAGTGGCTTTCAAAATACTTTCTAAACTTAAGAATGAAGTAATGAGATAAAGTGACAACCTTACTATTCATACCCGCAAAGAAATGGATCTAAATCATGCAAATTTTATGTCTGTAATCCCCTGCATAGGAAGCTCTTGATCGTGTTTTATGACAAAAATTGCTTCTTTCTGTTGCTAGTGATTGCCTTCTTATTCCTGCTTTTCTTCGGATTTTTTTAATGGAAGTAGCATATGTAGTTGTGTGTCAAAGTTAAAGGAGAATTAAGAAGGATTCTTAATTAGAGTAGAGTAGAACATTTATTGAATTAAATTTAAATGTCTATTGGTACGTTGAAGATGAAATTAGTGCAATTCATCACTTTTTAAGTACCTATTTTTTTATGAGCATGCATTTTTGGTGTTTTTGCTGCTGGGGTCATCGGACATGCTGAAGAGGTTGCTGGCATTCTGAAACCTATTTCCAACTAATCTGTAGTTTCTGAGCTAGTTACATCTTCAGTGTTATGGTCAACGGTAGAACTGAGCTCGAATGTTTGTTGGATGGACGGTATGTCATTTGCACTGAAAAGGAAGTGGTAAATCTTCTCATTCTAAAAACAAAGTTATATAAAAACTGATACGACTTTGAATATGTATATATATTTTAATATAAATAAACTAAAGTCATCCTTTTGCAGGAACTGTAAAAAATGGCATGGAACATTATATCTCTCAGAATAGACTATGCATAATCAATAGAAATAAATATCAAGTAAAAAAAATTAAGCTTTAAAGTAGATGAAAGAAAGCTCTTAAAGAAAATATTAAGGTTTAAAGAAAATCCTTAGACATTCATAATTTCTACTGACATTTGAAACTATTTTGTTCTATAAATCAAGGTTTAAGTATAAACAATTACACCTGAAATATATGTTACAATTTAATAAATACTTTGACCTTAACACCTGATGTTGGTGTTACTCATGGAAATGTACGAGTCTAAAAAAATAATCAATTGAACCATTAGCCATAGCAGATAACGTAAGATAAGTAAAGTAAATACTATTGTGAACCATTTTTTGTTGACATTTGAGATAGCATATTAAAAAAGAGAGATGGCAAAATTTATATCATAGGACTCTAAACATACTGTAGATTAATTATTGATTATGGATCAAATTCCCAGAACCCTAATTATCAATTCAATCATGTAATCATCAAAAATACAACTTGAATCATAAAACTTACTTGTAGTAGGGCATACAATCTTTGATGATGAAGAAGTCATTAGATGATTCCCGTTATGATACCTTGAATCGATGGATGATTTGGACAAATCCTTAGTGGTGTTCTTGAGAGAGGATTTTTGATCGTCAGTTTCTTGATCGTATGTTCTAATGATCGCATATCCAAAATCCCTGTATTTCTTCCTTCATAATAGGTATCTAAAAGGAAATCATAATGCCCCCTTTAACTTATCAATATTTACATTTACTTCCATCAAATAAATGTTGGGGACCATTAATGTCATATTGGCATATTTAATTAGTTATTATGAAATGGTCCAAAGGCCATAATTATGTGGATTATTTCCAACATTCTCCAACTTGGCCGAGTGACAATTCATGATGAGTATTAGTAAGTTTGGCCAAGATAATACTCATAAAGTTTCATGTTAAAATCTTAGCAAAAAGATACAGTCATTCGAGTTGCTTTAACACGAGGACCCCCATCAATCATACTACAGTCTCAACATAAAACACTTACAAAAAAAACTTTAAAACCAAAATGACTGAAATATACAACATCTAATTGTATAGGTATGTCTATGTAAAAATAAGTGCATGCATACATTATTATAGACAATGAGATTATACATTCGAGGAAATTTTTTTTTTAGTAAATAATTTATCATAATATTATGATATCATACAAGATCTCTAGTAAAACCCATCTTTGTTACGAGCTCTTAAAAAACTTTGGGTGGTAGACCTTTCGTCATCGGATCCGCTAGCATATTGTGAGTGCTAATGTACTCGATACAAAGGTTATTTTCCTCTACTCGTTCTCGTACGAACAAAAACTTTGTATCAAGATATAATCCTGCCCCGCTTGAACTATTACTGTTCGAAAAGCTAACAGCAGCAGAATTGTCACAGTAAATCTTCAATGGTCTTGATATGGAGTTTACAACTTTAAGTCCACTTATTAGGTTCCTCAACAACATTCCATGGCAAGTTGCATTATAAACGGCAACATACTCTGCCATCATTGTTGAAGTTGTCGTTAATTGTTGTTTATAACTTCTCCACGAGATAGGCCCACCTGCTAACATAAAGATATACCCCGAAGTTGACTTTTTGTCATCTTTGCACTTGGCAAAGTCGGAATCAGAATAGCCAATCACTTCTAAGTTATTTGTTCTTCTATAAGTTAGTTTGTAGTCCT
Source organism: Deinandra increscens subsp. villosa (assembly GCA_039602395.1). NCBI lineage: Eukaryota > Viridiplantae > Streptophyta > Magnoliopsida > Asterales > Asteraceae > Deinandra > Deinandra increscens. Next base: position 75,891,524 of record JBCNJP010000010.1, on the reverse strand, counting down.
TGGTTCCTTGAAGATATCACAACACTTTCTTTGCTGCCTTCCAGTGATCTAGGCCAGGATTAGATTGATAACGGCCTAGCATTCCAGCAATATAAGCAATATCAGGACGGGTACAAACTTGAGCATACATTAGGCTTCCAACTACAGAAGCATAAGGTATCATTCTCATTTGTTCCTTTTCTACCTCTGTTTTCGGACATTGAAAAGAACCGAAAACATCTCCTTTAACTACAGGAGCAACTGAGGGAGAGCAATGTTGCATGTTATAACGCGTAAGCACACGATCAATATAAGCCTTTTGAGACAACCCTAATGTCCCATTAGCTCGATCTCGGTGAATTTCAATGCCGATCACATAAGATGCTTCCCCGAGATCTTTCATGTCAAAATGATGCGAAAGTAATCGCTTTGACTCATGCAACAAATCCAAATTGTTACTCGCCAAAAGAATGTCATCTACATAAAGGACAAGTATGACAAAATTGCTCCCACTCATTTTAAGGTAGGTACATTGGTCCACTTGATTTTTAATGAAATCATTCCTTTTCATAACTTCATCAAATTTCAAATACCATTGTCGTGATGCTTGTTTTAGACCATATATGGACTTTTTCAACTTACATACTAGGTGTTCTTGACCTTCAGACTTAAAACCTTTCGGTTGGGTCATGAACACATCTTCATGTAAATCACCATTAAGGAAAGCTGTTTTAACATCCATTTGATGTAGCTCCAAATCAAAATGAGCTACTAAGGCCATAACGATCCTTAAGGAATCCTTTCGAGATACAGGAGAAAATGTCTCCTGGTAATCAATTCCTTCCTTTTGGTTATAACCTTTTGCAACCAAACGTGCTTTATGTCGTTCGATGTTTCCATTTGGGTCTAACTTGGTTTTATAAACCCACTTGCATCCTATGGGCTTCACCCCTTTAGGTAGTTCAACCAGTTCCCAAACGTTATTTTTACTCATGGAATCAAGCTCATCAATCATAGCTTCATTCCACTTAGACGATTGGTCACTACTAATGGCTTCATTATAGGAGGTCGGATCGTTGTACTTTCCTATGTCCAGGTCTGCTTCATTAAGATAGGTTACGTAATCATCAAAATTAACAGGTCTTTTAGGCCTTGATGACCTTCTTAATGGAGCATCAGGTTCTTGGGGTTGAGTGACAATGTCAGGATTTTGATCTTGAGAATTTGATGTGCCTTCATTTGATGGCATATTAGGAGTGATATTATCCTCGAGAGAGACACTAGGTGGGACAATGTCATGCGCAAGAGGTGAAATAGAAGGAAAGTGTACAGTTTTCTCCCCTCCTTCTTGCACTTCTTGTAAAATAAGATCTTGATGTACATTGCTCCCACTAACATTAGAGTTTTCTAGGAACTTAGCGTGACGAGTTTCAACTATGCGAGTACAGTGAGAAGGGCAATAGAACCTAAATCCCTTTGATCGTTCAGGATACCCTATGAAGAAACAACTGACTGTTTTCATGTCAAGCTTTCTCTGTTGAGGGTTATAAAGTTTAGCTTCGGCAGGGCAACCCCACACTTTCATATATCTCATACTTGGTTTCCTTCCCGTCCAAATTTCAAATGGTGTTTTAGGAACGGATTTAGAAGGAACCCTATTGTGTATATGGACTGCCGTCTTTAGTGCCTCGGTCCATAAAAATTGAGGTAGGTTTGTGTTTGCTAACATACTCCTTACCATATCCATAAGGGTCCTATTTCTTCTCTCAGCGACACCATTCTGCTGAGGAGTACTTGGTTCACAATTCCGTGTTCTCTACAAAATTCAAAGAAAGGACCGGGAGCCTGACCAATGTCTGTATGTCGACCATAATATTCACCTCCTCTATCTGATCTCACTACCTTTATCTTACGATCGAGTTGATTTTCAACTTCAGCCTTAAAGATTTTAAACATGTCAAGTGATTCAGTTTTTTCTTTAATCAAATATAAGTACATGTATCGTGAATGATCATCTATAAAAGTGATAAATGACTTATGTCCGGATATCCCAGCTAGAAAAGGGCCACAAATATCAGTATGTATGCGTTCCAATAAATTGGAACTTCTTGTGGCACCTCTTTTATTTCCTTTCGCCATTTTCCCTTTAAGGCATTTTACACATGTTTCAAAATCACTAAAATCGAGATTTGGTAGTATGCCATCTTTCACTAGACGTACCATTCAATCTCGTGAGATGTGGCCCAAGCGTTGATGCCACAACATAGATGAAGTTTCCATTTCTCATTTTCGTTTCTTTATGTTTTCATTCACATTATATGACAACAAAGATTTTGAAAATTGGTCATCCAAGTTCAATTTATAGAGATTTCCATCTAAATAACCATTACCAAGAACACGAGAATTTAAACTAATAGTGACTTTACCATTACCAAATGCTACATGAAAACCATCATTGTCTAACTTTCTTACAGATACTAGATTTCGAGTAATTTTAGGTACATAAAGAGTATCTAATAAGTTAATACAATGACCACCTTGCATAACTAATTGCAAAGTTCCTACGACTTCAACATTTAGTGCATCACCGCTCCCGACTTTAATTATCCTTTGGTTTCTTTCCAGCTTCTGGATTGTAAGGAATCCCTGTAAGGTGTTTGTAGCATGAACCATGGAACCAGATTCAATCCACCATGTGTTTATAGGAACATCAATATTAAAGGACTCATAAATCATAAGTAAATGATCAGCTTTCTTTGCTAACCATTCCTTGAATTTTGGGCAATCTCGTTGGCGATGCCCTTTCTTATGGCAGAATTTGCAACGAATAGGACCATTAGGAGTGGTTGAGCCAGATGATGTACTTGCATTCGGTTTCTGGACCTTTGAGCTTTCTCCTTTATGGAAGTTACCTTTCCTCTTCTTGGTGTTTGTGGTGGTGACATGAGCAACATCGGGTTTTTCTACCTTTAAACGCTCTTCCTCTTGTACGCACATAGCAATGAGTTCACTCATTTGCCATTTGTCCTTTTGAGTATTGTAGTTTATTTTAAAGGCATCAAATTGTGCAGGAAGAGATGTCATTATAAAGTGTACTAGAAAACCCTCACTAATTTCCATGTTCATACCCTTCAATTTATGGGCCATGTCGCTCATCATCATGATGTGCTCACGCACACCACTCACACCATCATACTTTGTAGTCAACATCTTCAGGATCAAAGTACTTGCATGTGCCTTGGAGGTGCCTTTGAATTGCTCCTCTACGGAGTCTAAGTAAGTTTTCGCGCTTTCAGAGTCAGGGATGGCTCCGTGAATGGCAACCGAGATGGAGTTCTTTATAACCATGAGAGACATTCTGTTAGACCTCTCCCACTTTTCATACACTTGTTTCTGATCTGCAGTGCTTTCAGCAGTAAGTGCAGCGGGAGGGTCATGCCTTAAAGCATAGTCCAAATCCATCATTCCAAGAGTTAGTTTGACAGCATCTCACCATGACGCAAAATTAGTGCCAGTCAAGGGTTCAATTCCATAGTTAGGATTCATAGTGGTGGCTGGATTGATACAATAATAACATGTATTTTTAGAAGAACAGAAGTGAACTTAAAGCATACAGGGTAATCACATAAAATAAGCAAGATTTAGCACATTGAAGATTAAGCCTATTATAACACCAAAATAATAGACTATACTAAGGTTCTAAATGAAAGTTGGTTTCGCGTTGGCTATATCCAAAATTCAAGTGTTATGAACATACATAAAGAGTAAATTAAGACACATAAATACAACATATCACCTTTGGGCAGAAATGACATATCTATGTATATTAGGCCAACATTTCACTATATGTGTAATCAAACAATTGGCCGTTGGGTTCATTGTTTGACAACACACATAATTACATAAAAAATGGAATCATTTAAACGTTAATGTCAAGTCAAACGATATACCGTTGGGTATAATCATCTAACTTCCCATTAAGGTTACCATTATGTATTTATATGTAAAAAAATTCATTCTGACACATACGGGTGAAGGAATTTTGCAAGGTTGAATTCATTTGCAAACAACTAATATAGTAGTTTGAAGTTTTCCGAACAGATTTATTCAGTTATGCAATTCATGAGATGATTATTACAAATAAATTATATGTTACTCTGTAGTTTTCATATGGAAAAGGTTCATTAATAGAATTGCATAAATTTGACCGTGATCTCCAATTGATGACAAGGTTGTTAAAATCTCCAACAGTTATATCCAACAAAACGGAAAATTTAATTCCAAAAATTTGTTTTTAATGGACATGAATGTCCATCGTCACAGTAATCGAAACTTTATATATAAAACAAGAAATTAAACATTCTATAATATTGATATGTTAGTTTGATACATAATTATTTGTGTCAGAGATCAAACGGACTAATATGCCATCAAACGAAATCAAACATTCTTTAAAATTGATATGTTATTACGATCGTGATTTCGTAAATTCCAGTGGGTTTTGCGATTTGTTCATCAAATAACAAGGCATCAAAACAAAATTTACAGATTCAATTGATGTTATGAACGTGGCTCTGATGCCACATGTAGATTAATTATTGATTATGGATCAAATTCCTAGAACCCTAATTATCAATTCAATCATGTAATCATCAAAAATACAACTTGAATCATAAAACTTACTTGTAGTAGGGCATACAATCTTTGATGATGAAGAAGTCATTAGATGATTCCCGTTATGATACCATGAATCGATGGATGATTTGGAAGAATCCTTAGTGGTGTTCTTGAGAGAGGATTTTTGATTGTCAGTTTCTTGATCGTATGTTCTAATGATCGCATATCCAAAATCCCTGTATTTCTTCCTTCATAATAGGTATCTAAAAGGAAATCATAATGCCCCCTTTAACTTATCAATATTTACATTTACTTGCATCAAATAAATGTTGGGGACCATTAATGTCATATTGGCATATTTAATTAATTATTATGAAATGGTCCAAAGGCCATAATTATGTGAATTATTTCCAACACATACAACTACGCAAAGCAAAGTGAATGAATTGAGGCAATAGAGAGCCGATTGTAAGAACAATTATTCCTACTCTTAGTAAATACATTAAGGTATTATAACTGTTTAGAAGTGACACTGAACTCAGGCATCACATTAAATTGAGGGCTATAAATCTTTAGTGTTTGTAAAATGACACTATTGATCAAAAAAATTCAAAAGCACAAACCGATAGAAGCATGCAAAAAGACCACAATAAGTTAATACCCGACATTTTTAAGCAAAATTTAGATAAAAAACTACCTACAAACTCAAAAGCACAAACGAATAGAAGTATTCAAAGAGACGAAAATAAGTTAATACCTGCAACTTAAAAAGCAACCATAACAACTTGCGATGAAAATCCATTAGTGAAAGTTCCATACGATTATACATTTATATGAGTAAACAAATAACAAATTTTGTAACCTTGGAAAAAAGGTTAATAAAAATCAGGGAGAACCTGTTAATGGTGTTCATTATCATGTTCATGAGCTCTAACTTTTGATGAATTCTCTGTAAATCATCCTATTTGGCATAAAAATGTATAATTGACTTTGTATCACATATTTACATTAGATGTAGATAGAGCTCAGATCTGGGTGAGGCTGCGATAAACGCATTTCCAATCACCAGAAACCAATCATAGCCTAACTTACAGATAACTAACCATTAATAGCATACGGACAATCAAAGGGACAAAACCACAGGCACAACCTTAAAGGTACATAGACATGTTTTGTGTGTGTGTGTGAGAGCCTAGCAAGTGCAATATACGTTTTGAGGCAAAGAGGATAGAATTTTCCAAGCATATGGATAATCAAAGGTACATAGCAACAACATTAAAATGTATTAGGGCTTAGAAAATTATCATCACAGCCACAACATCTAACGTAATTCCAAATTCATTTTTGGAGGAAATGATGGCTCAGGAAAAATTCATCTTTTCCACATTAATCGTGGTCCTAATTACAGCCACACCATCTAATATAAATTTCAAGTTCGTCTTTAGAAGAAATTAAGGCTCAGAAAAATTTCGCCATTGCCACATCAATCATGATCCCGATGATCAGGTGTCAGACCATCAAAGGATCATCACAACCCCAAAAAGCATATCCATTTACAACCCACCAAATCAGTTGAAGTACCGAAGTAGCAAACTGGTATAAAAGTAAACAAACTAAAAACCAAAGTTTATATAAAGCACAATGTGACACCCCGTAAGCTTCCCAAGTCAAATTATATAAATTATCGTTTAATTTACTGAAACTATGTGCATAAATCTGTGTTTAGTTGACGTAGATAACGTGTTATGCAACTGTCCGTTAGTCTTGGCGTAACCTTACATTATCATTTCGCCTATCGACCTTAAAAACAATGATATTATATATATATTCGATGGAACTTTAATAACAAGAAACGTTTCACAACAATATATGTAATTAAATATAAAAAGAATCTTTATATTATCTCGACCCCTTTGTAGTATTTTATTATACATGCAAAGTTCGTAACATTATTTGACGTAAAATAATCAATGAACGATTTCATTTATTTATTTATTTATCGGCTACGTCCAATAATAAATCATTTTTAAAGTTCAGCATTTTTGTAACGTGAAACCATGAGGTTTTTATATAAAACTATTAATGTAAACGTTTATCACCATTCAAGACCAACTATGTTTAATGTGACATCCGAGAATTTCAAGGTTTACTTCCGTTAGACAATTCCGTTAGTTACGTTATAAGTATTAACTTAGTAACTAATGCATAACTAGGCCGAATACGTCCACGACCTTTGGTTGATCACCGAACCCGCCCATATGTGCTATGTGTTCATTTATTAATGTCATTATGTGCAATGTGATTTAAATAATC